>CM050171.1:51894694-52386412 GCA_027410445.1 Discoglossus pictus | reverse complement strand
ATAGTATGCCGGCAACACAGAGAGGTCTCTCCCAAACCCCTCGGGCCTGATCAGAAATAATTGCCGGTCATACCCCAGGTTGCGCAACTGGCGATAAAAGCTGGATGCCAGTGCGCACCACTGCGGAGAGGGATCTGCATATAGGTATCTCTGCAGGTACTGAAGGCGGAAGGTGGACAACTGGGAGCACACACAAACTACTCCCTGTCCACCCTCCACCAAAGGCAGACTTGCCACCCCTGCAGAGACCCAATGCCTTCCCATCCAGAGGAAATCTAACAAATTCCTCTGGATATTGGTGACAAACTCGGGGGTCGGACTCAGACAAATCAGCCGGTGCCAGATCTGAGAAGCCACCAGCTGATTCACCACTAGAGTCCGCCCCCTAAGGGAAAGCATTTTTGCTAGACCCCTCCATCGTCCCAGACGAGAGAGGACACTGCCCTCTAACTCCCTCCAGTTGTCTGGGACGGAAGCGTCCGCAGCGGACAGGTAGACCCCCAGATATTTAATGACATCTGCCTCCCACTTGATGTCACGAAACGTGGGAGGCAAAGAGTCTACCTGTAAATTACCCTCTAAAAGGCCTGTGCATTTGGACCAGTTGATCTGAGCGGAGGAGGCAGCTGAATATACCTCCTGGCACTGTTTTGCCAGCTCAAGATCAACTGGATCCTGGGCCACGAGGAGCACATCGTCAGCATAAGCTGAAAGGACAATCCGCATGTCTGGATCTTTTAGCACCAGCCCTGTGAGCCTTTTCCTCAGTAGGCAGAGGAAAGGCTCAATGGCCAGTGCATATAACTGTCCAGACAAGGGACATCCTTGACGCACCCCTCGTCCAAATACCAAAGGTGCTGTTAGGGACCAATTGATTTTAAGTAAACACTCTGCAGAGGCGTACAGCGTTCTTATAAAGCCCACAAACTGTGGGCCAAAGCCGTACGCTTGCAGAGTGGCTATGAGGTAACCATGGTCCACCCTGTCAAACGCCTTCTCTTGATCTAAAGAGAGAAAGGCGAGTGACAGACCAGTCCTGCGAGAATAATGCAATAGATCCCGGACCAGAAAGATACTATCAAAGATAGTCCGGCCCGGGATCGCATAGGACTGGTCAGGGTGAACCAATTCTGCCAGCACAGACCCAAGTCTAAGCGAGATGGCTTTAGCTACAATCTTGTAGTCCGTGCTGAGCAGAGAGACCGGTCGCCAGTTCTTAATAAGCCGGAGATCCCCCTTTTTGGGCAGCAGGGCAAGTACTGCCCTGCGACAAGACAGGGGCATCTCCCCGGTCTCCAGGGCTTCCCCAAGGACCAGATGGAAATCAGGTCCCAGAGTCTCCCAGAAAAATTGGAAAAACTCTACAGTCAGTCCGTCCAGTCCTGGAGACTTCTCACAGGACATGGCACGCAGGGCTTCAGAGAGCTCTTGAAAAGATAGTGGTATATCAAGCCGCTCTCTTACACCCTCACTGACTGTGGGGAGCCCCTCCCATAGCACCCTGCAGGCGTCTGGAGAAATGGGATCCGGAGAGTAAAGATCTTTATAAAAGTTCCGGGCTCTATCCCGGATACTCTCCGGATCTGTAAGGGGGGCACCGTCTTCATCTAGAAGACAGGTGATGTGCCTACTGTTACCCCCCTTTTTCTCCAGTGAGTAGAAGAGGCGCGAGCCGCGGTCTAGATCTTTGAGAAAACCTAAGCGGCTGCGCACGTATGCCCCCTTGGCCTGGTGTCGTTCCAGGTCACAGAGGACACCCTTCCTCTCTACATACTCGCTCTGCAGGGATTGGTCCCTACAAGTGAACAGCCTCTGCTCCAGATGGAGTACCTCCCCCCGGAGTGACTCCAACTCAGCTTCGCGCTGCCCACTCGCACCCTTGGTATATTCCTGACACAGAAGTCGCAAATGAACCTTGCCCACGTCCCACCACAGTTTTAACGTGGCAAAGTCCCCCTTGCAACCCCTCCAGTCCGTCCATAACTCCCGGATCAATGTCACGAGCCCCTGGTCCTTCAACAAAGCATTGTTGAAGTGCCTATAGGCGGCTCGTGGCGCTGTTGGCGTTAGCGCCACTGTCACAGACACACAGTTGTGGTCTGTGAACGGAGCCAGCCTAATGGCACAAGAACCGACTCGTGACATATAGTGACTAGATATATATAGTCTGTCGATCCGGGAGTGGGACACCAGACCGGCTCTCACCCTGACGTAGGTGAAACCGTCTGATGCCCCTGGGTTCTGCTCTCGCCAGATGTCCTCCAGGGAGAAGCGGGCGATGATCTCCCGCAGGGCTGACGCAGAAGGCGGGTACGGCTCTGGACTATTCCGGTCCAGAGTGTCGAGGGTGCAGTTGAAATCACCCCCGAGTACCAAACACTCATCTGCGTCAACCGTCTCCAAAAACTGGGACAGTCTGGCGAGGAACCTCACTCTCTCGAGCCCTCCAGCAGGGGAATATATATTAACTAGGTTAATGATGCTACCCTGCTCTCGGACCCGGAGGTGGATTAGACGGCCTGGGATAACAGCTTTCACAAGCAGCAGCTCTGGCTGAAAAGACTCTGAGAACAGGGTCACCACTCCACATGACGCCGATGTGAAGTGGCTGAAGAAGACCCTGCCTCTCCACTCCAGTTGCCACGAGGCCTCAGCCTCTGGAGTGGTGTGAGTTTCCTGCAGGAAGCTCACAGAGTACCCTCCCTGATATAAATAGGAGAGTACCTGGAACCTGCGGAAACTGTCTTGACAGCCATTGGTATTTAGCGTGCTGATGTGCAAAGCCATTACTGCGTGTCAGGAATTGTGCGTTCCTCAGACCCTTGAGACTGCTGATAGGACACGCACATTTTATAGAATTTCCGGACGCGGAGATGCTCCGCAGTCCCAGAATTCTTGGCCCTAGTGCTGACCACTAGATATTGCTGGAGAGAGTGGAGAATAAACGACATATTCTTCCACCTCTCCAAGGCCAGCCGCACCTTCCTTTTCTTTTGTCCATGAAGGGTGCTCTCAAGGAATAGATCTATTTCCTTGACAGGGATAACCCACCCAGAATCTGATGTTCCTTCTAGTGGGTCACCCCTGGGCTCCTCTTGGCTGAGGGCTTTTACTCCATCCTCCCCGGCTGGAGTCAGTTTCCTCAGCTTTATTCTCAGGGACCCCCTCTTAGATGATACAGAAGGAGTCCCTTTAGCACCCTTCAAGGTAAATAATGGACCCTTGGATTGCTGCTGCACCCCTGTAGCTTCAGGAGTGCATTCAGGGGTAGCTGGCTGGACAGCAGTGGCTGGCATGGCTTCCTTAATGGAAGCCTTGGAGGCTTTATATGCCTCCTCTGCCAGTTCCACCGCTGCTTGCTCAGCTTGGATGGCACCGATGTTAGGGTCAGTGGACGGCTGAGGAGGGTAGACAGGCTCTCCCATGATGTTAACAGGAAAACCTGTTTTATCACCCTCCCCCATTTCCACTTCCCCTTGTGCCACATCCCCCCTGACAGACAAATCCATGGGGTCCTGAATGGGGGTCATGCCTATATTCCCCCCCTCCAGTAGTGACTCGGCCTGGGGCTCTAACAAAGCCCGAGGTACGTCACTAGAGAGTGACACTGGAGGAGGAGACTGACTGGTGCCCTTGAAGCTCAGCACCTCAGGGACACTGACTACCCATTCAGCAGGGGCTTTGTTGGGTCCCCCCTCAAAGGCCAGAGGCAGAACCTGATCTTTCTTGTCTACCCCTGCCTCACTTGGGAGACCCTCTTGCCCCTGCTTTTCCTCCAGACCCTTTTCCACATTAACCCCTATAGGGTCTGGAGAGAGAGATGTGTGGTCTGGCACCGGCTGGCTGAGCTTAATAACCGGGCCAGACAATGTCACCGGATGAGGAGGAGATGTTTTGTTCCTCTTCTTGCTTTTAGAGGGAGGTGCTCCACTATAGAGCACTTCCCACTTATCAGCAACCTCCCTGTTGGTTTTATGCTTCCTCTTCCTGGGGACGTCACTCCTGGAAGAGGAGCTGCCACTAGCTGCCTCCCCTGCAGAGGGCTTATTATCCCTCTTCTTACACTGTGCCCCCACACTAACTGATGTAATTATGGTGGGGGCAGATTGGGACTTGGGAGATTCAGCTGTGACACTGGGAGGACCGGTGACATTCTTCCCCTTTTTCCCCGTGTCTGCAGTCTTGCTGGAGACCACAGACACAGATGGCTTTTTTGGGGAAGAAGGGGGTTTGGAGGCCGTGGTGGTGGCTTGAGGAACGGCCTCCTTGCCTGAGCTCTGTGGGGGGGCTATGACCCTTGAGGTCCCCGCTGTTATGGGCTCAGCGGGGATGGGTGCCGTACTGATGGAGGTGCCATTTGCTGGGGCTGGGGCATGATGCTTTACATTAGGGCAATTCCTACGTGTATGCCCCAACCCCTTCCAATGATAGCACTGCACCTCCGTAGTGCTGTAAAAAATCCTGTACAGCACCCCCTCAAATGGAACCCCAAAAGACCCCTCTATGTTTTCTGCGCCCTGAGGCAGGCACATTTGTACCTGCCTCTTGAAAGAGAGCACATGACGAAGTGCTCTCTCTCTGCACCCCAGGGGAATTTTAATAAATGGTGTTTTTACTTCCCCTAGGGTTAGCAGGTGGGGGCGCAGGAGGGAGTCTGGTAGGAAGGGGGGCACATTAGAGAGTGTTACTTTTGTGCCCAACCCTTCCAGGGGTTCTATTGGGACATATAATCCCCCCATTGTGATGCCTCTCTGTATAAGAATGTGTGCAGCAGCCAGAGTACGGGTAAAAAAAACTGCTTTCCCGTACATTTTGCTGGCTGCTACTATAACAGAGGGGCTGATGACATTAGCTGCAGCACGCAGATAGATATCAATGCTGTAGACCCCAGACATCTGACATTTAACCCCATGCTTCCTGGTGATCTGCCCCTCAGCCCCAGCGGTGGTATTACTGGGGCCAGCAGAAACCACCTGTGACCAGGTATTAGCCACAGGGGTAGGTCTGCTGGCAGAACCACCAGGAGCTGGGGCTGCCTTATCTGCCTGGGGCCTATGCTGTGCAGTGCTGCAGCTAGGATTTTCAGGGGCCATTATTCCCCCTTTTGACCCCTGAGGCTTCTTAATGGTCTTATCCCTCATGTTTAGACCCTTTTTTTTTTAGTTTATTTGTTTTATTTATTTTTATTTTTTGTTTTATGATTTTCTACTGTTTTCTTTTTTTTTTTTTTTAAATATAAAAGTGTGAAAAAGAAACAAAAAGACAAAACTAAGGGAGACAAAAAACTAAGGGAGAGAGAGAGATGATGTTTGGCAGTGGAAGGGTTAATGGCCTGTTGCAAGGTGTTACTAATTGCAACAACACAGAGAACACAGAGGCTTTTTAACCCCTCTGTGTCTCTGTGTCAGATGTTAAAAAAAAAGCCTTAACAACAAAAAATCTAATTGTTTTCCCCCCCACTGCCTACAAAGATGTTACTTGTCTTCTCTCCCCCAAAACATAAAACCCAACACCAAACAAACAAAACTTCAACAAAACCTAATAAACTTTTTAAAAGAAAAAAAGTCAAAGTAACAAAGCTCCAGGAGTGAAGGTGTAGTGCTAAGGGAGGGGTGTGGCAAAGTATCCAGGAGACAGCTCACTCTCCTGGGATAGAGAGTTGAGCCTGACCCCCAGAAAACTAAAACTTAAATTAAACTAAGAAAAAAACCACAAAAACTCCCAAAAATGAACAACACCGTGCACAAAGTGCTTATTAACAAAAATGTGTTAAAATAAAACTTGTATTTGAGGGACTAAGACCCTAAAAAGCCTTTTGTTTGGAGCTCAAGCATGCACACAACATGCTCTCTGGCACAGTACTTGAAAGCAGGACACACACTATGGGTAGCGGTCAAGCAAATGAACTTTGATTGGCAGTCAGGCAAATGCACTTAGATTTAAGAAAATAAAATTATTTGTTTTTTAAATGTGGACTGTTGGTACCCCAAATAGATTGGATTGGTTGAACTTAACACAGTGTATTTTAAAATTATGAGAAAACATTTTCTGTAAACTAAATAAAAATCATATTAGGAGGTTGAAAGAAAAAGAAACCGGATGGGGGGATACCGAGCAGAGCACACCATCTACAGCCCACTGGGAGACAAACTCATCCATTCCCCCAGTAGACAAAGCCAGGTGGTACTCTGCCCGGATACGGGAGCGCACCAGCACCCGGAACATGGCCTCAGGTGACAAGGGAACCCCCCCTATCAAACACTGCTTCCTGGACTTATATATAGCCAACTTGGCTAATGCCAGGAGCAGGTTGACGAGGAGGTCCCTGGCCTTATTGCCCCGGGACACTGGGCGCCCAAAAATAAAAATGTGAGGGGAGAAATGCAGCCAGAACTGCAGGAGGAGGCCCCTCAAGAGTGACAAGAGGGGCTGCAGTCTGGCGCAACTAAAATAAACATGATACACGGACTCTCCCTTGCCACAGAATGGACAAGTGGAGGGAGAGTCCGTGAATTTAGCTAAGTACTCTCCCGTGCTCAGTGCACCATGGAGCACTCTCCAACTCAAGTCCCCGGTGGGTCGTGGAACTAAATCAGAATAAAGTTCCCTCCACCGGGGCCTCTTGCCCTCGTCAGCTGGTAGGACCCGCCTCCAGATGGTATCGGGACGGGTCACGAGGGCAAGGAAGTGCACTGTATGGAGCACGAGAGAATATAAGCTCTTCCTCGGCATGCCGCGAAAGCAGGCCGAGGGTATGTCCCTCAACCTCGAGAGGTTGGGGACAGGAGGAGCCTGAGGGGAAACACGGGGCTTGTGTCCAATGCAAACAGCCGGAGAAGGGGTGTTGAAAGGTGCATGTGGCACTCCGGCCTGCAAAGCCCCGCAAAGGAAGGTGCGCGAGTCGGGGGAGATGGCATCTCTAATCTCCTGGAGCAAGCGCCCTGAGACTTTGGGCGTCACATATCCCAAACGGAGCGCAAGCTCCTGGGGTGACACCCAATCAGAACGCCCGTATTCCAGGAGATCCCCGACTCGGGTCATCCGTGCATGACTAAGGCGGCGGATGATACTGGGGGACTGTAACATTGGAGCCCCCACTGCTGCATTAAATAGCAGGGGCTCTGTGAATATTTCATCCCCCAAAGGCACGCCCTGCCTGGTCACGGAGACCATGCTCCAGGCCTTGAGGGTTTCCTGGTAGTATGCCGGCAACACAGAGAGGTCTCTCCCAAACCCCTCGGGCCTGATCAGAAATAATTGCCGGTCATACCCCAGGTTGCGCAACTGGCGATAAAATCTGGATGCCAGTGCGCACCACTGCGGAGAGGGATCTGCATATAGGTATCTCTGCAGGTACTGAAGGCGGAAGGTGGACAACTGGGAGCACACACAAACTACTCCCTGTCCACCCTCCACCAAAGGCAGACTTGCCACCCCTGCAGAGACCCAATGCCTTCCCATCCAGAGGAAATCTAACAAATTCCTCTGGATATTGTTGACAAACTCGGGGGTCGGACTCAGACAAATCAGCCGGTGCCAGATCTGAGAAGCCACCAGCTGATTCACCACTAGAGTCCGCCCCCTAAGGGAAAGCATTTTTGCTAGACCCCTCCATCGTCCCAGACGAGAGAGGACACTGCCCTCTAACTCCCTCCAGTTGTCTGGGACGGAAGCGTCCGCAGCGGACAGGTAGACCCCCAGATATTTAATGACATCTGCCTCCCACGTGATGTCACGAAACGTGGGAGGCAAAGAGTCCACCTGTAAATTACCCTCTAAAAGGCCTGTGCATTTGGACCAGTTGATCTGAGCGGAGGAGGCAGCTGAATATACCTCCTGGCACTGTTTTGCCAGCTCAAGATCAACTGGATCCTGGGCCACGAGGAGCACATGGTCAGCATAAGCTGAAAGCACAATCCGCATGTCTGGATCTTTTAGCACCAGCCCTGTGAGCCTTTTCCTCAGTAGGCAGAGGAAAGGCTCAATGGCCAGTGCATATAACTGTCCAGACAAGGGACATCCTTGACGCACCCCTCGTCCAAATACCAAAGGTGCTGTTAGGGACCAATTGATTTTAAGTAAACACTCTGCAGAGGCGTACAGCGTTCTTATAAAGCCCACAAACTGTGGGCCAAAGCCGTACGCTTGCAGAGTGGCTATGAGGTAACCATGGTCCACCCTGTCAAACGCCTTCTCTTGATCTAAAGAGAGAAAGGCGAGTGACAGACCAGTCCTGCGAGAATAATGCAATAGATCCCGGACCAGAAAGATACTATCAAAGATAGTCCGGGCCGGGATCGCATAGGACTGGTCAGGGTGAACCAATTCTGCCAGCACAGACCCAAGTCTAAGCGAGATGGCTTTAGCTACAATCTTGTAGTCCGTGCTGAGCAGAGAGACCGGTCGCCAGTTCTTAATAAGCCGGAGATCCCCCTTTTTGGGCAGCAGGGCAAGTACTGCCCTGCGACAAGACAGGGGCATCTCCCCGGTCTCCAGGGCTTCCCCAAGGACCAGATGGAAATCAGGTCCCAGAGTCTCCCAGAAAAATTGGAAAAACTCTACAGTCAGTCCGTCCAGTCCTGGAGACTTTTCACAGCACATGGCACGGAGGGCTTCAGAGAGCTCTTGAAAAGATAGTGGTATATCAAGCCGCTCTCTTACACCCTCACTGACTGTGGGGAGCCCCTCCCATAGCACCCTGCAGGCGTCTGGAGAAATGGGATCCGGAGAGTAAAGATCTTTATAAAAGTTCCGGGCTCTATCCTGGATACTCTCCGGATCTGTAAGGCTGGCACCGTCTTCATCTAGAAGACAGGTGATGTGCCTACTGTTACCCCCCTTTTTCTCCAGTGAGTAGAAGAGGCGCGAGCCGCGGTCTAGATCTTTGAGAAAACCTAAGCGGCTGCGCACGTATGCCCCCTTGGCCTGGTGTCGTTCCAGGTCACAGAGGACACCCTTCCTCTCTACATACTCGCTCTGCAGGGATTGGTCCCTACAAGTGAACAGCCTCTGCTCCAGATGGAGTACCTCCCCCCGAAGTGACTCCAACTCAGCTTCGCGCTGCCCACTCGCACCCTTGGTATATTCCTGACACAGAAGTCGCAAATGAACCTTGCCCACGTCCCACCACAGTTTTAACGTGGCAAAGTCCCCCTTGCAACCCCTCCAGTCCGTCCAAAACTCCCGGATCAATGTCACGAGCCCCTGGTCCTTCAACAAAGCATTGTTAAAGTGCCAATAGGCGGCTCGTGGTGCTGTTGGCGTTAGCGCCACTGTCACAGACACACAGTTGTGGTCTGTGAACGGAGCCAGCCTAATGGCACAAGAACCGACTCGTGACATATAGTGACTAGATATATATAGTCTGTCGATCCGGGAGTGGGACACCAGACCGGCTCTCACCCTGACGTAGGTGAAACCGTCTGATGCCCCTGGGTTCTGCTCTCGCCAGATGTCCTCCAGGGAGAAGCGGGCGATGATCTCCCGCAGGGCTGACGCAGAAGGCGGGTACGGCTCTGGACTATTCCGGTCCAGAGCGTCGAGGGTGCAGTTGAAATCACCCCCGAGTACCAAACACTCATCTGCGTCAACCGTCTCCAAAAACTGGGACAGTCTGGCGAGGAACCTCACTCTCTCGAGCCCTCCAGCAGGGGCATATATATTAACTAGGTTAATGATGCTACCCTGCTCTCGGACCCGGAGGTGGATTAGACGGCCTGGGATAACAGCTTTCACAAGCAGCAGCTCTGGCTGAAAAGACTCTGAGAACAGGGTCACCACTCCACATGACGCCGATGTGAAGTGGCTGAAGAAGACCCTGCCTCTATACTCCAGTTGCCACGAAGCCTCAGCCTCTGGAGTGGTGTGAGTTTCCTGCAGGAAGCTCACAGAGTACCCTCCCTGATATAAATAGGAGAGTACCTGGAACCTGCGGAAACTGTCTTGACAGCCATTGGTATTTAGCGTGCTGATGTGCAAAGCCATTACTGCGTGTCAGGAATTGTGCGTTCCTCAGACCCTTGAGACTGCTGATAGGACACGCACATTTTATAGAATTTCCGGACGCGGAGATGCTCTGCAGTCCCAGAATTCTTGGCCCTAGTGCTGACCACTAGATATTGCTGGAGAGAGTGGAGAATAAACGACATATTCTTCCACCTCTCCAAGGCCAGCCGCACCTTCCTTTTCTTTTGTCCATGAAGGGTGCTCTCAAGGAATAGATCTATTTCCTTGACAGGGATAACCCACCCAGAATCTGATGTTCCTTCTAGTGGGTCACCCCTGGGCTCCTCTTGGCTGAGGGCTTTTACTCCATCCTCCCCGGCTGGAGTCAGTTTCCTCAGCTTTATTCTCAGGGACCCCCTCTTAGATGATACAGAAGGAGTCCCTTTAGCACCCTTCAAGGTAAATAATGGACCCTTGGATTGCTGCTGCACCCCTGTAGCTTCAGGAGTGCATTCAGGGGTAGCTGGCTGGACAGCAGTGGCTGGCATGGCTTCCTTAATGGAAGCCTTGGAGGCTTTATATGCCTCCTCTGCCAGTTCCACCGCTGCTTGCTCAGCTTGGATGGCACCGATGTTAGGGTCAGTGGACGGCTGAGGAGGGTAGACAGGCTCTCCCATGATGTTAACAGGAAAACCTGTTTTATCACCCTCCCCCATTTCCACTTCCCCTTGTGCCACATCCCCCCTGACAGACAAATCCATGGGGTCCTGAATGGGGGTCATGCCTATATTCCCCCCCTCCAGTAGTGACTCGGCCTGGGGCTCTAACAAAGCCCGAGGTACGTCACTAGAGAGTGACACTGGAGGAGGAGACTGACTGGTGCCCTTGAAGCTCAGCACCTCAGGGACACTGACTACCCATTCAGCAGGGGCTTTGTTGGGTCCCCCCTCAAAGGCCAGAGGCAGAACCTGATCTTTCTTGTCTACCCCTGCCTCACTTGGGAGACCCTCTTGCCCCTGCTTTTCCTCCAGACCCTTTTCCACATTAACCCCTATAGGGTCTGGAGAGAGAGATGTGTGGTCTGGCACCGGCTGGCTGAGCTTAATAACTGGGCCAGACAATGTCACCGGATGAGGAGGAGATGTTTTGTTCCTCTTCTTGCTTTTAGAGGGAGGTGCTCCACTATAGAGCACTTCCCACTTATCAGCAACCTCCCTGTTGGTTTTATGCTTCCTCTTCCTGGGGACGTCACTCCTGGAAGAGGAGCTGCCACTAGCTGCCTCCCCTGCAGAGGGCTTATTATCCCTCTGCTTACACTGTGCCCCCACACTAACTGATGTAATTATGGTGGGGGCAGATTGGGACTTGGGAGATGCAGCTGTGACACTGGGAGGACCGGTGACATTCTTCCCCTTTTTCCCCGTGTCTGCAGTCTTGCTGGAGACCACAGACACAGATGGCTTTTTTGGGGAAGAAGGGGGTTTGGAGGCCGTGGTGGTGGCTTGAGGAACGGCCTCCTTGCCTGAGCTCTGTGGGGGGGCTATGACCCTTGAGGTCCCCGCTGTTATGGGCTCAGCGGGGATGGGTGCCGTACTGACGGAGGTGCCATTTGCTGGGGCTGGGGCATGATGCTTTACATTAGGACAATTCCTACGTGTATGCCCCAACCCTTTGCAATGATAGCACTGCACCTCCGTAGTGCTGTAAAAAATCCTGTACAGCACCCCCTCAAATGGAACCCCAAAAGACCCCTCTATGTTTTCTGCGCCCTGAGGCAGGCACATTTGTACCTGCCTCTTGAAAGAGAGCACATGACGAAGTGCTCTCTCTCTGCACCCCAGGGGAATTTTTATAAATGGTGTTTTTACTTCCCCTAGGGTTAGCAGGTGGGGGCGCAGGAGGGAGTCTGGTAGGAAGGGGGGCACATTAGAGAGTGTTACTTTTGTGCCCAACCCTTCCAGGGGTTCTATTGGGACATATAATCCCCCCACTGTGATGCCTCTCTGTATAAGAATGTGTGCAGCAGCCAGAGTACGGGTAAAAAAAACTGCTTTCCCGTACATTTTGCTGGCTGCTACTATAACAGAGGGGCTGATGACATTAGCTGCAGCACGCAGATAGATATCAATGCTGTAGACCCCAGACATCTGACATTTAACCCCATGCTTCCTGGTGATCTGCCCCTCAGCCCCAGCGGTGGTATTACTGGGGCCAGCAGAAACCACCTGTGACCAGGTATTAGCCACAGGGGTAGGTCTGCTGGCAGAACCACCAGGAGCTGGGGCTGCCTTATCTGCCTGGGGCCTATGCTGTGCAGTGCTGCAGCTAGGATTTTCAGGGGCCATTATTCCCCCTTTTGACCCCTGAGGCTTCTTAATGGTCTTATCCCTCATGTTTAGACCCTTTTTTTTTTTTAGTTTATTTGTTTTATTTATTTTTATTTTTTGTTTTATGATTTTCTACTGTTTTCTTTTTTTAAAAAATATAAAAGTGTGAAAAAGAAACAAAAAGACAAAAACTAAGGGAGACAAAAACTAAGGGAGAGAGAGAGATGATGTTTGGCAGTGGAAGGGTTAATGGCCTGTTGCAAGGTGTTACTAAATGCAACAACACAGAGAACACAGAGGCTTTTTAACCCCTCTGTGTCTCTGTGTCAGATGTTAAAAAAAAAGCCTTAACAACAAAAAATCTAATTGTTTTCCCCCCCACTGCCTACAAAGATGTTACTTGTCTTCTCTCCCCCAAAACATAAAACCCAACACCAAACAAACAAAACTTCAACAAAACCTAATAAACTTTTTAAAAGAAAAAAAGTCAAAGTAACAAAGCTCCAGGAGTGAAGGTGTAGTGCTAAGGGAGGGGTGTGGCAAAGTATCCAGGAGACAGCTCACTCTCCTGGGATAGAGAGTTGAGCCTGACCCCCAGAAAACTAAAACTTAAATTAAACTAAGAAAAAAAACACAAAAACTCCCAAAAATGAACAACACCGTGCACAAAGTGCTTATTAACAAAAAGGTGTTAAAATAAAACTTGTATTTGAGGGACTAAGACCCTAAAAAGCCTTTTGTTTGGAGCTCAAGCATGCACACAACATGCTCTCTTGCACAGTACTTGTAAGCAAGACACACACTCTGGCTAGCGGTCAAGCAAATTAACTTTGATTGACGGTCAGGCAAATGCACTTAGATTTAAGAAAATAAAAGTTTGGGTTTTTTAAAAGTAGACAACTAGTAAACAATATTATATTGTATGCGTTGCGCACACACAGTATAAGCTGTGAGCCTGACACACACACTTGCAAGCAGGGGCTAGCAGGGAGACAGGCAAATTAAGTTAGATTACACACAAAAAAAACAAAGAAAAAAAAATGATGTTATAGCCCTAAAAAGGGCTTTTTGGGGTGCTGTGTTTACAGCAGAGATCTGATGAGTCCTTCAGCACTGCACTGGACACTGAATAAACTTGCCTAGCTATTGATTTCCCTATTCAATCAGCATCACCTACACTCTTCCTCCTCTCAGTAAGACTGCAAGTTAGTTATGATTCCAAAATGGCTTCTGTCCATGAGGTAGATGGCTCTGGAAGGGAGTGTATGCTGCTGATTGGCTGGAATGTGTCTGCTGACTGTGACATGCAGGGTCAAAGTTTGCTCAATGATAAAGTATTGGGGGCGGGTTGAATCTCGCATATGTTCGCTGTTCGCCGCGAACGCGAACATGCTATGTTCGCCGGGAACAATCCGCCGGCGAGCTATGCGCGACATCTCTATCATTAATATATTCATACATAAAAGCAGCATAAAATATTAAATGTAGCACGTGTCAGAATCTAAGAAACTGCTTTAAATGTTTAAGGGTCATATCCCTATCAGGCAATTTAAATTGTACATATTTATTGATATTATTATTATTATTTATTTATTTTTATTATTATAAATTAAAAGTTCCAAAAGCAATGTACATGAATGAGCAATAAGGCAGATATATGAGTGCAGGTTAAAAATTGTTATAATTTTTATTGCAGTATAAAATGTAACTTTTGTTGTTGTAATGATTACTAATTATTAAATTATTAATATATGTTAATTAATCAATAACTGTCATCAATCCAAAATAAAAAGACGTAATCCTTTTTTGTTCCATCAGAACAAAATTAAATGAGATACCTGTAAAGATGATCTTTATGCTGTTTAAAGGCTGCAAATGTCACTCTCTGTGTTCAGTCAGCTGCAGAGATGGAAAGCATTTGTAATATTTGGATTCATTCCTATCAAGCAATCAGCACCAACATGGATTAGTGAATAGTAAAATATACATATTGTTTGTGGTCCCTTTTTTTTTTTTTAATGATTACTAATTAATAAATGAATGATCATTAATAATCAATGAATAAATGAATAAATGTATTCCAAAGAGCTAGGCATTAATATATAAATAAACTAAAGGCATTGTAAAATATAGAATATGTGTTGTTCATAATGATTATTAATAAATAATTAATAAAATAATGTACATTAATAAGTAATTAATCAATGTCTAAATATATTACAAAGAGGTAAACATTAATGTATTAATAAACTAAAGGCAGTTTAAAATGTTATTTTTTTTTTTAATAATGATTACTAATTACTAATTAATAAATGAATGTACATTACTAATTAATTGATCAATGAATTAATATATTACAAACAGCTAAGCATGAAAGTATTGATAAACTAAAGCAAGTGTAAATTATAAGTTTGTTGCTCAATTTTTTTAACTAATAATATATACCTTTTTTTGAAGAATAATTAATTTATTAATATATATATATTATATATTATATTAATATAATAGTATATTAATATAATTAATATATATTAATATAATAGTAATAAAAATGAATATACTTTACCTTTTTGTATTTAATATTCAGCAATCAGTATCCTGAAGAGCTAACAATATCTTTGGATTTTCTGGCAGCAGAAAATGTCCACTCAGACACCTGAGGAGAAAGTGTCAGCTCTGTGGCAAGTGTGCCCTATATATAGGGTGCGTGCACGAGACAAAAACGTTGGTTTAGGCTGGAAAGCTGCCATTTCAGAATCTTAAAGTGTAAATATGTAAGTTAGTGTTGTAAAATGGCGTTGTTAGTCTTGTTTTATGCATTTTAGCAATCATTTTGTGTCCTTCCTATTAGTATTTTTCTACCTCGTATGTCGCGGTTTGGGGTCGTGTAGCTTTGTTTTCATTTTTTTGGGCCGACATTTTATTCCTTGCTTAGCTGATTTTCATGTGCCGAAACTGCTTAAATTCAACTTAAATTCGCGTTCCACCTCACTTGCAGACTTCCTGGCTTTTCTCCCGTGCTGTGTGTGATGTTTTTGTTGTATTTGTTTTAGTATTTTTTGGTTTTTCATGTTTTTTGGTTTGCGCCGTTTGGCCGTTAACTTTGTATTTTTCGCATGTCGTATTTTTGTTTTCTAAGTCCTGCGTCTCATATTTTATTTCTCTTGAGGCTTGCAGGCAATGAGCGCCTTTGGTGCTCATCGCCTGTGCTGCGCGTTTTAGTGGCTTAACTTCTCGCCTCACTACACGAGGCTCGCAGGCGATGAGCGCCGCCTAAGTGCTCCTAGTTAACAGCTCACCTCGCTACACGAGGCTTGCTGGCAATGAGCGCCTTTGGCCTAAGTGCTCAAAGTTAACGGCTCGCTACGTGATGCTCGCCCGAGCAGATCATGAAGTTGTACGCCCCAAGCAAAGCGTGACGAAATTACGTAGTTTAACAATTAAAATATGTGAAGAGTAGAGAGCTACAGTCACCTTTCACCTTTGAGAAAGACACAGTAGTGTAGAAACGTACTTTACGGTCAAGGCGAGATGTGTGACGTTACCCGCAATACTTTATAAGTCAAGTATACGGCCCGCAATACTTATAAGAGGTAGGTACACAGTTACATATGTGGTGGACATGTCCGTTTATTCAAACATTCTGGTAACTTGTATCTCCCAAATATCTAAGGTCGTTAAAGATAGCACCAGATTTGATATTATTTAATTTCTTCCATGAAAGAATCTCTAGAGTACAAGTTAATATGATCATCAATATATTAATAGTGGCAAAGTGTTTGATTGTTCTCCACTGCAAAAAAATTAGTTTACCCACATGGCAAGAAATAAAAATGTTGCTTGATAGAAACGTTCAGATAGAACTGGATTTTATTAGACTTAATCCAGAACAGCAAAGTAAAAATTATCTAAAATGGTCACTATGGGATATCTAGAATATGTATAAGTATATCTTCTATCTCTATTATTTTGGGATGCCTGGAGTACTCTATGTGTGAAGATCTCTTTTCACCTCCTCTTACTTTCCTTCTTTTAGCTTATATTAAAGGAATTTTGGAGCTACTACAAGGCATGGTGGTGGCTGATCCTCTCATAGTAACCCCTTGTTCCCTAACCTTTTTTTGTTTTCTCCTCTCCTGAACAGAAACATTAATAAAGAACATTTTGTATTTGGAGAATATGTGCCTCCTGTAAATTATGGGGTTAATTTAAGCAGCGTGTAAGTACTGATACTCCTTAGGTTTCTGGCTGTTTCCATGTCAGGATATTATGTTTTATGTTTCTGAGTACCAACTAGGGGGTGCTTTTTGGAACGGTCAACGTAATAATGATATGTATAATGATATTATTTAGCCTTTGTATTTATTTGGCAGTTGAAAGACAGTACTCTGTGTTAAAACTGAATATCTTAGATCTCTCTGGACTGCATGTTCATTTAGGATGTTTTGTATATTTATTTTATTTGTATTAGAAAATAAATAAAATAATGGATAATTGTTATGGAAAACATTTGGTGGATGTTTAGATGTAAATGAGTCTCTTGCTTTAATATAATAGATGAATTAAATAAATTATAATATTTAAATGCTAAACACCTTTTATTTGGAGTATAACAATGATTTCCATTATGTGAAAATTGTTTTTTTTTGCCATTTATAACTTAAAGGAAAAATTAAAAAATTGGAATCTGAAACATAGACCCAAAAGAGTGTAATCGCTAAAATTGCATTTTTGCAATGAAAAATATATGTTAATTAATAATTAATGATTTAAAATATATTAGAATTATTTCTAAATTATCAAATATGAGAATAAATAAAGTATATTGTAGTAAAATATAAAAAACAAACAAAATAACAAATTTGTAACATTTTCAACATGGGACAACAGAATGGTTCGAGACTTTGTCTGGCCAGATCGGAAAAGGAATGCGACAAGGTTGTATATTGCCACCATATTTATTTAACTTATATGCAAAATACATCATGCGTATGGCTTGACTGGATGAATCCAAAGCCGGAATAAATATTGCTGTAAGGAATATCAACAACCTCAGATACGCTGATGATACTACTCTTATGGCTGAAAGTGAGGAGGAACGGAAGGACTTGTTGATGAGGGTAAAATAAGAGAGTGCAAAAGTTGGTCTGCTGCTCAACGTTAAAAAGACGACGATCATGGCAAATGGCAATCTCACTTACTGGCAAATAGACGTGGAAGAAGTGGAGGCAGTGACAGATTTTATTTTCCTTGGATCCAAGATCTCTGCAGATGGTGACTGTAGTCATGAAATTAAAAGACGTTTGCTTCTGGGGAGGAAAGCTATGGCAAGCTTAGACAAGTTTGTAAAAAGTAAAGATATTAAACTATCAACAAAGGTCTGCATAGTTCGAACTATGTTATTCCCAGTAGTAACATACGGATGTGAGAGCTGGACCATAAAAAAGTCTAAGCACCGTAGAAGTGACGCCTTTGAATTGTGGTGTTGGAGAAGACTGCTTAGAGTCCCTTAGACTGCAAGAAGATCCAAGAAATCAATACTTCAGGAAATCAAGACAAACTGTTCACTAGAAGGTATGATCATGAGGCTGAAGCTCAAATATTTTGGCCATGTTATGAGACTGCAGCTTTCCCTAGAAAAGACTCAGATGCTGGGAAAGATTGAAGGCACAAGAAGAAGGGGATGACAGAGGCGGAGATGGATAGATGAGGTCACTGAAGCAATGAACATGAACTTGATGGAGCTCAGACGGGCAGTGACTGAGAGATGCACCTGGCGTGCTGTGGTCCATAGAGTCAGATGCGACTGAATGACTAAACAACAAACAACAACAACAACTTTTTCAAGTAGAAAAAAAAAGTCTTCCTTTGATATTTTAAATATTTGTATTATTTGAGGTTAAAGGTGATCTATAAAATTATTTTCTTTTTAACATTTTGAATGTATCAAATATGATAAAATATATAGAATATTACATATTATTGTTTGATATAAAATGTTTCTTAAATATTGTAAAACTATAACCACAAAAAAATAATGCCAGAATCTACTCCTTAAATAGTGAGAAAGTTTGCAGACACTCAGGCATGAATCTTTGGTTTTTATCTATGCCCAAAATTCACATTTTATAGCATTTTGTTACCTGTATTATTGTTTAAACATTGAGAAAGCCACATATAGTGGTGAACATGTTTGGTGGTACTTTTTACATATTTATTTATTTTATTTGGGTATTAGATATCACTTATCATATTATATATATTTTTTTATATTTGTATCAGTTTACTCATGGATTCCCTCAACATGGACTGACTGATGTAACTGTATTGGCATCTAAACATATTATGAGACTACACCAATTAATGGTGCTATATCATTATAAATACAAATAGCACTTTACGTTGTACCCATAATTGAACCCCTACCCAAAATGGTTCTTTCACTAATATTGTCTATCAACTACTTGGTTAATGGACCAATTCTAAGGACAGAGCTTCAAGGGGTCTTGACTGTAGTTCCTCTTGTAACTGGACATTATTTACGTAATTAATCTCCCAGGAGATTGTGCCAAGCCTGAAAGGAGCCAATTGGCGTACTCCTCTGCATATGTACCTCTCATTGTGTGAGGTCACTAAATGTGAGTGTGATATTTACCATCCTTATTTATATACAATGTGTGTCTAATAAGTGTTTATTATCTACACTATCAGGCGGATTTTGCACACTCTCTACCTTCCGTGTCGTTTTCTATATCTCTTAGTTTGTTTGTTTTATCATAGGATTTTGAAACCTCTATAAATCATCTAGATCTCACAATTTGCAGCTCAATATATAAAAAAAGGTGTGGGAAAAATAGCTATATGATTTTTGTGCACTTATACTGTAAAAGTAGTAGTAAACAAGTAGATTGGGTTGGATTGCTAATGCGTGCTAATGTGTGCTGAAAGTTTCAGCTGCAGGCGTCAAACCAAATTGGCAGTTAGAACAGAGAATAGGTCCTTTAAATTGAGTGTCTTTACCTACAATATTGTTCATGTGGCTAAAATCCACAGTTACTGGGAATCGACCAAAGCAAATAAGTGGCAGATGTACATTTCAGGTAAGCTAGTGGGACATATTTTTGTTTATATGTTTATAAAAGATTTAGTAGTTTTAATGATTTTTAGTCTTTTAGTTGTTTTGTGAGATTTTAGTTCCAACCAACAGTTGGCTCTCCATACAGTGTTATATGATCAGCAGTTCCAGTTTCTGCCTCCATAATTAATATACTCCTATAAATCAAATGGGTAAGTTATATTTCCTTCATTAAGATTTCTTCTTTAAATAGAGAAACAGTTATAGTATAGATCTATGTTGATGTATTTAATCAGATTTGTGCAGACAATCTGTTAATAGGTGTAGTTTAGTTACTACAGTAGCAAACTTTCTCAATATAACGTGTTGAAATACATATATTTTAGACTGGTTTGGGCTTATCAATTGTTATTTTAGACTGACCCAACTGAAACAGATGTTTTTGTCATTAATATTTGTATTTATCCTCATCTTATAGAAATCATTTTCAGATTATGTCAAGTAAATTTATTGTTGATCTCTTATTTTCCTGTTCTTTTCACAATTTAAGCTCCCAGTATATATATATATATATATATATATATATATATATACTAGCGACTTGCCCGTCAAAAAATGACGGCAATGTGATGTATATGTTTGTCAAGTTGTTTAGTTATTTATATAGATTTTTGACACTTGTAAGTATTGTGATATGAACGTGTATTTTTGTAAAATGTTGATGTAATGGTTTTTTAACATGAAATTTGTATCTGAAGAATTGTTAACTTTAATATACATTGAATCCAGAGGAAAGCAAAAAGTAAAAAGCCTTGTTGAAACGTTCCGAATTGTAACATGAAGTTTAAAATATATGTAAGCAATAACCTTCAAAGTATATATTTTGAAACTTGAACTTTATTTTTTATGTAACTTTGGAAGTTGACAAAACATTAGTAGAATTTGGAACATTATAAACAGGAACATAGTGAATACATTTTGTAAGCTAATTTTTTCTTAAAAGTATTAACATTTGAATGTAAAAACAGTTGAACTTTAAATTAATCAGTATTACCATGCAATTTCTATCATAACAATTGTTAAGTTCAATATACATTGAATGTAGTGGAAGGCATACAGTAAAAACTCTCCTTAAAAAGTACCTAATGAAAGTAATTCCTTAGTGACCACATAAACTGGCGATAAACATTAATGTAGGTAGTAATCTTACGATAACAGACAATATTTACATTGTGACTTAAAAGGTGCTTGAGCTCTTAACATGAACTTTGTAATATGTTGAATTAAATAACTTGAAAATATTGTTTTTAAACTTGTAACATTAGAAACATTAACATAGTGACTTAACATTTTAACATAATTTTTCATAAAAATGCAAGGCAAGAATTTTGTGAGGCGAATTATCCATAAACAGTACTTCCATTAATTATGACAGAATTAAACAACCAATTGTTATGTATTTTTAAATGCTTTTAAAAAATGTTTGCATGGCTTTAATTTGTATCCTGCAAAGTTATAGTACTTCATAGTAGACAATGTTTTTAGTAAAAATACTTCCATCTTCTAATAAATCACCTTGACTTTCATTGTTTTCAATGTAAACTTTAATAGCCTGTGGATGTTTGCACCGTGACAACGCAACGTACAATTGACCATGTGCAAATACTGGTTCTTCCAAGAAAATACCCACAGATTTGAAAGTTTGACCTTGTGATTTATTAATGGTCATGGCAAATGCCATAATAATGGGAAATTGTCTTCTTTGAAGTATAAAAGGGAGACTACTTTCACTTGGTGCTAAATCTATTCTTGGTATGAAAACTCTCTCTCCTATATGGGTACCAATTAAAATTTCAGCATCTATAAAATGGTCCTTTAATTGTTGAACAATTAATCTTGTGCCATTGCATAGGCCTTTTTTGGGGTTCATATTTCGCAGTAACATGATAATTGCACCTTTCTTTAGCTGCAAAATATGTGGTGGCATTCCAGAAGGAGTTAGAGAGTTTATGAATTCAGTCGAATAGATAGCCTGACTTTCATTGTCATCAGCAAGTACAGAATCAGCACTGGGATAATTTCTTTGTGGTGCATTATTTTTTTAAAGATTTCATTATTGAGGATTAATGCATCTTTATTTTTACACGTCAGTATGACTTGGTTGGCAAGCTCAGAATATTCTTCGTTATTTATGCTCCCTTCAAATATAGCAGTTATAATATCTTGTTGACAAATCATATGGGGTGGGATCTCTACAGTGTCGTTAGCTAAATGTAGTATTTTTTTCTGTTCTGCCTTCTCCAATTTTAATAAGCCAATCATTGAAATCAGTTTGGACTTCTGATCTCATATTTTGTTGCAGTTGAAGATGGGTAAAATGTTTCCATACTGTGCTTGACTTGATACAGGTTTCGATAATGTCAGTTCGATTTCCATGTACAACAACAGGTAATGTTTGTCTAAAATCGCCACCCAACAACATTACCTTTCCACCAAATGGAAAAATATTATCCATGACTTCACGAAGCAAACGGTCAATACATTGGAGGGCATAGCATGACATCATTGTGGCCTCATCTATTATAATTAATTTACATTTCTTCAATTTCTTTGCTTGTAAGGATGTCATGCGAATATCTGACACAGAATTTTCTAAAATAGGCACTGGCAGTTTAAATCCACTATGAACAGTTCTTCCACCTTCTAATAAAAGTGCAGCAATTCCAGTAGTGGCAAACGCCATTGCTATTTGGCCTTGTGCTCGTACTGAACTCATTAATAAATTGTACAAATAGGTTCTTCCTGATCCGCCAGGTCCATCAAGATAGAAATAACGCTCTGTCACCATGTCATCATCTATTGCATTTTTAATGGCATGAAATGCTTGCAATTGTAGTATATTTAAAGTTGCAAGTCTTTCTTGTGTTCTTTCTGCTTGTAGTTGAATGTCATAGTCTTCAAAGTTTATGTCATCTATAAGACCTGGATCAGGCAAATTAAAACTTGCACAACTTTATCCATGAGTTAAAAATATTTCTTGGATTTCCATTAACGCTTTTAAGTGTGCAATGGGTTCATTGTATCGTCGCATAAAGTCTTCAGCCATATTACTTTTAAAAGCCTCCCACAAAGCTAATGCATTTGGAGCATTTGAGAAGATACAAATAAAAGCAAATTGTTCTCTCATCTGTCGTGGCATTTGACATTGTGCTGCTTATTCTAAACATCTTTCCCACTCTGTATCATCAGCGAGTAAGTTTCTATGTCTTGCAGCTAAATGGAAGTATTCATATACAATGTCATTAACAGTTCTTAATTGTTCAAAACTTTGTGCTCCTGGAACATTTAAAAGTAATATCCGTAAGCAAAAACGTTCAACATCTCTTGGACTGACTGTGTAAATTCGTGGAATTATTTTATTGCCTCTGGTTTTTCTTGGTCTCCATAATCCATTCACAAAAACATAGTGACATGGAATTTCAATATATAAGTATTGTGTTGCTTGAGCATCATTGGAATTTAATGCAAACCATGCAGTTAGTGTAGTGTGACGATCTTCACTTTGGGCCAATACATTCATTTTATTTCCAGCATGGAAATAGACTAAATGTCGTTGTGGCAAATGTACTGCTAATCTATATACTGCATGTGATCTATCATGCATTTCAAATTTTAAAAGCCGCCACATAGCTTCTGGCGCACTGACATAGCGAGCATCTACATGAGATGCAAGTTCATCATGTACTAACGCACTACTTTCAGGGTTGTCTGCACTTTTGACGACTACAGTAGCTGCATCATAGCCTTTGTAAATATATTTGTAGACATATTTAATGGATTTGATGGAAGTGCAGGCTTCTACGTTGATGTGGGCGTTGTACTTCATGAGTAAATGTGGATTGTAGGGTACTACATATCTATTGTCCACTTTTTTTCCACGAATAATGGCACTATCTCCTTCTCTTCTTTTATAAAGTGGATATCCATCACAATTTGCATATGTTTTGTCTCTATAATATTTTGGAGAATCTTTGGAACATTTAATATTTTCCATACATGGTGATTGTGGATTAAGGTCTCCACAGGGTCCATGAATCATGCGATGAGTAACAATCTCATATAGTCTACCATATAGTTCTGGATCTGGTAGTTCAGCAACTATGACTGCATCCACTTTGTCCGAAGTATCTAATTTATCTTTCTCTTGAAGTATTATCAGAAGATGTGCATGTGGAAGGCCTCTTTTTTGAAATTCAATGGTATATACATAAGCAAGACATTTGCCAAATAACTGATTTATAGTGAAGTCACGTATTAATTCATTTAATTTGATCTTAAAAACTCTGGCTACTAAATCTGGTCGATCAGAAGCAGTTTGTCCAAGAAGTAGATTTTGTGTAATTTCTGGCCATTGTGGATTACATGTAAATGTCATAAATAAATCTGGTTTTCCAAATTTGGTGACAATAGCCATAGCATCATTGTATCTTTCTCTCATATTTCGAGGAGATCCTTGAAAGGAAGATGGTAAAATGATGGCTTTGCCAGCTGTCATGTCTCTGCTTGTAGCCACGTCAGCAACATAGTCCATGAGTCCAGAATATTGTTCTACACGTAGTTTATCTTGTTGATATTTTATAAAGTTTAAATTATTTGCCTCAACTTGCAAATATGAATCAATAATCCATTTTTGTGTTAGTTTTCCACCACATAAAATCGGATTAAATCCATGGCGAATGGCAATTTGAGCTACTTTAAATTCAAGCATAGAAACATTATTTCGGATTCTGGCTTTAGCATTTGGGTAACTGGGAAGGGTTAATTTTGGTTGCCAACCTGCTTCTCCATGTGGGAAAAAGATGGGATATGTCATTGGATCTAAATTTGGACTTAAGATATTAATATTAATAAATGGTTGCTCCTCATTTCTGGGATATATTCTAATGTCTCTTTGAAATGGTGGTTCTCCTTCATCATTTTGAAACACCATTGCAACCTCATTTGATGTTGGCAAGTTATAACGACATTTATCAGTATGTCTGTCTCTTTTAAGCACCATGTTAACCTTTGGCATGGGTAATTGATGTCTTTGTGCATGAAGTAGTTGTTCATTTTCTACTTCTGCCAATTTTTTGTAAGCTTTACTGTAGGGATTGTTGTCCATAATGTTATTGAGCTCTATGAAAACACTGGGTAAGCATTTTTTATTTTCTTCCATCTGCATACGTTGGTCAACAGCTTCCATTGTATCTAGGACATATAGTTGAGCGAATTTTCTTTGCTCTCCTTCCTCTGGATGTAAATGTGAAGTACGATGATAAATTTGGCCTTGGACTTTAAAACAGTAAGGACCATGTCCTGGTACATTAGCAGCTAATGTTGCCCCCATAGATGCAAAGGATATGGCACTATTGTAGGATCTTATGTTTGTCTTAAAATGTTTGTAGTTTGGAAAAGTAGGTTCAGTCATAATATTTTGTAAATAGATTGGAAATTCTTTCCTTTCTGGAAGTTTGAACTTGCCTTTTTGACAACAACTAATAAATTGTCCATCTCTGGGTCTCTCCTGTTTAAAATAATAAGCCTCACAAAACTGACATTGAGTAGTCATGTCCCCACAACTATGAACCTCTACTGCTAAAGACTTGAGTAAAGGACAATTTGCAAAGCATATAGGAGTTTGACTTTCATATTCATCAGGTGAAAAGTCATGGAATGTTTGAACAACGGGTTCTAAATGCTTAGTTTTTTTCGTGGCTTTTCTTGGTATATGTTGTCCTTGTTTTGTTGAAATGTCCTGTAAGGTTTCAGTAACAGGTTGTAAATGGGTTTTTTTTGTAGTCGCTTTTTTTGGTCTGTCTTTAATTGTATCTTGTAAAATGTCATCTGATGTTTGAGGAATAGGTTGTAAATGCTTTATTTGCTTTGTAGTTTTTTTTGGCGTATCTTTCATTTTTGCAGCTGATAGTCTTTTGCTTGCAAAGTCTTTTGCGTTCTTTTTCTCGTTGAATTTCTTTCTCCTCTGGTGTCTGCTGGGCAGCCCATCTCTCTTGTCTTTCTCTAGTTTGACGTCTTTTCTTCTCTTGTTTGCTCTCGTTATCAGACATATTAATCTGTAAAGGCCAAAAAAGAAATGTAATTGGGTATATTGAAGTTTGTAATTACTGTTAAAGATTATTGTGCACAATTGAGAAATAAAAGGTAAATCATTAATGTATCAGTTATATTTTGTTAAAAGTAATAATTCCTGGCCTCATTGAATAACAATTTGGCCAATTGAGTACTGCTGTAAATAAGCAGTTAACATCTTTTTTTGAATACATTTTTTAGTTATTGAAAACCTTGTTTGTGGATAGATGTTTACCACAGAAAAACTTATTTGCAAAAAAAAACATTTATGTGGTTATTGAGCTATGTATTGCATAGTGCCAATTTATATAGAATAAGGGACATAGTCATTAATTTTTTTTATTTTTTCTGTTGACACGGATGCAGATGAAACATGTTTCTTTATTTTTCTCCTTTTGAACTTATTATACTGTACCTTGGTTGAAGTGTGATTTAAATCCGAATATTTGTTGGTTCTCGGTTGAAAATCTTTGTCGAATGGTCTGGTCCTCTGTTGGAAGTCCTCGTCCGATGGTGTGGTCCTCTGTGTAAAATCCTGGTCCTATGGTCTGGTCCTCTGTTGAAAGTCGTGGTCCGATGGTGTGGTCCTCTGGCGATAGCCCTCGTCCGATGTTGTGGTCCTTTGTTGAAAGTCCTCGTCCGATGGTCTGGTCCTGTGTTGAAAGTCCTCGTCCGCTGGTCTGGTCCTGTGTTGAAAGTCCTCGTCCGATGGTCTGGTCCTGTGCTGAAAGTCCTCGTCCGATTGTCTTCACGCAGTATCTGTTGTAACATAAAATTGAAAATGTTGTTTGAGTGAAATGTCTTTTAAATAAATAAAAAATGTCTTAATTTTGGTGTATTGTATCTGTTATGGTTATTTTTTTCTATGTGTTTGTCTAACTTTATCTACAATTCTGATTTGTTTGCACGACTTTTGTTATTCTTATTTAAGCTTCTTAGTAAGGCTTGTAGGTTGTGATATATTAAAGAAGAATATTAATTTAGTTTGCTATGTGTTTGTGTGTTTTTTTGTACAATTCTGTTTTGTGCACACCACTTGTGGTATACTTATTTAAGCTTCATTGTAATGGTTATAGGTTGTTAAACATTAAAGAAGAATCTTAATTTAGTTTCCTATGTGTTTGTGTGAGTTTAAGTACAATCCTGTTTTGTGCGTCCCACTTCTGGTCTACTTATTTAGGCTTCTTTGTAAGGCTTATAGGTTGTTAAACATTAACTAAGAATATGAATTTAGTTTGCTATGTGTTTGTGTGAGTTTTTGTACAATACTGTTTTGTGCGCACCACTTGTGGTATACTTATTTAGCCTTTATTAAGATGGTTATATTTTTTTAAACATGAAATAAGAATATTAATGTAGTTTGCTATGTGTTTGTGTGAGTTTGTTACAATCCTGTTTTGTGCGCACCACTTGTGCTAAAGTTATTTAGTCTTCATTGTACTGGTTATAGGTTGTTAAATATTAGAGAAGAATGTTAATGTAGTTTCCTATGTGTTTGTGTGAGTTTTTGTACAATCCTTTTAGGGGCGCACCACTTTTGTTATTCCTATTTATGCTTCTTTGTAAGGCTTATAGGTTGTTAAACATTGAATAAGAAAGTTAATTTAGTTTGCTATGTGTTTGTGTGAGTTTGTTATAATCCTGTTTTGTGTGTACGACTTTGTGTGTACCATATGTTGCATACTTTGGCCCTCATTCAATTGCATTTTGGCCAATTCAATAGGGGCCTCATTCAATTGCGATTTGGCCAATTGAATAGGGCTCTAAATAAGCACATAGCATACTTTTTTAAATAAGTTATTAGTTGCTTTTGGATAGAAGTTCACTAACTAAAAACTTCTTTAAAAAAAATATGCTATCTGCTTATTTAGATGCCTATTCAATTGGCAAAATCTCAATTGAATGAGGCCCTAGGACTCTAAGGCCCTCATTGAATTGCAATTTTGCCAATTGAATAGGGGTCTAAATAAGCACATCACATATATTTTTTAAAGAAGTTTTTAGTTATTAAGCATCTATCCAAAAGCAAGGTTTTCACTAACTAAAAACTTCTTTAAAAAATATATATTATGTGCTTATTTAGAGCCCTATTCAATTGGCAAAATCGCAATTGAATGAGGGCCTAAAAGTGCTTATTTAGAGCCATATTCAATTGGGCAAAATAGCAATTGAATGAGGGCCTTTGGTTGCTGCATTTGTTATATTGTCGGGGCCTCATTCAATTGCGTTTTGGGCAATGGAATAGAGCTCAATATGACCACAGAGAATCTTCTTTGACAGAAGTTTTTAGTTAGTGAACTTGTATCTAAAAGCAAGGTCTTCACTAACTAAAAAGTTCAGTAAAAAAATATCCTCTGTGCTTATATAGAGCCCTATTGAAATGGGCAAATCACATTTAAATGAGGCCCTCGGCCATTAAAGATAAACAGGTCCTCATTCAATTGGAATTTTGCCAATTGAAGAGGGCTCTATATAAGCACATAACATATTTTTGGACCGAAGTTTTTAGTTAGTAAAGACCTTGATTTTGGATCGAAGTTCATTAACTAAAAATTTCTGTATAAAAAATATGTTATGTGCTTATATAGAGCCCTATTCAATTGGCCAACTCACAATTGAATGAGGCTCATGGTTCGTTTCTTTTTTATACTTAATACTTTACCTTGATTGAAGTGTCGAATGACAGAGGGTCCCCTCCTGCCAATCTTAATCCACCGGTCTTCTTATAGTGTCTGTTTGAAAAAGAAAGTGAAATATTTAATTGTATAATTTTTATTTTTTATTTAGCAAAGCATGGCCTTTTCAGCATGTAATGTCTTGTTCTATCTTACCTGTTCTTCTTTGTTGCTGTTCTTTAAAAGGGATTGTGCTTCACAATGCACGGTGCAAATTGTTGAGTGATGCTGTTGATGCAGAGTCTGTTTGAATATTAAAAGAAGTAGAAAGATTCAGCTTTAGGTGATATATTGAATTGCAGTAAATTAATGTCATTTAAATATACTTCTGTACTTATTTTCAATTAACATTTTTTTTGGGGGTGGCTACACACATATGTCACATACATGAAGCAGATTTCCAGAGTTCAATGTAATTTTTTTCTGTGCGTGTGACATATCACTATACATGAATCATATTTTAATTGTTAAATGAACCTTATTTTTTGTTTTTTCCAACACACATAAATGTGTGTGTGAGATGTAACTATAGATGATACATATATGTGTGTGTCACATATCAGTATACATGACTCATATTTTAATATTACAATTTTTATTTTCTAATGTCATTTAAATGTAGTTTAATTAGTTTGTTTTAAGATCATTTTGTTGCAGGGGCAATACACATAAATGTGCGTGTCACATGTCACTATACATAAACCTCTTTTTGATATTGAATTATGTTTTTTTTTTTGTTTTGTTAAATGAACCTTATTTTTTTTGTGGGCCTACACACATAAATGTGTGTGTGACATGTGACTATACATGATAGACATAAATGTGCGTGTGACATGTGACTATACATGATAGACATAAATGTGCGTGTGACATGTGACTCTACATGATAGACATAAATGTGCGTGTGACATGTGACTATACATGATAGACATAAATGTGCGTGTGACATGTGACTATACATGATAGACATAAATGTGCGTGTGACATGTGACTATACATGATAGACATAAATGTGTGTGTGACATGTGACTATACATGATAGACATAAATGTGCGTGTGACATGTGACTCTACATGATAGACATAAATGTGCGTGTGACATGTGACTATACATGATAGACATAAATGTGCGTGTGATATGTGACTATACATGATAGACATAAATGTGCGTGTGACATGTCACTACATAAATCAAATTTTCCTAGTTCATATTTTTTTTTGTCCTGTCTTGATAATAAAATGTAATATATTATAGCTTACCTCTCAGTTGTAATTTGCACAGTGTAAAGTAGTAAATTAGGAAAGAATTGTCTTCTCAAGTAAAAGCAGCAGTTATCTATGAAGTCACTCCGCTCATCACCTGAGGAGAAATTTATTTTTTTGTGTAAAATAGGCAGTATTTATAAACTTGTAGAAAATTCTGGAAAGTTAGACCGTTAGAACTCAATACGCATGCGCTATTTGCGTTCCAGCTTACAATTTGGGTTCCATCCGCCATTTTGTGCGTAGTAGTGGTCAAAATGGTGTTTAATATGATTGTGATACGTTCCGCATAGTATGTGTTTCATTATTGCGAGTAAGTGTAGTATAGTTACGTCTCAAGCCTTGTTTTCGTTTTGTTCGTCGGCCATTTTTTCTCTCGCTTAGCGATTGTATTAGTGTCTAAAGTGTTTTATTTTTATTTAAATGAAGGTGTAATTTGTTTATTTGAGGTGCTGGATGGTTCCTCTTGCTGTAGGTAATCTTTTTATGTGTGTGTTGTGTGTATTTATTGTGTTTTAAATGTTTGTATGTCGGCGTGTTGCGTCCTATGTTTGCAAGGTCGTAATGTGTGGTAACGTGTCTCGTATGGTGTTTGCGTGTGTAGCCTCGTTTTCGTTTTGTTCGTCGGCCATTTTTTGTGTCGCTTAGCAAATTGTTTACTGTCTAAACTCTTTTATTTAGAGTAAAATGAAGGTGTAAGTTGCATTTTTGAGGTCCTGGGTGCTCCCTCTTGGTGTAGGTAAGGTTTTTATGTATGTGCTGTGTGTATGTATTGTGTTTTTAATTTTGTATTGTTCACGAGTTGCGTCCTAGTGTTGCGAGGCCGTAATGTGTGTAAACGTGTGTCGTATGTTGTTTGCGAGTGTCGTAATGTGTGTGTCGTGCTCTCTGAGTTGCGACGTGAAGTTTGCAAGGGTCGCAGTTGCTGTCATGGAGCGCCTACGGCGCTCCATGCCAGCAACTGAGACCCTCGCCCAATGTTGTTTGCGAGTGTCGTAATGTGTGTGTCGTGCTCTTTGGGTTGCAACGTGAAGTTTGCTAGGGTCGCAGTTGCTGGCATGGAGCGCCTTCGGCGCTCCATGCCAGCAACTGAGACCCTCGCCCAGTGCCCTCGCTTTGCGAGGGCCTTGGCTCGCTGTGCGAGCCGCGGCCCTCGCTACGCAAGGCCAGCGGCTCGCTACGCGAGTCCGCAGCATTAGCAACAACTTGTACGCTCACAACTATATATGTGATATATATATATATATACAGTACCTTGCAAAAGTATTAACATGGATTGTTTGAGGATTTGCATCATTTAATTTAAAGAACATGCCCACAACTTTGAAGATGTTTTTTTTATTTATTGTGAAGCAAACAATAAATAGGAAAAAATAACAGAAAAAGTCGATGTGCATAACTATTCACAAGTCAATACTTTGTAGAGCCACTCTTTGCGGCAATCACAGCTCCAAGTCGCTTTGGATAAGTCTCTATGAGCTTGCCACATCTTACCACAGGGATTTGTGCCCATTTCTCCTTGCAAAACTGCTCCAGCTCCTTCAAATTGGATGGTTTGCTCTTGTGAACAGCAATCTTTAAGTGTGACCACATATTTTCTATTGGATTGAGGTCTGGGCTTTGACTAGGGCATTCCAGCACATTTACATGTTTCCCCATAAACCACTCAAGTGTTGCTTTAGCAGTGTGTTTGGGTTTGGGTTAATTGTCCTGCTGGAAGGTGAACCTCCGTCCTAGCCTCAAATCACGCACAGAGTTGTACAGATTTTGCTCAAGAATATCCCTGTATTTAGCACCATCCATCTTTCCCTCAACTCTGACCAGTTTCCCAGTTCTGGTTCCTGAAAAACATCCCCACAGCATGATGCTACCACACCATGTTTCACTGTGGGGATGGTGTTCTTTGGGTGATGTTTGGGTTTGCGCCAGACATAGCGTTTTCTTTGATGGCCGAAAAATTCAAATTTAGTTTCATCAGACGAGAGCACCTTCCTCCATACATTTTGGGAGTCTCCCACATGCCTATTTGCAAACTCAAAAGGTGCTATTTTGAGTTTTGGTGGGCGGCCGTCTCTTGGCAGGTTTGCTGTTGTGCCATGTTCTTTCCATTTGGTTATGATAGATTTGATGTTGCTCCTGGGGATCATCAAAGATTTAGATATCTTTTTATAACCTAACCCTGACTTGTACTTCTCAACAACATTTTCCCTTACTTGTTTGGAGAGTTCCTTGGTCTTCATGGCGGTGTTTGGTTAGTGGTGCCTCTTGCTTAGGTGTTACAGTCTCTGGGGTGGAGACTGTAAAAAGGTGTGTATGTATAATGACAGATCATGTGACACTTAGATTGCACACATGTGTACATCATTTCACTAATTATGTGACTTCTGAAGGAAATTGGTCGCACCAGAGCTTTTTATGGGCTTTATAGCTGTAACACACACCTAGCGTTAGAAATTACCAGCTTTAATATATGGCTGAAAGGCTATCTATATTCGTTCTTTTCTTCACTAAGTTGCAGGTTACACTCTGAATAGTGGATGGATTTGCCGAATGAACACAAGATGGCGCTGGATTTATTCTTGAACGCATGGGTGTGTGTGTAACTTTGAGAACCGGATATGTCTAGTTTTACATGTGGATATAGGAGTCCTTTGGGTGGAACAGCTGACCAGTGAGAGGACTTTGTGAAGGACATGTGACCTAATTGACCAATGGGAGCTAGGGAGGAGTATGGGGTGGAATTGAGATTACAGGATTTATAAGGCCTTAACAGGGCCAGACAAAGTCTCTGCTTCCTGGTAGAGATGTACCGAATAGTTCGCCGGCGGACTGTTCCCGGCGAACATAGTATGTTCGCGTTAGCGGGGAAACGGCGAACATATGCGAGATTCGACCCGCCCCCCATACTTTATCATTGAGCAAACTTTGACCCTGCATGTCACAGTCAACAGACACATTCCATCCAATCAGCAGCATACACTCCCTTCCAGAGCCTTCTAACTCATGGACAGCAGCCATTTTGGAATCATAACTAACTTGCAGTCTTACTGAGAGGAGGCTGAGTGTAGGTGATACTGCATCAATAGGGAAAACCATAGCTAGGATACTGTACACAGTGTGCAATACAGTCCTGAAGGACTCTTTTGATCTCTGCTGCAAGGACACCCCTGTGTCTCTTCCCCCCCTTATCATCATCCTCCCCTCACCTTAGCACCCAACCCTAACACCCCTCACACTTATCCATAACACCCATCAACCTAACAGCTAACCCTAACACCACTCATACTTATCCCTAACACCCCTTACCCTAACCCTAACACCCCTCACACTTATCCCTAACACCCCTCACCCTAACCCTAACACCCCTCACACTTATCCCTAACACCCCTCACCCTAACCCTAACACCCCTCACACTTATCCCTAACACCCCTCACCCTAACCCTAACACCCCTCACACTTATCCCTAACACCCCTCACCGTAACACCTAACCCCCTCACCCTTATCCCTAACATCCCTTACCCTAACACCCCTCACACTTATCTCTAACAACCCTCACCCTAACACCTATCCCTAACACCCCTCACCCTAACCCTAACAACCCTCACACTTATCCCTAACACCTAACACCTAAACCTAACACCCCTTACACTTATCCCTAGCACCCCTCACCCTAACACCCCTCACACTTATCCCTAACACCCCTCACCCTAACACCTAACCCCCTCACCCTTATCCCTAACACCCCTTACAATAACACCCCTCACGCTTATCCCTAACACCCCTCACCCTAACCCTAACACCCCTCACACTTATCACTAACACACCTCACCCTAACCCTAACACCCCTCACACTTGTCCCTAACACCCCTTACCCTAACCCTAACACCCCTCACACTTATCCCTAACACCTAACCCTAACACCTAACCCTAACACCCCTCACACTTATCCCTAACACCCCTCACCCTAACACCTATCCCTAACACCCCTCACCCTAACACCCCTCACACTTATCCCTAACACCCCTCACCCTAACCCTAACACCCCTCACACTTATCCCTAACACCCCTCACCCTTATCCCTAACACCCCTTACCCTAACACCCCTCACACTTATCCCTAACACCCCTCACCCTAACCCTAACACCCCTCACACTTATCCCTAATACCTAACCCTAACCCTAACACCCCTTACACTTATCCCTAACACCCCTCACCCTAACCATAACACCCCTCACACTTATCCCTAACACCTAACCCTAACACCTAACCCTAACACCCCTCACACTTATCCCTAACACCCCTCACCCTAACACCTATCCCTAACACCCCTCACCCTAACACCCCTCAAACTTATCCATAACACCCCTCACCCTAACCCTAACACCCCTCACACTTATCCCTAACACCCCTCAACCTTATCCCTAACACCCCTTACCCTAACACCCCTCACACTTATCCCTAACACCCCTCACCCTAACCCTAACACCCCTCACACTTATCCCTAACACGTAACCCTAACACCTAACCCTAACACCCCTTACACTTATCCCTAACACCCCTCACCCTAACCCTAACACCCCTCACACTTATCCCTAACACCTAACCCTAACACCTAACCCTAACACCCCTCACACTTATCCCTAACACCCCTCACCCTAACACCTATTCCTAACACCCCTCACCCTAACACCCCTCACACTTATCCCTAACACCCCTCACCCTAACCCTAACACCCCTCACACTTATCCCTAACACCCCTCACCCTTATCCCTAACACCCCTTACCCTAACACCCCTCACACTTATCCCTAACACCCCTCACCCTAACCCTAACACCCCTCACACTTATCCCTAACACCTAACCCTAACACCTAACCCTAACACCCCTTACACTTATCCCTAACACCCCTCACCCTAACCCTAACACCCCTCACACTTATCCCTAACACCTAACCCTAACACCCCTTACACTTATCCCTAACACCTAACCCTAACACCTAACCCTAACACCCCTTCCACTTATCCCTAACACCCCTCACCCTAACCCTAACACCCCTCACACTTATCCCTAACACCTAACCCTAACACCCCTTACACTTATCCCTAACACCCCTCGCCCTAACACCTAACCCTAACACCCCTCACACTTATCCCTAACACCCCTCACCCTAACCCTAACACCCCTCACCCTAACCCTAACACCCCTCACACTTATCCCTAACACCTAACACCTAACCCTAACACCCCTTACACTTATCCCTAGCACCCCTCACCCTAACCCTAACACCCCTCACCCTAACCCTAACACCCCTCACACTTATCCCTAACACCCCTCACCCTAACCCTAACACCCCTCACACTTATCCCTAACACCTAACCCTAACACCTAACCCTAACACCCCTTACACTTATCCCTAACACCCCTCACCCTAACCCTAACACCCCTCACACTTATCCCTAACACCTAACCCTAACACCCCTTACACTTATCCCTAACACCCCTCACCCTAACCCTAACACCCCTTACACTTATCCCTAGCACCCCTCACCCTAACCCTAACACCCCTCACACATATCCCAAACACCCCTCACCCTAACACCTAACCCCCTCACACTTATCCCTTATCCCTAACACCCCTCACCCTTATCCCTAACACCCCTTACCCTAACACCCCTCACACTTATCCCTAACACCCCTCACCCTAACCCTAACACCCCTCACACTTATCCCTAACACCTAACCCTAACACCTAACCCTAACACCCCTTACACTTATCCCTAACACCCCTCACCCTAACCCTAACACCCCTCACACTTATCCCTAACACCTAACCCTAACACCTAACCCTAACACCTAACCCTAACACCCCTCACACTTATCCCTAACACCCCTCACCCTAACACCTATCCCTAACACCCCTCACCCTAACACCCCTCACACTTATCCCTAACACCCCTCACCCTAACCCTAACACCCCTCACACTTATCCCTAACTCCCCTCACCCTTATCCCTAACACCCCTTACCCTAACACCCCTCACACTTATCCCTAACACCCCTCACCCTAACCCTAACACCCCTCACACTTATCCCTAACACCTAACCCTAACACCTAACCCTAACACCCCTTACACTTATCCCTAACACCCCTCACCCTAACACCCCTCACACTTATCCCTAACACCCCTCACCCTAACCCTAACACCCCTCACACTTATCCCTAACACCTAACCCTAAAACCTAACCCTAACACCCCTTACACTTATCCCTAACACCCCTCACCCTAACCCTAACACCCCTCACACTTATCCCTAACACCTAACCCTAACACCCCTTACACTTATCCCTAACACCTAACCCTAACACCTAACCCTAACACCCCTTCCACTTATCCCTAACACCCCTCACCCTAACCCTAACACCCCTCACACTTATCCCTAACACCTAACCCTAACACCCCTTACACTTATCCCTAACACCCCTCGCCCTAACACCTAACCCCAACACCCCTCACACTTAGCCCTAACACCCCTCACCCTAACCCTAACACCCCTCACCCTAACCCTAACACCCCTCACACTTATCCCTAACACCTAACACCTAACCCTAACACCCCTTACACTTATCCCTAGCACCCCTCACCCTAACCCTAACACCCCTCACCCTAACCCTAACACCCCTCACACTTATCCCTAACACCTAACACCTAACCCTAACACCCCTTACACTTATCCCTAGCACCCCTCACCGTAACCCTAACACCCCTCACACTTATCCCAAACACCCCTCACCCTAACACCTAACCCCCTCACACTTATCCCTAACACCCCTCACCCTTATCCCTAACACCCCTTACCCTAACACCCCTCACACTTATCCCTAACACCCCTCACCCTAACCCTAACACCCCTCACACTTATCCCTAACACCTAACCCTAACACCTAACCCTAACACCCCTTACACTTATCCCTAGCACCCCTCACCCTAACCCTAACACCCCTCACCCTAACCCTAACACCCCTCACACTTATCCCTAACACCTAACCCTAACACCTAACCCTAACACCCCTCACACTTATCCCTAACACCCCTCACCCTAACACCTATCCCTAACACCCCTCACCCTAACACCCCTCACACTTATCCCTAACACCCCTCACCCTAACCCTAACACCCCTCACACTTATCCCTAACACCCCTCACCCTTATCCCTAACACCCCTTACCCAAGCACCCCTCACACTTATCCCTAACACCCCTCACTCTAACCCTAACACCCCTCACACTTATCCCTAACACCTAACCCTAACACCTAACCCTAACACCCCTTACACTTATCCCTAACACCCCTCACCCTAACTCTAACACCCCTCACACTTATCCCTAACACCTAACCCTAACACCCCTTACACTTATCCCAAAAACCTAACCCTAACACCTAACCCTAACACCCCTTCCACTTATCCCTAACACCCCTCACCCTAACCCTAACACCCCTCACACTTATCCCTAACACCTAACCCTAACACCCCTTACACTTATCCCTAACACCCCTCGCCCTAACACCTAACCCCAACACCCCTCACACTTAGCCCTAACACCCCTCACCCTAACCCTAACACCCCTCACCCTAACCCTAACACCCCTCACACTTATCCCTAACACCTAACACCTAACCCTAACACCCCTTACACTTATCCCTAGCACCCGTCACCCTAACCCTAACACCCCTCACACTTATCCCAAACACCCCTCACCCTAACACCTAACCCCCTCAACCTTATCCCTAACACCCCTTACCCTAACACCCCTCACACTTATCCCTAACACACAGGGGAGGGTGATGAGGAAGGGGGCAAAGAGACACAGGGGAGGATGATGAGGGATGGGGGAAAGAGACACAGGGGAGGATGATGATGGAGGGGGGAAGAGACACAGGGGAGGATGATGAGGGAGGGGGTAAAGAGATACAGGGGAGGATGATGAGGGAGGGGTAAAGAGATACAGGGGAGAGTGATAAAGAAGGGGGAAAGAGACACAGGGCAGGATGATGAGGGAGGGGGAAGAGACACAGGGGAAGATGATGAGGAAGGGGGGAAGAGACACAGGGGAGGATGATGAGGGAGGGGGGGAAGAGACACAGGGGAGGATGATGAGGGAGGGGGTAAAGAGATACAGGGGAGGATGATGAGGGAGGGGTAAAGAGATACAGGGGAGAGTGATAAAGAAGGGGGAAAGAGACACAGGGCAGGATGATGAGGGAGGGGGAAGAGACACAGGGGAAGATGATGAGGGAGGGGGGAAAGAGACACAGGGGAGGATGATGAGGGATGGGGGAAAGAGACACAGGGGAGGATGATGATGGAGGGGGGAAGAGACACAGGGGAGGATGATGAGGGAGGGGGTAAAGAGATACAGGGGAGGATGATGAGGGAGGGGTAAAGAGATACAGGGGAGGGTGATAAAAAAGGGGGAAAGAGACACAGGGCAGGATGATGAGGAAGGGGGAAGAGACACAGGGGAAGTTGATGAGGAAGGGGGGAAGAGACACAGGGGAGGATGATGAGGGAGGGGGGGAAGAGACACAGGGGAGGATGATGATGGAGGGGGTAAGAGACACAGGGGAGGATAATGAGGGAGGGGGTAAAGAGATACAGAGGAGGATGATGAGGGAGGGGTAAAGAGATACAGGGGAGGGTGATGAGGAAGGGGGGAAAGAGACAAAGGCAGGATGATGAGGGAGGGGGGAAGAGACACGGGGGAAGATGATGAGGAAGGGGGAAAGAGACACAGGGGAGGATGATGAGGGAGGGGGGAAGAGACACAGGGGAAGATGATGAGGGAGGGGGAAAAGAGACACAGGGGAGGATGATGAGGGAGGGGTGAAAGAGATACAGGCGAGGATGGTGAGGGAGGTGGGAGGATGATGAGGGAGGGGGGATGAGACACAGGGGAGGGTGATGAGGAAGGGGGCAAAGAGACACAGGGGAGGATGATGAGGGAGGGTGTAGAGAGATACAGGGGAGAATGATGAGGGAGGTGGGAGGATGATGAGTGAGGGGGGATGCTACACAGGGGAGGATGATGATGGAGGGGGAAGAGACACAGGGGAGGATGATGAGGGAGGGGGTAAAGAGATACAGGGGAGGATGATGAGGGAGGGGTAAAGAGATACAGGGGAGGGTGATGAGGAAGGGGGGAAAGAGACACAGGGGAGGATGATGAGGGAGGGGGGAAAGAGACACAGGGGAGGATGATGATTGAGGGTGGAAGAGACACAGGGGAGGATGATGAGGGAGGGGGTAAATAGATACAGGGGAGGATGATGAGGGAGGGGTAAAGAGATACAGGGGAGGTTGATGAGGAAGGGGGGCAAGAGACACAGGGCAGGATGATGCTGGAGGGGGGAAGAGACACAGGAGAAGATGATGAGGGAGGGGGAAAAGAGACACAGGGGAGGATGATGAGGGAGGGGGGAAAGTGACCCAGGGGAGGATTATGAGGGAGGGGGGAAAGAGACACAGGGGAGGATGATGATGGAGGGGGGAAGAGACACAGGGGAGGATGATGAGGGAGGGGGTAAAGAGATACAGGGGAGGATGATGAGGGAGGTGGGAGGATGATGAGGGAGGGGGGATGAGACACAGGGGAGGGTGATGAGGAAGGGGGGAAAGAGATACAGGGGAGGATGATGAGGGAGGGGGTAAAGAGATACAGGGGAGGATGATGATGGAGGGGGATGTTAGGTTATTTATGCCCTTTATGGATTAAAACCAGACTCTGCATCAACTATGTAATTTTCCGTGGGAGTTTTGACATGGATCCCCCTCCGGCATGCCACAGTCCAGGTGTTAGTCCCCTTAAAACAACTTTTCCATCACTATTGTGGCCAGAAAGAGTCCCTGTGGTTTTTAAAATCCGCCTGCCCATTGAAGTCTATGGCGGTTCGCCAGGTTCCCGGTTCGCGAACATTTGCGGCGGTTCGCGTTTGCGGTTCGCAAACCTAAAATGTTATGTTCGCGACATCACTACTTCCTGGCTCTGTGCAATCTACAACTCTTTTCTATCTTCACTAAACTGTGGAGGCCTGGTAAAATATCATACTTTACACACAGACACATGGACATAATTGGTAGCGATTAGAATGCCTTTCTGCTAAGTTAAGAGATGTTGTTTCCATAGTATTATCATATATTATTAATGTATTTGTATTAAGTATTGTGTTCTAATAAATGCACATTTTGGAACCATAAATCTGTAACGCCTCTTGAATATATATATTTATTTGTTTAAATATCAACTAAACACCCTCTACATGAACCTATTAACACCTACACTACCTACCTACCCCATAATAACCTCCTGAGTGTCATGAGTGTCACTGTGCACTGGCAAAAGTTGGCAGAGTAGGCGCTGTAGGCCTCACACACACGCCTGTAGGCAGGCAACTGATATTCAATCGATTACAGTCAAAAAAGTGTTGTTTTATTTCACTGAGCACAATATAAGCTGTGAGCCTGACACAGGCAGGCAACTGAAATTAGATTAAAGGAAAAAAGGGTTGTTTTTTTTTAATGTATGGTACACCAACTATGACTGGTGAAACAGAGCAGAATATTAGCTGTGAGCCTGACACAGGCAGGCAACTGAAATTAGATCACAGGAAAAAATAGTTGTTCTCAATGTATGGTACACCACAAGGTGTAGTCGTGAAAATAAGCACAATATAAGCTGTTAGGTGTTAGCCTGTAACACACACATGCTGGTAGCCAGGCATATGCAATTAGATTACACAGAAAAAAATATAAAATAAAATAATTGATGTTCTAGCCCTAAAAAGGGGCTTTTTGGGTTGCTGTCCTTGCAGCAGATATCAGATGAGTCCTTCAGGTCTGTAGTGGAAGCTAAATACACAGCCTGGCTATCTATTTCCCTATTAAATCTCCAGCAGCTACACTATCTGTCCTCTCACAACGAATGCAGCTTCAGAATGATTCTAAAATGTATGCTGTCCTTCAGATGGAAGGCTCTGGAAGGGAGTGTATGCTGCTGATTGGCTGGAATGTGTCTGCTGACTATGAGGTGCAGGGTCAAAGTTTCCTCAATGATAAAGAATAGGGGGCGAACCCAAAAGCCCATGTGTTCGCCGTCCGATGCGAGTGCGAACAAGCCAAAATCGCCGCCAATAGTCCGCGGGCGAACTGTCCGCGACATCTCTATTCCAGAATAAAATTGGCAATGGTGGCTTCTGATTGGCTGAAAATGCTGTCTATCAAATTCAGCCAATGAGAAAACTCCAATTGTGAACAAATGAGAAAGGGATACACCCCAAAATCCCACACTGATTGGATAACGCACCAGTCAATCTTTATTTGAACCAATCCGAAGGCTTTATTGCCATCAGCGAATCACAATGGGATACACCCCCACATACTGATTGGTGAATACATCTGCGCCTTCCCATTGGCTGTATTACTGATTGATATTGACAATAGCCAATGAGAAGGCGCAAATGCCTTCACCAATCAGTACGTGGGGGTGTATTCCATTGTGATTGCCTATTGTCAGTGCAACTAATCAGAACGCGCAGATGCCTCCAGCCAATCACCCTGTCGGGGTGTATTCCATTGTGATTGGCTGAAGGCATCTGCGCCTTGTGATTGGTTTAAATAAAGATTGACAGGTGCATTATCCAATCAGAGTGTGATTTAGGGTGTATCCCTTTCTGATTGTCTCACACATTGGCGCCTCCTGATTGGGTGAATTTAAAAGAACAGCGTTTTCAACCAATTGCCTATTTTCTTCCGGAAAAGTCTCCAGGAGCCTCATTAGCGTGGGGGATGTCCGTGAGTGTGGATGTAAGTACTTTTTTTTTTTTACAGGGCGTGGCAGAAGAGGAGGAGGAGGAGGCCAGAGACATCGAAGATAAGTACAATGTAGATTATGTTTATTTTATTTTGTTTTTATGTTTATGTATGTTTATTAATGTTATGTTTTTTTTAACAGGTGCCGTGCCGGAGAATAAGGACAGGACATGCCGGAAATGTGAGTATAATATTTAGAATGTTTAGAATGTTTATTTATTTACTGTAAACGTGTTGCACTAATTTTTTTATTTTTTTTCCCCTAGGTGGCTGATCTGAATGGACATCTGCAAAGGTAAATGGTCTTAATAGATTTATTTGAGCTTAGAATTAGATTATTTTATATATAGATGGCATTTATTGTATGTTTGCTAGGGATATGTGTATTATATAGATAGCATAGCATGTATTGTATATTAGATTATGGTATTTATTTAGATTGTGTGATGTATATTATATTGATAGGATGTATATTAGATTATGGTATTTATTTAGATAGATTAGGGGATGTATATTAGATAGATAGAATGTATTGTATATTAGATAGTGGTGTATTGTATTGTATTGTATTGTATTGTATTGTATTTAATTGCATTGTATTTAATTGTATTGTATTGTATTATATTGTATGTATTATATTATATTGTATGTATTATATTGTATGTCTTGTATTGTATGTATTATATGTATTTCCTTTTCAGGTGTGTAATTTTTTTTTATGTAGTGGGGGGGGGGGTTGTAATGTTTTTTTTTTTTTTTCTGTAATGTTCCTTTTTTATTTTTTGTGACTTAAGTTTTTAATTTTGTGTAATGTAGATTTTTATTTTTCGTAATTAGAGTGGTGGGGGTTATTAAGGGGTAGGTAGGTACTGTAGGTGTTAATAGGTTAGTGTAGAGGCTGTTTAGTTGATATTTAATGTTTTATTGGGGGGGGTATAGTGCAGTGTAGTGTTTATACTTAGTGTAATGATGTTCCTTGAGGACCGTCATGGCACTTATGTGGTTAATGTTGGGTTGTAACAGGCCCATAATGGTCTTAATATACCCTTATGGGACTGATGGGGTTAAATAGAGGCTTATGAGGGTCTGTATGGACCCCCATGAGTGACAAGGTTAATTAGCGGTTTATGGGGATCTCCATGAGTGACAGGGTTAATGAAGGGCATTTGGGGGTCTATATTGACCCCCATGAGTGACAGGGTTAATGAAGGGCTTATGGGGGTTTATATTGACCCCATGAATGACAGGGTTAATTAGGGTTTTATGGGGGGCTTTATTGACCCCCATGAGTGACAGGGTTAAAGAAGTGCTTATGGGGGCCTTTATTGACCCCCATGAGTAACAGAGTTAAGGAAGGGCTTATGGGTGTCTGTATTGACCCCCATGAGTGACAGGGTTACTGAAGGACTTATGGGGGTCTATGTTGACCCCCATGAGTGACAGGGTGATAGTGTATATATTTTTTTATAACGGACCCGTAACATGGGTATTTGGAATTTTCATTGCAGCGGGGGTCCCTGATCGCGTGCGGTCAGGACCCCCTCTGCGATGGTTAATGTGGGGTTAATGCAGGTCTCTGAGGTTATCTCGGATCCCGTGGGGTTAGTGCGGGTTTCCGAACTTATCTCGGATTCCTTCTTGGGTAAGAGGTAGGTGGCTGGGCTGTCCTTGGCCTCTGAGCCACGTTTTGATTTTTTTCGGTGGACATTTTTTCTCTCGTTTAGGGGATTTTCGTGTGTCTGAACTCAGGAATTTGGACTTAAATGGAGGTGTAACTTCACTTTCAGAGGTCCTGGGTGCCCCCCTTGCTATGGGTAAGCTTTTTATGTATTTTTTGTGAGTATTTGGTGTGTTTTGACTGTTTTTAGGTGCTCGTTATGGTCGTATTTTTCATGCGTGTGGGTGTTTGTTCCGTTAAGGTTGGTTCCGAGGTCGTGTGTGTGGCTGGGCAGTCGTGGGCTTTGAGCCTTGTTTTCATTTTTTTCGGCGGCCATTTTTTCTCTTGCTTAGAAGATTTTCGTGTGTCTGAACTCGGGAATTTGGACTTAAATGGAGGTGTAGCTTCACTTTCAGAGGTCCTGGCCCCCCCCCCCCCCTTGCTATGGGTAAGCTTTTTATGTATATTTTGTGAGTTTTGGGTGTGTTTTAACTGTTTTTAGGTGCGTGCGGTTCCGCCGTTATGGTTGTATTTTTTGTGCGTGTGGGTGTTTGTTACGTTAAGGTTGGTTCTGAGGTCATTTTTTTTTCTAAGTCGTGCGTGTGTGTATTTTTAACCGCGTGTGAGGCACCTTTGAGCCTCCAACTCCACAAATGCGGCCCCTCGCTTCGCGAGGGTCCGCATTTGCTGATAAACACAGCCGACGTTGGAGCCTCTACCTTCAGCAAATGCGGCCCCTCGCTTCGCGAGGGATGCAGTTCTTGCCAAGCGTTAGCAACAACTCGTATGCTCACAACTATATATGTGATATATTTATTCACAAATATTCACAGTGATTGTCTGTCTAGGGGCACTGGATGTGTAAATCTGACACTGTTTGGTAATCATCAATAGTAAGATGATCATTTGACAATTAAAGCTGAATAAGAAATGTGTTCTTGTTTTTTTACAGCTGGCTTTACCAGATTTTGGTGACAGTCATCCTAACATGAACATCCAGTCAGTAGAGTGTTAACTGTCCCTCTCAGTTGCATTCAGGCATATTTTATCACACATGTATGTCTTACCCATTTGTTTCATATTTGTATTACGCTGTACCTGTACTTGTATTTCTACTTACCTTATAACTTCTCTATACATTTGTAATTTGCTAAGTGTACTGTACTCTCTTCTACTTTGTAAATAGTGTTAAGGAAAATGTTGGCACTTTAGTAATAATAATCACTTATAGTGAAAATATATACTGAAAATGGTTTATACCAATCTTTAGGCTGCAAATCCTGCCATCTTTTACAAATTGTTATTGAGTGTGGTCATTATTTCCCTGCAGCTGCATAACTGCTGCACAATTAACAAATGTATAATAAAACATTTTATTTAAATAGAAAATAGTTTTGTATCTTTTGATTGGGATCTATCTTTCTTTAGCTCTATTTATTTCTCCTCTCCTAAAGCAATTTGGAGACTGCTTCCGATTAACTAAATATTCAAACTCAATAGCAACGGGAAAGAAAGATTCATTTTCAACTGATTTTTCCATTGAAATATCTACAGGCCAAAAGTTACTTACTTTTAATGAAAACAAAAATATGTATTAGGATGTCATCAAATTATATGATGATAGAATATGCTGAATGCTTTTTGTGAATTTTTACTTAATGATGAATGATGAATGCGAGACTCTATTTGTCTGCATTCATTAATCTTGCATAATTTTGCCAATCTCTGCTCTCTGAGGCAAATTTATAAATACAAAACTTGCATAATATATTTCAGTAATCATGTAAATATTATTGATATTTATATATAAATAACATTTATCAGTTTTGTGTGCAGGTGTAAAAAAATGGTGCCACAAATGAGAAAACAGTACATGAACATAGGTATAATTATATCATGTTGTATGTACCTGAACATCCTGATAGGAGAGATTATTATACATAAAAGTGTTGGAAGGAAATCATAGTGATGTCATCAGTAGGCAAAACCACAGTGATGTCATCAGGGGAGACTTGATTGCATTCAGCATTTCCCTACAAATAGGGTGCCAGTTTGCTGAAACCAGAAATATATGAGGGGGAGGTCAAACTATTGAGAAATGCATATTTCAACTGAAAATCATTCATTAGTCAGGGTAGGTAATCTGGAGCCTACACATTTTAGATATGTTGGTGTTATGCGATTGTAACTATAGCCTTGTAACTATAGAGCATGCTCCAGGTTACCCGCCCTGCTAATAAACAGGGCCGGATTTATATCTCAGGTGTCTATATGCAGATATTCCTCTGGCATCCCTCACTAGTGGCCTTGTCATGCCCTTCACTTATCAGTTTGTAGCCCTAGCAGTGTCCTCCACCACTCATTTCTATTGAATACCATTTCTATCTTACCATACCAGGTACAGATGATGTTAAATTTAAAACCAAATGCAGTAAGTAGGCACATTGTAGATGCTGGGCAGAACAGAAAGTGTTAATTGATCTGCAGCTCAATCAGTGAATGCACCTGAAATCAGGAAGGAAGGGATTTAGTAGTACATTAAGAATGAGGGTGTGGTTTATCTTGGTTATGAATCTGGAGCTGCTGAGACTAAAACTTAGAGATGTCGCGAATAGTTCGCCGGCGGACAGTTCCCTGCGAACATAGCATGTTTGCTTTCGCGGCGAACTGCGAACATATGCGATATTCGACCCGCCCCCCATACTTTATCATTGAGCAAACTTTGACCCTGCAACTCACAGTCAGCAGACACATTCCAGCCAATCAGCATCATACCCTGCCTTCCACACCGTTCTACCTCATGGACAGCAGCCATTTTGGAATCATAACTAACTTGCAGTCTTACTGAGAGGAGGCTGAGTGTAGGTGATACTGCATCAATAGGGAAAACCATAGCTAGGCTACTGTACACAGTGTGCAATACAGTCCTGAAGGACTCTTTTGATCTCTGCTGCACCCCTGTGTCTCTTCCCCCCCTTATCATCATCCTCCCCTCACCTTAGCACCCAACCCTAACACCCCTCACACTTATCCCTAACACCTACCCCTAATATCCCTCACCCTAACACCTAACCCTAACACCCCTTACACTTATCCCTATCACCCCTCACCCTAACACCTAACCCTAACACCCCTCACACTTATCCCTAACACCCCTCACCCTACCCCTAACACCCCTCACACTTATCCCTAACACCCCTTACCCTAACCCTAGCAGCCCTCACACTTATCCCTAACACCTAAACCTAACATCCCTCACTCTAACACCTAACCCTAACACCCCTTACACTTTTCCCTAACACCCCTCACGCTAACACCTAACCCTAACACCCCTCACACTTATCCCTAACACCCTAACCCTAACACCCCTCACACTTATCCCTAACATCCCTTACCTTAACCCTAACACCCCTCACACTTATCTCTAACACCTAACCCTAACATCCCTCACCCTAACACCTAACCCTAACACCCCTTACACGTATCCCTAACACCCCTCACCCTAACACCTAACCCTAACACCCCTCACACTTATCCCTAACACCCCTCACCCTAACCCTAACACCCCTCACACTTATCCCTAACACCTAACCCTAACATCCCTCAACCTAACGCCTAACCCTAACACCCCCTTACACTTATCCCTAACAGCCTTTACCCTAACACCTAACCCTAACATCCCTTACCCTAACACCCCTCACACTTATCCCTAACACCCCTTACGCTAACACCCCTCACGCTTATCCATAACACCCATCAACCTAACACCTAACCCTAACATTCTCACACTTATCCCTAAGACCTAACACCCTTCACACTTATCCCTAACACCCCTCACCCTAACATCTAACCCTAATACCCCCTTACACTTATCCCTAACAGCCCTTACCCTAACACCTAACCCTAACATTCTCAAACTTATCCCTAAGACCTAACACCCCTCACACTTATTCATAACATGCCTCACCCTAACACCCCTTACACTTATCCCTAACACCCCTAACCCTAACACCCCTCACACTTAGCCCTAACACCCCTTACCCTAACACCTAACCCTAACATTCTCACACTTATCCCTAAGACCTAGCACCCCTCACACTTATTACTAAAATGCCTCACCCTAACACCCCTTACACTTATCCCTAACACCCCATACCCTAACACCCCTCACACTTATCCCTGTGTCTCTTCCCCCCCTTATCATCAAGGGAGGGGGGAGGATGATGAGGGAGGGGGGAAGAGACACAGGGGAGGATGATGAGGGAGGGGGAAACAGACACAGGGGAGGATGATGAGGGAGGGGCTAAAGGGATACAGGGGAGGGTGATGAGGAAGGGGGAAAAGAGACACAGGGGAGGATGATGAGGGAGGGGGGGAAGAGACAAAGGGGAAGATGACGAGGGAGGGGGAAAAGAGACCCAGGGGAGGATGATGAGGGAGGGGGGAAAGAGAAACAGGGGAGGATGATGATGGAGGGGGGAAGAGACAAAAGGGAGGATGATGAGGGAGGGGGTAAAGAGATACAGTGGAGGATGATAAAAGAGGTGGGAGGATGATGAGGGAGGGGGGATGAGACACAGGGGAGGGTGATGAGGAAGGGGGAAAGAGACACAGGGGAGGATGATGAGGGAGGGGGATGTTAGGTTATTTATGCCCTTTATGGATTAAAACCAGACTCTGCATCAACTATGTAATTTTCCGTGGGAGTTTTGACATGGATCCCCCTCCGGAATGCCACAGTCCAGGTGTTAGTCCCCTTAAAAAAACTTTTCCATCACTATTGTGGCCAGAAAGAGTCCCTGTGGGTTTTAAAATCCGCCTGCCCATTGAAGTCTATGGCGGTTCGCCGGGTTCGCCGGTTCGCGAACATTTGCGGTGGTTCGCGTTCGCGGTTCGCGAACCGAAAATTTTATATTTGCGACATCACTACTGAAACTGCTTTTGGGGAAAGCTGAGACAAATATCCTGGAGCCTGTATTTTGAGAAAAGGGAAGCCTTGAGAAACACAAAATCCTGAGTAAACCTGCAAAAGTAAATTTACAATTTAAAGAGACGGTATTATTTTTCCCCAAGGTGAATTTTTTTGTGTATAGAAATTGAAAAATGCCAGGGTCCCTGGGTTAGGGCATTTGGAGAGAAGGGTGTGACAGTACCCCATCCATTTGCTTACAAGGAATAACCCCAATAACTGGCTAATTTTATCAGAGTGCCAAGAAGCAACTTCTTGGATAGTTGGCGTGCTCCTACTGTTTAGTCAGCTTTTTACATAGATGTTTCTTTTGTGTTGGATGAGGAAGTAAATGCCTTATTGCAAGCTACAGCAGCACAGACAGAAACTAATGGGTTCAAGTAGTACACAAGACCAAGAGCCCAATTAAATTCTTCCGATTTTAAAAATCATAGCCCATAAGGAGTCAGAAAGAGTTACGGTTATTAAATTGGCCTCTTTCAGCTACCCGCAAACAATCTTCGGGTTACTCTGCTCTCATCTCCAAATACTCCCCAATCCGCCCTCTTTGTTCTACTAAGGACTTTCTTCTTTCTACCACTCTTGTCACCTCCTCTCACTCCCGCCGTCAGGACTTTTCTCATGCTGCCCCTATTCTCTGGAACTCCTTGCCTCACTCCACCAGACTATTCTCCTGCCTCAAAACCTTAAAAACCTCACTAAAACACTTATGTTTAAAGAAGTCTATCACCTTGCTACACAAGACTTCACTCACCCTCCTGCACCACACACAAAACCTTTAGATTGCAAGTCTGCGAGTTTTCAATATTGCATGGCGCTTGGGAAAAGTTCCATGGACACCGGATTCAAAACTCAAAGACAGGGTCCTCCATTCTTTGCAATGTGTTAATACTCAATATGTATTTTCCTGGAAATTAACGTATGTATAGTGATACAGAATATGTTGGGGCGTTATAATTAAAAATAAAATAATATTAACATGCATAAAGCAATTAAAGACACACTATCTGATTAAATAGCAGCACAAAAACATGAAACTGCCTGCAATATTAACCCTCTCTCACTCACAGAGGCTCTCATGTGGACCCTGAAATATACATATAATTGCATATACTGTACATCTCGCTCATCACATCTATACTGGGAAAATAGTGACCAAATTACACCGCCACATCACATATATCAAGTACCAGGGGAATATTTTAATATTTGTTGTTCAGTTGTGTCAGACTCTCTGTGACTCTATGGACTGCAGTACATTTAGCTAGGTCTTTGTCTGTGCTGTTCCACAAGGTTTACATGCCAAAGATACTGGAGTGGAATGCCAGTTCCTTCTCCAGTGGACTTAGATTTGTCTGATCTATCTGCTTTGACCTGCCCACCTATAGTGACCGTACATGGTATAGCCGACAGCTTCATTGAAGTACACAAGCCCCTTCACCACCACAGGGCAGCAATCCAGAATTGGAACAGGGGAACATATACCACACTAATCTACTCTATGCCATCAGGAAGGGCCTAAAACACACATGGAGACTGTGCAGAGGCACGTGTAGAAACCGCCAACTCACCTCCATCAGGGATAATCTCCTCTATGCCCATCCTGTAAAGTCCCATGCCATTGCTGGTAGCCATGTTCCAAGATGTATACCCATTATCATCTGTTGACATCCCATTAAGTGTTTTGCTATCAATCAATTAACATTATCATCTGTTATATGGTTATCAGGCCTCCAGGGGAATGTTGATACTCCACAGTATCACAAAGTGAAAAGACCATTGAAAAGACCAACCATTGAAAAGAAACTGACACTGTGAGAATGGTATAACAAAGCTTTATTTCATACACAGAGCACAATCATAAATCGACAAGACTGTGCATTAATATCATGGGTGTGGCATGGATGGATCCCAGGAGGGCAAGAGGCTTGGTTTTGGGAAAAGGGGGATACCTAAAGGGGGTAATGTCATATTCTAGAATAAGCATAATGCATAGCACCTACCAGAGTCACATGTGGTCACTACACCACTGCAACTGGAATCTGATGAATAAAAGGATCATCAGAAATCACTCCATTTAATTGAAGAAACCATTAACGTGCATATCACTTACAACTAGTCTATATCTGCTCAATGAAACAGATGCTTAAACCTTTGGAGGAGGAGGATAAAATTTTTTTAAAAGCATGCATGTACAGTACAATGCTAAATACTGTAACTTTAACAATATACCAACTCACCTGATCCCTATCTGCAAGTATTACTAACCATTAGCTAGTTCTCAGGATAACTCACTGGCAATGACCATTAATAATAATGTTTCATCTCACAATATATGCTCAGCTGTGACCACAGTCAGTGGGCAAGGTGTACTATCACCTTTGCAAAATTATATTGTTAATCAACATTTATATCACATCCATCAGCTTTACAGGTGTTAGCACATGTTAAAGGATACTCATGATATCAGCAATAGGGGAAAATACCCATTAATACAGAGAGGACACCAAGCTCAGCAGACAGATTCAATTTTACTTATATTCAGACCCAAGGATCTGTTCTCAGACTGATATTGAGGTCAGGATCACATGCTTCACTAGCGCAAATATTAATGCTCGCTGGCATTAACATGCCATCGTGAGACTCTGCAAGTTCATCGCCATAGCGGTATTAGTCTACATTTAAGCTAACAACAATCATGTCTTAGCTATCTGGCTATATGATAGTGTTAACATTGTGGGAGCTACATGTTAAGGGGGGCTGTCATTCAAGGAATGTCTACCTGAGAGACACTGTGAAAACCTTAAACCTCATACATTTTCTTCACACTGCTTGCAGATGCAGAAGATGCCTTTATAGACCTGCATTGTACCGAAAACAAAACAAAACATAACACCTGCAAAATAAGGGATCTATACAGCATCTCTTCTCAACAGCATTTCTCAGTGATCACCAATTGGTGACATGTTCAACAGAACCCTACGTGTCCACAGAGAAGGGGTTCATGGACCATGTGATAGGAGATAGCCATCTGCGTACAAAACATCACCATCACATAGGCCAAGATCTAAGACTCCAAGATTAGGTAAACATTGGGACCAATAGAGGAGTGCTATTGAGAAAAATATATGCAGCCCCTACATCCTACTCCGGCTTGCATCAGGGCACCAATCCCCCCCTGGGCTGCCGCCATCTGACAGGTACTGGGGGTGGGGGGGGGCAGGGGGAGGCACCACCCCTGTGAGGGATGGGCACAAGCAGTGGCGGCTCTGGTAGCGGTGGTGGAGGCACTGGTGGGAGGAAAGGAGGGGCCGGGCTTCTGGTGCATGGGAGACGCCTCTGGGGTGGATGAGGCGCGGCTGCGGAACAGAGCACAGCAAACTACATCCGTCGTCACCTGCTGGACCGCTCTCTGGCCCTCCCCCATCCAGAGCAGCCCGGCAAGGTAGGACTCACCATGAGATGGTGCCTCCTCTCCTCCCTATTCAGACTGGCCAGGCTGCTCATAAGTTTTCGGTGAATGGAGGAGATACTGGCCTGGATCCCCTGCAGGCAGTCCAGGATCTGTCTTGACACTGCCAGCCTCTACTCCTTAGCAGCCTGCTTGCTGGTGGTGGAATGGAGGTCTGGGTGCAGGGTCCATTGGTGATTGTGGAGGAGGTGGTGGTGCCTTGGTTGGGAGGGGCTGTTGACTGGCCGGTGCCTGACTCCAATCTGGTGATGGTTGTGGACCTGGTGGTGGGAGCCAGGCCGACGAACCGTAGGGGCAAGGAGAAGGTGGGGGCATTCCCCTGTCATCCCTCCAATATGTATGCCCTGGTGATGGCTGCAGCTGCAGGAGGAGAGGGGAAGTGGGGTTGAAGGCTACAGGGGTGGCATACGGTCCTGCCAGTGGCCCCACTGCCTAGGGCACGGGGCTTGTGTGGGTCCCTCCTCCCCCTGCACTGGATCCTGCTCCAATGGAGCCAACGCCACCACCTTTGGCTCACTAGTGAACCCAGAGCTCCATGAAGCTGACAAAGAGAAACAAGAAAAGAACGGGATATGTGTGAGTGGTGTTGAAGAAAACATTTTATTGCGTTCCTTCATAACTACCTGACATCTAGGCTTGAACATGGATGAATCACTTACAGGGCCATTGATCTCATTATCAGTGCTTTTCATTGTGTGACAGAACAGAAGGTTTCATGTTAATTAAGTGTTTAGCTGCTGGCTGATTACATTCTTGTAAGCAGTTAAACCATAATATGTAGAACGTTCGCTGAGGCAGATTGCATATGTTTAACTGGTCTTTTTTAAATTACAATAAAACAATAGATCACTAACATAGAATCCTGTGCTATTTCATACAATTAATCTCACCAAGAGTGAGGTAATTGTCCCTTTGACTACAACTAAATGTAGCTATCATTTGCTAGCTTTGATCTTTGTTGGGATCTTGATCTTTATAGTTCTTAACTCCGAATGCTCTCTTGATTCTGGCTGCGGTCTGTGACTGCATATGTGGCAGTGGGCACACCCATGCATGGGCTGGCTATTGGTTGATTACTGTTGATGTGCCCACTGAAGACAGTGATTTGTCAGGCTCATGGATTTAATGATGCATGACTGATCCATCTATCCCTTCTATATTCCATGAAGCTGACATGTCAGTGTCCTTGTTGGTCATCTTGTACATGTGTAGTGTGTGATGTACATGTGGTGGCATGTTGGTGTATGTGATATTCACTTGACGTGGAGGCTGGATCCTGCTGGGCCACCAGGCCTGAAGCTCCAGCGGCGGACACCAGCCTCAGTAGGTGCTTGAGGTTCTCTCCCATCTCAATGTAGGTGACTGTCACTCCGGGGTCACCACTTGTTGCTGAGACCATCTCCTTGTCCATCTTCCTCCTCACCAGGACCATGCCATCATCAAACCTATGCTTCAAAGACCTCACATCCCTTTCCGCTGTGTCCACTGCTGTTACCCCAGCCGCTACCTCCTTTCATGCCTGGGCCCTAAGCCCGGGTCTAACTTCCCTACCCACTGACACGATAGAGGGCCACTATCTCCTGGGGGGAATCATTTGAGGCCCTGTGCCTGCCCCCAGCCTCTTGCCCACTCCCCCTGTCAATCATTTTCCAGGATCGCGCTTTTCATTGGCTCTGAGTCCTGTGTAGATTATGGGTTTCAGGGGAGTCCCACCCTGGCCCCAAAAAGCAGATGAGTTGCAGTGTCTGTAAAGAGTACTATATATTATAAATAATCTTAATTAATTTGTGGCATTTATTTAGAGAACTTCGAGAAACAGCTTTCAGAAGAAACAATCCCATTGGTAAGTAGCTTTTTAGGTAAATAACTGTTCAGGGTAACCAAGGATATTCTTGAATGCCTTTATTGTTTTTACTAATCATTTATGCTAGGAAAGTATTCCACTTATCGACTATTCATTCTACAATAAAATACTTTTGCACATTAGTGCTTAATTTATAACCCTCTATCTTCAGATAATGGCCTCTTCTTTGCATATTCATCTTTTTCTGAAAGATTCCCCTTTCTTCTCAGAGATATACATATTATGTGTTTCTATGTCATTATAGTCAGTGGTTCTCAAACTTTATGGAACCATGGACCAGCTCTCTACCATCCAAAAATTATGTGGAACACCTTTGAAGTCCAAATTATTAATGATATGCTGATTCTTCAATCATGTATTTAGTGTTGTGTCACTGGCATGATTAAATGATTAATCTTTTGTCAATATTTTCTCTTGCCCCATTTATGCCTGTTTCTCATCCTTCTCCTACTCTACTTTTCTCTCTTTAGACTGGTAGTTAAGGTTTCAGGGACTGTCACAAGTCGTAGAACTGCCTGTTAAGAAACGCTGATATAAGTTATATGAATCAATATAACCTTGCTTCAAGAATGAACCCAGTTTAAAAGAGTCTCATGTATCAGTTATTTCCATATTTGCACATGTACTGTAGAACATGCAAACTCCTGGTCTCCCTGTATGAACACTTACATTGCAGTTGAGACACACTCCATTGCAGTGCATGTGGCCATGTTCATTCAATCACTAATTTGTTTTTCAAAATTACATCCCCCCAGAATTTTTCTGTTTCCTACGCCCTTAATTACAGATATTTGACCTACCGCACCTCACAAGGAAAAGCCTAGAAATCAATTTTACAAAGAAAATGGTGGAGTTATTAGTAATGGATCACTTCTGGAAAGGACTACTTCCAAGTATGTGAAAATGGGTACAGTGTGGGTCTCATTACCTTGAGAGCTAGTAGCTCAGGCTAAACATCATCAAGCCATAAAAAGTATCTTGGCTTAATCATTTGTAGAAGGAACCAAGCCCTGGAAGTGTGTTTTGTCCTCAGAAAGTCGACCCACTGAAGGGCTACACTCTTAAATCTTGAACTGTGCTAAAACCAGTTGCATTTTCAGCTAGGATATGTGAGGTTTGGCTCGTCAGTAGTGATTGCAAAATTTCCTTATGGAGCAAAAGAATAGGGCTCTATGTTGGCACGTTACAATTAAAGGATAATAATAATTATAATCATATTTTGTAAGCATTTTTGTTTATATTAATTATATTGGGTCTTTACAATAACTTATTTTTTCTATATTTACCATATAAGATATTTATTTTCTGGTATTAGGTTATATAAGCAGCCTGGACATTCTCAGGGACTCGACCAGTTTAAAAATGCTGGTGTATTGGGAAAATGTATACAGGGAGTCAGAGCATAGCAAAGTACTTTTGCAAACATAAAACTATTTTCTTCCGGAAAAGTCTCCAGGAGCCTCATTAGCGTGGGGGATGTCCGTGAGTGTGGATGTAAGTACTTTTTTTTTTTTACAGGGCGTGGCAGAAGAGGAGGAGGAGGAGGCCAGAGACATCGAAGATAAGTACAATGTAGATTATGTTTATTTTATTTTGTTTTTATGTTTATGTATGTTTATTAATGTTATGTTTTTTTTAACAGGTGCCGCGCCGGAGAATAAGGACAGGACATGCCGGAAATGTGAGTATAATATTTAGAATGTTTAGAATGTTTATTTATTTACTGTAAACGTGTTGCACTAATTTTTTTATTTTTTTTCCCCTAGGTGGCTGATCTGAATGGACATCTGCAAAGGTAAATGGTCTTAATAGATTTATTTGAGCTTAGAATTAGATTATTTTATATATAGATGGCATTTATTGTATGTTTGCTAGGGGTATGTGTATTATATAGATAGCATAGCATGTATTGTATATTAGATTATGGTATTTATTTAGATAGATTGTGTGATGTATATTATATTGATAGGATGTATATTAGATTATGGTATTTATTTAGATAGATTGGGGGATGTATATTAGATAGATAGAATGTATTGTATATTAGATAGTGGTGTATTGTATTGTATTGTATTTAATTGCATTGTATTTAATTGCATTGTATTTAATTGTATTGTATTGTATTATATTGTATGTATTATATTATATTGTATGTATTGTATTGTATGTCTTGTATTGTATGTATTATATGTATTTCCTTTTCAGGTGTGTAATTTTTTTTTTATGTAGTGGGGGGGGGGGGTTGTAATGTTTTTTTTTTTTTTTCTGTAATGTTCCTTTTTTATTTTTTGTGACTTAAGTTTTTAATTTTGTGTAATGTAGATTTTTATTTTTCGTAATTAGAGTGGTGGGGGTTATTAAGGGGTAGGTAGGTACTGTAGGTGTTAATAGGTTAGTGTAGAGGCTGTTTAGTTGATATTTAATGTTTTATTGGGGGGGGTATAGTGCAGTGTAGTGTTTATACTTAGTGTAATGATGTTCCTTGAGGACCGTCATGGCACTTATGTGGTTAATGTTGGGTTGTAACAGGCCCATAATGGTCTTAATATACCCTTATGGGACTGATGGGGTTAAATAGAGGCTTATGAGGGTCTGTATGGACCCCCATGAGTGACAAGGTTAATTAGCGGTTTATGGGGATCTCCATGAGTGACAGGGTTAATGAAGGGCATTTGGGGGTCTATATTGACCCCCATGAGTGACAGGGTTAATGAAGGGCTTATGGGGGTTTATATTGACCCCATGAATGACAGGGTTAATTAGGGTTTTATGGGGGGCTTTATTGACCCCCATGAGTGACAGGGTTAAAGAAGTGCTTATGGGGGCCTTTATTGACCCCCATGAGTAACAGAGTTAAGGAAGGGCTTATGGGTGTCTGTATTGACCCCCATGAGTGACAGGGTTACTGAAGGACTTATGGGGGTCTATGTTGACCCCCATGAGTGACAGGGTGATAGTGTATATATTTTTTTATAACGGACCCGTAACATGGGTATTTGGAATTTTCATTGCAGGGTGTGACAGTACCCTGGGTTAGGGCATTTGGAGAGAAGGGTGTGACAGTACCCCATCCATTTGCTTACAAGGAATAACCCCAATAACTGGCTAATTTTATCAGAGTGCCAAGAAGCAACTTCTTGGATAGTTGGCGTGCTCCTACTGTTTAGTCAGCTTTTTACATAGATGTTTCTTTTGTGTTGGATGAGGAAGTAAATGCCTTATTGCAAGCTACAGCAGCACAGACAGAAACTAATGGGTTCAAGTAGTACACAAGACCAAGAGCCCAATTAAATTCTTCCGATTTTAAAAATCATAGCCCATAAGGAGTCAGAAAGAGTTACGGTTATTAAATTGGCCTCTTTCAGCTACCCGCAAACAATCTTCGGGTTACTCTGCTCTCATCTCCAAATACTCCCCAATCCGCCCTCTTTGTTCTACTAAGGACTTTCTTCTTTCTACCACTCTTGTCACCTCCTCTCACTCCCGCCGTCAGGACTTTTCTCATGCTGCCCCTATTCTCTGGAACTCCTTGCCTCACTCCACCAGACTATTCTCCTGCCTCAAAACCTTAAAAACCTCACTAAAACACTTATGTTTAAAGAAGTCTATCACCTTGCTACACAAGACTTCACTCACCCTCCTGCACCACACACAAAACCTTTAGATTGCAAGTCTGCGAGTTTTCAATATTGCATGGCGCTTGGGAAAAGTTCCATGGACACCGGATTCAAAACTCAAAGACAGGGTCCTCCATTCTTTGCAATGTGTTAATACTCAATATGTATTTTCCTGGAAATTAACGTATGTATAGTGATACAGAATATGTTGGGGCGTTATAATTAAAAATAAAATAATATTAACATGCATAAAGCAATTAAAGACACACTATCTGATTAAATAGCAGCACAAAAACATGAAACTGCCTGCAATATTAACCCTCTCTCACTCACAGAGGCTCTCATGTGGACCCTGAAATATACATATAATTGCATATACTGTACATCTCGCTCATCACATCTATACTGGGAAAATAGTGACCAAATTACACCGCCACATCACATATATCAAGTACCAGGGGAATATTTTAATATTTGTTGTTCAGTTGTGTCAGACTCTCTGTGACTCTATGGACTGCAGTACATTTAGCTAGGTCTTTGTCTGTGCTGTTCCACAAGGTTTACATGCCAAAGATACTGGAGTGGAATGCCAGTTCCTTCTCCAGTGGACTTAGATTTGTCTGATCTATCTGCTTTGACCTGCCCACCTATAGTGACCGTACATGGTATAGCCGACAGCTTCATTGAAGTACACAAGCCCCTTCACCACCACAGGGCAGCAATCCAGAATTGGAACAGGGGAACATATACCACACTAATCTACTCTAAGCCATCAGGAAGGGCCTAAAACACACATAAAGACTGTGCAGAGGCACGTGTAGAAACCGCCAACTCACCTCCATCAGGGATAATCTCCTCTATGCCCATCCTGTAAAGTCCCATGCCATTGCTGGTAGCCATGTTCCAAGATGTATACCCATTATCATCTGTTGACATCCCATTAAGTGTTTTGCTATCAATCAATTAACATTATCATCTGTTATATGGTTATCAGGCCTCCAGGGGAATGTTGATACTCCACAGTATCACAAAGTGAAAAGACCATTGAAAAGACCAACCATTGAAAAGAAACTGACACTGTGAGAATGGTATAACAAAGCTTTATTTCATACACAGAGCACAATCATAAATCGACAAGACTGTGCATTAATATCATGGGTGTGGCATGGATGGATCCCAGGAGGGCAAGAGGCTTGGTTTTGGGAAAAGGGGGATACCTAAAGGGGGTAATGTCATATTCTAGAATAAGCATAATGCATAGCACCTACCAGAGTCACATGTGGTCACTACACCACTGCAACTGGAATCTGATGAATAAAAGGATCATCAGAAATCACTCCATTTAATTGAAGAAACCATTAACGTGCATATCACTTACAACTAGTCTATATCTGCTCAATGAAACAGATGCTTAAACCTTTGGACTGTGTAATCCAATCTAGTTTCACACATAGAGTGTGTTGACAAACCAAAAATCTGAAAAGAAGTTGTCAAAAATAAAAAGGCGGAGGAGGATAAAAAAAATTTAAAAGCATGCATGTACAGTACAATGCTAAATACTGTAACTATAACAATATACCAACTCACCTGATCCCTATCTGCAAGTATTACTAACCATTAGCTAGTTCTCAGGATAACTCACTGGCAATGACCATTAATAATAATGTTTCATCTCACAATATATGCTCAGCTGTGACCACAGTCAGTGGGCAAGGTGTACTATCACCTTTGCAAAATTATATTGTTAATCAACATTTATATCACATCCATCAGCTTTACAGGTGTTAGCACATGTTAAAGGATACTCATGATATCAGCAATAGGGGAAAATACCCATTAATACAGAGAGGACACCAAGCTCAGCAGACAGATTCAATTTTACTTATATTCAGACCCAAGGATCTGTTCTCAGACTGATATTGAGGTCAGGATCACATGCTTCACTAGCGCAAATATTAATGCTCGCTGGCATTAACATGCCATCGTGAGACTCTGCAAGTTCATCGCCATAGCGGTATTAGTCTACATTTAAGCTAACAACAATCATGTCTTAGCTATCTGGCTATATGATAGTGTTAACATTGTGGGAGCTACATGTTAAGGGGGGCTGTCATTCAAGGAATGTCTACCTGAGAGACACTGTGAAAACCTTAAACCTCATACATTTTCTTCACACTGCTTGCAGATGCAGAAGATGCCTTTATAGACCTGCATTGTACCGAAAACAAAACAAAACATAACACCTACAAAATAAGGGATCTATACAGCATCTCTTCTCAACAGCATTTCTCAGTGATCACCAATTGGTGACATGTTCAACAGAACCCTACGTGTCCACAGAGAAGGGGTTCATGGACCATGTGATAGGAGATAGCCATCTGCGTACAAAACATCACCATCACATAGGCCAAGATCTAAGACTCCAAGATTAGGTAAACATTGGGACCAATAGAGGAGTGCTATTGAGAAAAATATATGCAGCCCCTACATCCTACTCCGGCTTGCATCAGGGCACCAATCCCCCCCTGGGCTGCCGCCATCTGACAGGTACTGGGGGTGGGGGGGGGGGGCAGGGGGAGGCACCACCCCTGTGAGGGATGGGCACAAGCAGTGGCGGCTCTGGTAGCGGTGGTGGAGGCACTGGTGGGAGGAAAGGAGGGGCCGGGCTTCTGGTGCATGGGAGACGCCTCTGGGGTGGATGAGGCGCGGCTGCGGAACAGAGCACAGCAAACTACATCCGTCGTCACCTGCTGGACCGCTCTCTGGCCCTCCCCCATCCAGAGCAGCCCGGCAAGGTAGGACTCACCATGAGATGGTGCCTCCTCTCCTCCCTATTCAGACTGGCCAGGCTGCTCATAAGTTTTCGGTGAATGGAGGAGATACTGGCCTGGATCCCCTGCAGGCAGTCCAGGATCTGTCTTGACACTGCCAGCCTCTACTCCTTAGCAGCCTGCTTGCTGGTGGTGGAATGGAGGTCTGGGTGCAGGGTCCATTGGTGATTGTGGAGGAGGTGGTGGTGCCTTGGTTGGGAGGGGCTGTTGACTGGCCGGTGCCTGACTCCAATCTGGTGATGGTTGTGGACCTGGTGGTGGGAGCCAGGCCGACGAACCGTAGGGGCAAGGAGAAGGTGGGGGCATTCCCCTGTCATCCCTCCAATATGTATGCCCTGGTGATGGCTGCAGCTGCAGGAGGAGAGGGGAAGTGGGGTTGAAGGCTACAGGGGTGGCATACGGTCCTGCCAGTGGCCCCACTGCCTAGGGCACGGGGCTTGTGTGGGTCCCTCCTCCCCCTGCACTGGATCCTGCTCCAATGGAGCCAACGCCACCACCTTTGGCTCACTAGTGAACCCAGAGCTCCATGAAGCTGACAAAGAGAAACAAGAAAAGAACGGGATATGTGTGAGTGGTGTTGAAGAAAACATTTTATTGCGTTCCTTCATAACTACCTGACATCTAGGCTTGAACATGGATGAATCACTTACAGGGCCATTGATCTCATTATCAGTGCTTTTCATTGTGTGACAGAACAGAAGGTTTCATGTTAATTAAGTGTTTAGCTGCTGGCTGATTACATTCTTGTAAGCAGTTAAACCATAATATGTAGAACGTTCGCTGAGGCAGATTGCATATGTTTAACTGGTCTTTTTTAAATTACAATAAAACAATAGATCACTAACATAGAATCCTGTGCTATTTCATACAATTAATCTCACCAAGAGTGAGGTAATTGTCCCTTTGACTACAACTAAATGTAGCTATCATTTGCTAGCTTTGATCTTTGTTGGGATCTTGATCTTTATAGTTCTTAACTCCGAATGCTCTCTTGATTCTGGCTGCGGTCTGTGACTGCATATGTGGCAGTGGGCACACCCATGCATGGGCTGGCTATTGGTTGATTACTGTTGATGTGCCCACTGAAGACAGTGATTTGTCAGGCTCATGGATTTAATGATGCATGACTGATCCATCTATCCCTTCTATATTCCATGAAGCTGACATGTCAGTGTCCTTGTTGGTCATCTTGTACATGTGTAGTGTGTGATGTACATGTGGTGGCATGTTGGTGTATGTGATATTCACTTGACGTGGAGGCTGGATCCTGCTGGGCCACCAGGCCTGAAGCTCCAGCGGCGGACACCAGCCTCAGTAGGTGCTTGAGGTTCTCTCCCATCTCAATGTAGGTGACTGTCACTCCGGGGTCACCACTTGTTGCTGAGACCATCTCCTTGTCCATCTTCCTCCTCACCAGGACCATGCCATCATCAAACCTATGCTTCAAAGACCTCACATCCCTTTCCGCTGTGTCCACTGCTGTTACCCCAGCCGCTACCTCCTTTCATGCCTGGGCCCTAAGCCCGGGTCTAACTTCCCTACCCACTGACACGATAGAGGGCCACTATCTCCTGGGGGGAATCATTTGAGGCCCTGTGCCTGCCCCCAGCCTCTTGCCCACTCCCCCTGTCAATCATTTTCCAGGATCGCGCTTTTCATTGGCTCTGAGTCCTGTGTAGCACTCTGTAATTATTGGATTGGGTTATAACAGCTGTCCTCATCTATTCCAGCCCACTGACAGCTTGGAGCTGCAGGAAGGGTTTACAGGCTTGCGGCTCTCGCCCTTTGGTTGCAGCCTTAATCACTCTGTAACTCCAGCAGATTTCATGCCTGCAGACATACGGGCTAGACAACGGCCACTGCGGGCTTGGAATTTAATAGGGCCCCAAGTCATTTTTGACTATGAACAAGAGAACCTGTGGTGGGAGTGAAAGCAAGTCACGACATTCAGAAAATGAGAAAGGAGGATGGTGTGGAGGTCTACCTGCTATCTTTTGAGAGGACTGCTACATGTGAAGCTTGGCTGCAAACCAAGAGGGCTGAAATACTGGCCCCATTCTTGGGCGACTAGTGCAACAAGTGTGCTATGATCTCACAGCTGAACAAGCAGCTTATTATAACTATCAGAAAGCAGAAAGTTTAGCCAGAACAGGGATAAATCAAACTGTTTTCAAAGGTTCCATAAGTGGAGATACAAAGGGGACAAGCTGGTCAGGTCACAGACAATAGTGCAGGAAGGTGGATGGGCACCCAAGGATTGGAGCTCTGCTGAGCCTGCCTAAGGACTGGGTGCAGTACAGCATCTGATTTTACTATCTACTACCTAGGTAAATTCTTTATTGTTAAAATGTAAAGAAAAATAGTTGCACTTAGTAAAGAAAATGCACACTTCTAAAGGATACATCAACTACACTGCATTGTGATAAAATATTTGATATTAAGATTTTTAGATTTATAAAGGTTGTTTGCTTTTTTACTTTCTTAATAACACAACATATATTCTTTCACACAATTAAATATGTTTATGTCAGTATGATAATGCATAATAATGGCTCCTGGTATAATTATTATTTTTAGAAAATAATACATTTTCTCTTACTAAGTACACAACCTCTAAAGTTAATTATAACTGGCTCATAGTAGATATTCATATATGTAAATGTATCTTGTATATCTATCTGTGATATATATATATTGTATATTATATCACTCACTATCTCCCTGGCTCAAGGCTGCTAAGATCATCCCCTCTATCTCAGACTCTTCTGGGCTTCTTCTCACTATCTCCCTGGCTCAAGGCTGCTAAGATCATCCCCTCTATCTCAGACTCTTCTGGGCTTCTTCTCACTATCTCCCTGGCTCAAGGCTGCTAAGATCATCCCCTCTATCTCAGACTCTTCTGGGCGTCTTCTCACTATCTCCCTGGCTCAAGGCTGCTAAGATCATCCCCTCTATCTCAGACTCTTCTGGGCTTCTTCTCACTATCTCCCTGGCTCAAGGCTGCTAAGATCATCCCCTCTATCTCAGACTCTTCTGGGCTTCTTCTCACTATCTCCCTGGCTCAAGGCTGCTAAGATCATCCCCTCTATCTCAGACTCTTCTGGGCTTCTTCTCACTATCTCCCTGGCTCAAGGCTGCTAAGATCATCCCCTCTATCTCAGACTCTTCTGGGCTTCTTCTCACTATCTCCCTGGCTCAAGGCTGCTAAGATCATCCCCTCTATCTCAGACTCTTCTGGGCTTCTTCTCACTATCTCCCTGGCTCAAGGCTGCTAAGATCATCCCCTCTATCTCAGACTCTTCTGGGCTTCTTCTCACTATCTCCCTGGCTCAAGGCTGCTAAGATCATCCCCTCTATCTCAGACTCTTCTGGGCTTCTTCTCACTATCTCCCTGGCTCAAGGCTGCTAAGATCATCCCCTCTATCTCAGACTCTTCTGGGCTTCTTCTCACTATCTCCCTGGCTCAAGGCTGCTAAGATCATCCCCTCTATCTCAGACTCTTCTGGGCTTCTTCTCACTATCTCCCTGGCTCAAGGCTGCTAAGATCATCCCCTCTATCTCAGACTCTTCTGGGCTTCTTCTCACTATCTCCCTGGCTCAAGGCTGCTAAGATCATCCCCTCTATCTCAGACTCTTCTGGGCTTCTTCTCACTATCTCCCTGGCTCAAGGCTGCTAAGATCATCCCCTCTATCACAGACTCTTCTGGGCTTCTTCCCACTATCTCCCTGGCTCAAGGCTGCTAAGATCATCCCCTCTATCTCAGACTCTTCTGGGCTTCTTCTCACTATCTCCCTGGCTCAAGGCTGCTAAGATCATCCCCTCTATCTCAGACTCTTCTGGGCTTCTTCTCACTATCTCCCTGGCTCAAGGCTGCTAAGATCATCCCCTCTATCTCAGACTCTTCTGGGCTTCTTCTCACTATCTCCCTGGCTCAAGGCTGCTAAGATCATCCCCTCTATCTCAGACTCTTCTGGGCTTCTTCTCACTATCTCCCTGGCTCAAGGCTGCTAAGATCATCCCCTCTATCTCAGACTCTTCTGGGCTTCTTCTCACTATCTCCCTGGCTCAAGGCTGCTAAGATCATCCCCTCTATCTCAGACTCTTCTGGGCTTCTTCTCACTATCTCCCTGGCTCAAGGCTGCTAAGATCATCCCCTCTATCTCAGACTCTTCTGGGCTTCTTCTCACTATCTCCCTGGCTCAAGGCTGCTAAGATCATCCCCTCTATCTCAGACTCTTCTGGGCTTCTTCTCACTATCTCCCTGGCTCAAGGCTGCTAAGATCATCCCCTCTATCTCAGACTCTTCTGGGCTTCTTCTCACTATCTCCCTGGCTCAAGGCTGCTAAGATCATCCCCTCTATCTCAGACTCTTCTGGGCTTCTTCTCACTATCTCCCTGGCTCAAGGCTGCTAAGATCATCCCCTCTATCTCAGACTCTTCTGGGCTTCTTCTCACTATCTCCCTGGCTCAAGGCTGCTAAGATCATCCCCTCTATCTCAGACTCTTCTGGGCTTCTTCTCACTATCTCCCTGGCTCAAGGCTGCTAAGATCATCCCCTCTATCTCAGACTCTTCTGGGCTTCTTCTCACTATCTCCCTGGCTCAAGGCTGCTAAGATCATCCCCTCTATCTCAGACTCTTCTGGGCTTCTTCTCACTATCTCCCTGGCTCAAGGCTGCTAAGATCATCCCCTCTATCTCAGACTCTTCTGGGCTTCTTCTCACTATCTCCCTGGCTCAAGGCTGCTAAGATCATCCCCTCTATCTCAGACTCTTCTGGGCTTCTTCTCACTATCTCCCTGGCTCAAGGCTGCTAAGATCATCCCCTCTATCTCAGACTCTTCTGGGCTTCTTCTCACTATCTCCCTGGCTCAAGGCTGCTAAGATCATCCCCTCTATCTCAGACTCTTCTGGGCTTCTTCTCACTATCTCCCTGGCTCAAGGCTGCTAAGATCATCCCCTCTATCTCAGACTCTTCTGGGCTTCTTCTCACTATCTCCCTGGCTCAAGGCTGCTAAGATCATCCCCTCTATCTCAGACTCTTCTGGGCTTCTTCTCACTATCTCCCTGGCTCAAGGCTGCTAAGATCATCCCCTCTATCTCAGACTCTTCTGGGCTTCTTCTCACTATCTCCCTGGCTCAAGGCTGCTAAGATCATCCCCTCTATCTCAGACTCTTCTGGGCTTCTTCTCACTATCTCCCTGGCTCAAGGCTGCTAAGATCATCCCCTCTATCTCAGACTCTTCTGGGCTTCTTCTCACTATCTCCCTGGCTCAAGGCTGCTAAGATCATCCCCTCTATCTCAGACTCTTCTGGGCTTCTTCTCACTATCTCCCTGGCTCAAGGCTGCTAAGATCATCCCCTCTATCTCAGACTCTTCTGGGCTTCTTCTCACTATCTCCCTGGCTCAAGGCTGCTAAGATCATCCCCTCTATCTCAGACTCTTCTGGGCTTCTTCTCACTATCTCCCTGGCTCAAGGCTGCTAAGATCATCCCCTCTATCTCAGACTCTTCTGGGCTTCTTCTCACTATCTCCCTGGCTCAAGGCTGCTAAGATCATCCCCTCTATCTCAGACTCTTCTGGGCTTCTTCTCACTATCTCCCTGGCTCAAGGCTGCTAAGATCATCCCCTCTATCTCAGACTCTTCTGGGCTTCTTCTCACTATCTCCCTGGCTCAAGGCTGCTAAGATCATCCCCTCTATCTCAGACTCTTCTGGGCTTCTTCTCACTATCTCCCTGGCTCAAGGCTGCTAAGATCATCCCCTCTATCTCAGACTCTTCTGGGCTTCTTCTCACTATCTCCCTGGCTCAAGGCTGCTAAGATCATCCCCTCTATCTCAGACTCTTCTGGGCTTCTTCTCACTATCTCCCTGGCTCAAGGCTGCTAAGATCATCCCCTCTATCTCAGACTCTTCTGGGCTTCTTCTCACTATCTCCCTGGCTCAAGGCTGCTAAGATCATCCCCTCTATCTCAGACTCTTCTGGGCTTCTTCTCACTATCTCCCTGGCTCAAGGCTGCTAAGATCATGCCCTCTATCTCAGACTCTTCTGGGCTTCTTCTCACTATCTCCCTGGCTCAAGGCTGCTAAGATCATCCCCTCTATCTCAGACTCTTCTGGGCTTCTTCTCACTATCTCCCTGGCTCAAGGCTGCTAAGATCATCCCCTCTATCTCAGACTCTTCTGGGCTTCTTCTCACTATCTCCCTGGCTCAAGGCTGCTAAGATCATCCCCTCTATCTCAGACTCTTCTGGGCTTCTTCTCACTATCTCCCTGGCTCAAGGCTGCTAAGATCATCCCCTCTATCTCAGACTCTTCTGGGCTTCTTCTCACTATCTCCCTGGCTCAAGGCTGCTAAGATCATCCCCTCTATCTCAGACTCTTCTGGGCTTCTTCTCACTATCTCCCTGGCTCAAGGCTGCTAAGATCATCCCCTCTATCTCAGACTCTTCTGGGCTTCTTCTCACTATCTCCCTGGCTCAAGGCTGCTAAGATCATCCCCTCTATCTCAGACTCTTCTGGGCTTCTTCTCACTATCTCCCTGGCTCAAGGCTGCTAAGATCATCCCCTCTATCTCAGACTCTTCTGGGCTTCTTCTCACTATCTCCCTGGCTCAAGGCTGCTAAGATCATCCCCTCTATCTCAGACTCTTCTGGGCTTCTTCTCACTATCTCCCTGGCTCAATGCTGCTAAGATCTTACCCTCTATCTCAGACTCTTCTGGGCTTCTTCTCACTATCTCCCTGGCTCAAGGCTGCTAAGACCATCCCCTCTATCTCTTCTGGGCTTCTTCTCACTATCTTCCTTGCTCAAGGCTTCTAAGATCATCCCCTCTATCTCAGACTCTTCTGGGCTTCTTCTCACTATCTCCCTGGCTCAAGGCTGCTAAGATCATCCCCTCTATCTCAGACTCTTCTGGGCTTCTTCTCACTATCTCCCTGGCTCAAGGCTGCTAAGATCATCCCCTCTATCTCAGACTCTTCTGGGCTTCTTCTCACTATCTCCCTGGCTCAAGGCTGCTAAGATCATCCCCTCTATCTCAGACTCTTCTGGGCTTCTTCTCACTATCTCCCTGGCTCAAGGCTGCTAAGATCATCCCCTCTATCTCAGACTCTTCTGGGCTTCTTCTCACTATCTCCCTGGCTCAAGGCTGCTAAGATCATCCCCTCTATCTCAGACTCTTCTGGGCTTCTTCTCACTATCTCCCTGGCTCAAGGCTGCTAAGATCATCCCCTCTATCTCAGACTCTTCTGGGCTTCTTCTCACTATCTCCCTGGCTCAAGGCTGCTAAGATCATCCCCTCTATCTCAGACTCTTCTGGGCTTCTTCTCACTATCTCCCTGGCTCAAGGCTGCTAAGATCATCCCCTCTATCTCAGACTCTTCTGGGCTTCTTCTCACTATCTCCCTGGCTCAAGGCTGCTAAGATCATCCCCTCTATCTCAGACTCTTCTGGGCTTCTTCTCACTATCTCCCTGGCTCAAGGCTGCTAAGATCATCCCCTCTATCTCAGACTCTTCTGGGCTTCTTCTCACTATCTCCCTGGCTCAAGGCTGCTAAGATCATCCCCTCTATCTCAGACTCTTCTGGGCTTCTTCTCACTATCTCCCTGGCTCAAGGCTGCTAAGATCATCCCCTCTATCTCAGACTCTTCTGGGCTTCTTCTCACTATCTCCCTGGCTCAAGCTGCTAAGATCATCCCCTCTATCTCAGACTCTTCTGGGCTTCTTCTCACTATCTCCCTGGCTCAAGGCTGCTAAGATCATCCCCTCTATCTCAGACTCTTCTGGGCTTCTTCTTACTATCTCCCTGGCTCAAGGCTGCTAAGATCATCCCCTCTATCTCAGACTCTTCTGGGCTTCTTCTCACTATCTCCCTGGCTCAAGGCTGCTAAGATCATCCCCTCTATCTCAGACTCTTCTGGGCTTCTTCTCACTATCTCCCTGGCTCAAGGCTGCTAAGATCATCCCCTCTATCTCAGACTCTTCTGGGCTTCTTCTCACTATCTCCCTGGCTCAAGGCTGCTAAGATCATCCCCTCTATCTCAGACTCTTCTGGGCTTCTTCTCACTATCTCCCTGGCTCAAGGCTGCTAAGATCATCCCCTCTATCTCAGACTCTTCTGGGCTTCTTCTCACTATCTCCCTGGCTCAAGGCTGCTAAGATCATCCCCTCTATCTCAGACTCTTCTGGGCTTCTTCTCACTATCTCCCTGGCTCAAGGCTGCTAAGATCATCCCCTCTATCTCAGACTCTTCTGGGCTTCTTCTCACTATCTCCCTGGCTCAAGGCTGCTAAGATCATCCCCTCTATCTCAGACTCTTCTGGGCTTCTTCTCACTATCTCCCTGGCTCAAGGCTGCTAAGATCATCCCCTCTATCTCAGACTCTTCTGGGCTTCTTCTCACTATCTCCCTGGCTCAAGGCTGCTAAGATCATCCCCTCTATCTCAGACTCTTCTGGGCTTCTTCTCACTATCTCCCTGGCTCAAGGCTGCTAAGATCATCCCCTCTATCTCAGACTCTTCTGGGCTTCTTCTCACTATCTCCCTGGCTCAAGGCTGCTAAGATCATCCCCTCTATCTCAGACTCTTCTGGGCTTCTTCTCACTATCTCCCTGGCTCAAGGCTGCTAAGATCATCCCCTCTATCTCAGACTCTTCTGGGCTTCTTCTCACTATCTCCCTGGCTCAAGGCTGCCAAGATCATCCCCTCTATCTCAGACTCTTCTGGGCTTCTTCTCACTATCTCCCTGGCTCAAGGCTGCTAAGATCATCCCCTCTATCTCAGACTCTTCTGGGCTTCTTCTCACTATCTCCCTGGCTCAAGGCTGCTAAGATCATCCCCTCTATCTCAGACTCTTCTGGGCTTCTTCTCACTATCTCCCTGGCTCAAGGCTGCTAAGATCATCCCCTCTATCTCAGACTCTTCTGGGCTTCTTCTCACTATCTCCCTGGCTCAAGGCTGCTAAGATCATCCCCTCTATCTCAGACTCTTCTGGGCTTCTTCTCACTATCTCCCTGGCTCAAGGCTGCTAAGATCATCCCCTCTATCTCAGACTCTTCTGGGCTTCTTCTCACTATCTCCCTGGCTCAAGGCTGCTAAGATCATCCCCTCTATCTCAGACTCTTCTGGGCTTCTTCTCACTATCTCCCTGGCTCAAGGCTGCTAAGACCATCCCCTCTATCTCTTCTGTGCTTCTTCTCACTATCTCCCTGGCTCAAGGCTGCTAAGATCATCCCCTCTATCTCAGACTCTTCTGGGCTTCTTCTCACTATCTCCCTGGCTCAAGGCTGCTAAGATCATCCCCTCTATCTCAGACTCTTCTGGGCTTCTTCTCACTATCTCCCTGGCTCAAGGCTGCTAAGATCATCCCCTCTATCTCAGACTCTTCTGGGCTTCTTCTCACTATCTCCCTGGCTCAAGGCTGCTAAGATCATCCCCTCTATCTCAGACTCTTCTGGGCTTCTTCTCACTATCTCCCTGGCTCAAGGCTGCTAAGATCATCCCCTCTATCTCAGACTCTTCTGGGCTTCTTCTCACTATCTCCCTGGCTCAAGGCTGCTAAGATCATCCCCTCTATCTCAGACTCTTCTGGGCTTCTTCTCACTATCTCCCTGGCTCAAGGCTGCTAAGATCATCCCCTCTATCTCAGACTCTTCTGGGCTTCTTCTCACTATCTCCCTGGCTCAAGGCTGCTAAGATCATCCCCTCTATCTCAGACTCTTCTGGGCTTCTTCTCACTATCTCCCTGGCTCAAGGCTGCTAAGATCATCCCCTCTATCTCAGACTCTTCTGGGCTTCTTCTCACTATCTCCCTGGCTCAAGGCTGCTAAGATCATCCCCTCTATCTCAGACTCTTCTGGGCTTCTTCTCACTATCTCCCTGGCTCAAGGCTGCTAAGATCATCCCCTCTATATCAGACTCTTCTGGGCTTCTTCTCACTATCTCCCTGGCTCAAGGCTGCTAAGATCATCCCCTCTATCTCAGACTCTTCTGGGCTTCTTCTCACTATCTCCCTGGCTCAAGGCTGCTAAGATCATCCCATCTATCTCAGACTCTTCTGGGCTTCTTCTCACTATCTCCCTGGCTCAAGGCTGCTAAGATCATCCCCTCTATCTCAGACTCTTCTGGGCTTCTTCTCACTATCTCCCTGGCTCAAGGCTGCTAAGATCATCCCCTCTATCTCAGACTCTTCTGGGCTTCTTCTCACTATCTCCCTGGCTCAAGGCTGCTAAGATCATCCCCTCTATCTCAGACTCTTCTGGGCTTCTTCTCACTATCTCCCTGGCTCAAGGCTGCTAAGATCATCCCCTCTATCTCAGACTCTTCTGGGCTTCTTCTCACTATCTCCCTGGCTCAAGGCTGCTAAGATCATCCCCTCTATCTCTTCTGGGCTTCTTCTCACTATCTTCCTTGCTCAAGGCTTCTAAGATCATCCCCTCTATCTCAGACTCTTCTGGGCGTCTTCTCACTATCTCCCTGGCTCAAGGCTGCTAAGATCATCCCCTCTATCTCAGACTCTTCTGGGCTTCTTCTCACTATCTCCCTGGCTCAAGGCTTCTAAGATCATCCCCTCTATCTCAGACTCTTCTGGGCTTCTTCTCACTATCTCCCTGGCTCAAGGCTGCTAAGATCATCCCCTCTATCTCAGACTCTTCTGGGCTTCTTCTCACTATCTCCCTGGCTCAAGGCTGCTAAGATCATCCCCTCTATCTCAGACTCTTCTGGGCTTCTTCTCACTATCTCCCTGGCTCAAGGCTGCTAAGATCATCCCCTCTATCTCAGACTCTTCTGGGCTTCTTCTCACTATCTCCCTGGCTCAAGGCTGCTAAGATCATACCCTCTATCTCAGACTCTTCTGGGCTTCTTCTCACTATCTCCCTGGCTCAAGGCTGCTAAGATCATACCCTCTATCTCAGACTCTTCTGGGCTTCTTCTCACTATCTCCCTGGCTCAAGGCTGCTAAGATCATCCCCTCTATCTCAGACTCTTCTGGGCTTCTTCTCACTATCTCCCTGGCTCAAGGCTGCTAAGATCATCCCCTCTATCTCAGACTCTTCTGGGCTTCTTCTCACTATCTCCCTGGCTCAAGGCTGCTAAGATCATCCCCTCTATCGCAGACTCTTCTGGGCTTCTTCTCACTATCTCCCTGGCTCAAGGCTGCTAAGATCATCCCCTCTATCTCAGACTCTTCTGGGCTTCTTCTCACTATCTCCCTGGCTCAAGGCTGCTAAGATCATCCCCTCTATCTCAGACTCTTCTGGGCTTCTTCTCACTATCTCCCTGGCTCAAGGCTGCTAAGATCATCCCCTCTATCTCAGACTCTTCTGGGCTTCTTCTCACTATCTCCCTGGCTCAAGGCTGCTAAGATCATCCCCTCTATCTCAGACTCTTCTGGGCTTCTTCTCACTATCTCCCTGGCTCAAGCTGCTAAGATCATCCCCTCTATCTCAGACTCTTCTGGGCTTCTTCTCACTATCTCCCTGGCTCAAGGCTGCTAAGATCATCCCCTCTATCTCAGACTCTTCTGGGCTTCTTCTCACTATCTCCCTGGCTCAAGGCTGCTAAGATCATCCCCTCTATCTCAGACTCTTCTGGGCTTCTTCTCACTATCTCCCTGGCTCAAGGCTGCTAAGATCATCCCCTCTATCTCAGACTCTTCTGGGCTTCTTCTCACTATCTCCCTGGCTCAAGGCTGCTAAGATCATCCCCTCTATCTCAGACTCTTCTGGGCTTCTTCTCACTATCTCCCTGGCTCAAGGCTGCTAAGATCATCCCCTCTATCTCAGACTCTTCTGGGCTTCTTCTCACTATCTCCCTGGCTCAAGGCTGCTAAGATCATCCCCTCTATCTCAGACTCTTCTGGGCTTCTTCTCACTATCTCCCTGGCTCAAGGCTGCTAAGATCATCCCCTCTATCTCAGACTCTTCTGGGCTTCTTCTCACTATCTCCCTGGCTCAAGGCTGCTAAGATCATCCCCTCTATCTCAGACTCTTCTGGGCTTCTTCTCACTATCTCCCTGGCTCAAGGCTGCTAAGATCATCCCCTCTATCTCAGACTCTTCTGGGCTTCTTCTCACTATCTCCCTGGCTCAAGGCTGCTAAGATCATCCCCTCTATCTCAGACTCTTCTGGGCTTCTTCTCACTATCTCCCTGGCTCAAGGCTGCTAAGATCATCCCCTCTATGTCAGACTCTTCTGGGCTTCTTCTCACTATCTCCCTGGCTCAAGGCTGCTAAGATCATCCCCTCTATCTCAGACTCTTCTGGGCTTCTTCTCACTATCTCCCTGGCTCAAGGCTGCTAAGATCATCCCCTCTATCTCAGACTCTTCTGGGCTTCTTCTCACTATCTCCCTGGCTCAAGGCTGCTAAGATCATCCCCTCTATCTCAGACTCTTCTGGGCTTCTTCTCACTATCTCCCTGGCTCAAGGCTGCTAAGATCATCCCCTCTATCTCAGACTCTTCTGGGCTTCTTCTCACTATCTCCCTGGCTCAAGGCTGCTAAGATCATCCCCTCTATCTCAGACTCTTCTGGGCTTCTTCTCACTATCTCCCTGGCTCAAGGCTGCTAAGATCATCCCCTCTATCTCAGACTCTTCTGGGCTTCTTCTCACTATCTCCCTGGCTCAAGGCTGCTAAGATCATCCCCTCTATCTCAGACTCTTCTGGGCTTCTTCTCACTATCTCCCTGGCTCAAGGCTGCTAAGACCATCCCCTCTATCTCAGACTCTTCTGGGCTTCTTCTCACTATCTCCCTGGCTCAAGGCTGCTAAGATCATCCCCTCTATCTCAGACTCTTCTGGGCTTCTTCTCACTATCTCCCTGGCTCAAGGCTGCTAAGATCATCCCCTCTATCTCAGACTCTTCTGGGCTTCTTCTCACTATCTCCCTGGCTCAAGGCTGCTAAGATCATCCCCTCTATCTCAGACTCTTCTGGGCTTCTTCTCACTATCTCCCTGGCTCAAGGCTGCTAAGATCATCCCCTCTATCTCAGACTCTTCTGGGCTTCTTCTCACTATCTCCCTGGCTCAAGGCTGCTAAGATCATCCCCTCTATCTCAGACTCTTCTGGGCTTCTTCTCACTATCTCCCTGGCTCAAGGCTGCTAAGATCATCCCCTCTATCTCAGACTCTTCTGGGCTTCTTCTCACTATCTCCCTGGCTCAAGGCTGCTAAGACCATCCCCTCTATCTCTTCTGGGCTTCTTCTCACTATCTCCCTGGCTCAAGGCTGCTAAGATCATCCCCTCTATCTCAGACTCTTCTGGGCTTCTTCTCACTATCTCCCTGGCTCAAGGCTGCTAAGATCATCCCCTCTATCTCAGACTCTTCTGGGCTTCTTCTCACTATCTCCCTGGCTCAAGGCTGCTAAGATCATCCCCTCTATCTCAGACTCTTCTGGGCTTCTTCTCACTATCTCCCTGGCTCAAGGCTGCTAAGACCATCCCCTCTATCTCTTCTGGGCTTCTTCTCACTATCTTCCTTGCTCAAGGCTTCTAAGATCATCCCCTCTATCTCAGACTCTTCTGGGCTTCTTCTCACTATCTCCCTGGCTCAAGGCTGCTAAGATCATCCCCTCTATCTCAGACTCTTCTGGGCTTCTTCTCACTATCTCCCTGGCTCAAGGCTTCTAAGATCATCCCCTCTATCTCAGACTCTTCTGGGCTTCTTCTCACTATCTCCCTGGCTCAAGGCTGCTAAGATCATCCCCTCTATCTCAGACTCTTCTGGGCTTCTTCTCACTATCTCCCTGGCTCAAGGCTGCTAAGATCATCCCCTCTATCTCAGACTCTTCTGGGCTTCTTCTCACTATCTCCCTGGCTCAAGGCTGCTAAGATCATCCCCTCTATCTCAGACTCTTCTGGGCTTCTTCTCACTATCTCCCTGGCTCAAGGCTGCTAAGATCATCCCCTCTATCTCAGACTCTTCTGGGCTTCTTCTCACTATCTCCCTGGCTCAAGGCTGCTAAGATCATCCCCTCTATCTCAGACTCTTCTGGGCTTCTTCTCACTATCTCCCTGGCTCAAGGCTGCTAAGATCATCCCCTCTATCTCAGACTCTTCTGGGCTTCTTCTCACTATCTCCCTGGCTCAAGGCTGCTAAGATCATCCCCTCTATCTCAGACTCTTCTGGGCTTCTTCTCACTATCTCCCTGGCTCAAGGCTGCTAAGATCATCCCCTCTATCGCAAACTCTTCTGGGCTTCTTCTCACTATCTCCCTGGCTCAAGGCTGCTAAGATCATCCCCTCTATCTCAGACTCTTCTGGGCTTCTTCTCACTATCTCCCTGGCTCAAGGCTGCTAAGATCATCCCCTCTATCTCAGACTCTTCTGGGCTTCTTCTCACTATCTCCCTGGCTCAAGGCTGCTAAGATCATCCCCTCTATCTCAGACTCTTCTGGGCTTCTTCTCACTATCTCCCTGGCTCAAGCTGCTAAGATCATCCCCTCTATCTCAGACTCTTCTGGGCTTCTTCTCACTATCTCCCTGGCTCAAGGCTGCTAAGATCATCCCCTCTATCTCAGACTCTTCTGGGCTTCTTCTCACTATCTCCCTGGCTCAAGGCTGCTAAGATCATCCCCTCTATCTCAGACTCTTCTGGGCTTCTTCTCACTATCTCCCTGGCTCAAGGCTGCTAAGATCATCCCCTCTATCTCAGACTCTTCTGGGCTTCTTCTCACTATCTCCCTGGCTCAAGGCTGCTAAGATCATCCCCTCTATCTCAGACTCTTCTGGGCTTCTTCTCACTATCTCCCTGGCTCAAGGCTGCTAAGATCATCCCCTCTATCTCAGACTCTTCTGGGCTTCTTCTCACTATCTCCCTGGCTCAAGGCTGCTAAGATCATCCCCTCTATCTCAGACTCTTCTGGGCTTCTTCTCACTATCTCCCTGGCTCAAGGCTGCTAAGATCATCCCCTCTATCTCAGACTCTTCTGGGCTTCTTCTCACTATCTCCCTGGCTCAAGGCTGCTAAGATCATCCCCTCTATCTCAGACTCTTCTGGGCTTCTTCTCACTATCTCCCTGGCTCAAGGCTGCTAAGATCATCCCCTCTATCTCAGACTCTTCTGGGCTTCTTCTCACTATCTCCCTGGCTCAAGGCTGCTAAGATCATCCCCTCTATGTCAGACTCTTCTGGGCTTCTTCTCACTATCTCCCTGGCTCAAGGCTGCTAAGATCATCCCCTCTATGTCAGACTCTTCTGGGCTTCTTCTCACTATCTCCCTGGCTCAAGGCTGCTAAGATCATCCCCTCTATCTCAGACTCTTCTGGGCTTCTTCTCACTATCTCCCTGGCTCAAGGCTGCTAAGATCATCCCCTCTATCTCAGACTCTTCTGGGCTTCTTCTCACTATCTCCCTGGCTCAAGGCTGCTAAGATCATCCCCTCTATCTCAGACTCTTCTGGGCTTCTTCTCACTATCTCCCTGGCTCAAGGCTGCTAAGATCATCCCCTCTATCTCAGACTCTTCTGGGCTTCTTCTCACTATCTCCCTGGCTCAAGGCTGCTAAGATCATCCCCTCTATCTCAGACTCTTCTGGGCTTCTTCTCACTATCTCCCTGGCTCAAGGCTGCTAAGATCATCCCCTCTATCTCAGACTCTTCTGGGCTTCTTCTCACTATCTCCCTGGCTCAAGGCTGCTAAGATCATCCCCTCTATCTCAGACTCTTCTGGGCTTCTTCTCACTATCTCCCTGGCTCAAGGCTGCTAAGACCATCCCCTCTATCTCAGACTCTTCTGGGCTTCTTCTCACTATCTCCCTGGCTCAAGGCTGCTAAGATCATCCCCTCTATCTCAGACTCTTCTGGGCTTCTTCTCACTATCTCCCTGGCTCAAGGCTGCTAAGATCATCCCCTCTATCTCAGACTCTTCTGGGCTTCTTCTCACTATCTCCCTGGCTCAAGGCTGCTAAGATCATCCCCTCTATCTCAGACTCTTCTGGGCTTCTTCTCACTATCTCCCTGGCTCAAGGCTGCTAAGATCATCCCCTCTATCTCAGACTCTTCTGGGCTTCTTCTCACTATCTCCCTGGCTCAAGGCTGCTAAGATCATCCCCTCTATCTCAGACTCTTCTGGGCTTCTTCTCACTATCTCCCTGGCTCAAGGCTGCTAAGATCATCCCCTCTATCGCAAACTCTTCTGGGCTTCTTCTCACTATCTCCCTGGCTCAAGGCTGCTAAGATCATCCCCTCTATCTCAGACTCTTCTGGGCTTCTTCTCACTATCTCCCTGGCTCAAGGCTGCTAAGATCATCCCCTCTATCTCAGACTCTTCTGGGCTTCTTCTCACTATCTCCCTGGCTCAAGGCTGCTAAGATCATCCCCTCTATCTCAGACTCTTCTGGGCTTCTTCTCACTATCTCCCTGGCTCAAGCTGCTAAGATCATCCCCTCTATCTCAGACTCTTCTGGGCTTCTTCTCACTATCTCCCTGGCTCAAGGCTGCTAAGATCATCCCCTCTATCTCAGACTCTTCTGGGCTTCTTCTCACTATCTCCCTGGCTCAAGGCTGCTAAGATCATCCCCTCTATCTCAGACTCTTCTGGGCTTCTTCTCACTATCTCCCTGGCTCAAGGCTGCTAAGATCATCCCCTCTATCTCAGACTCTTCTGGGCTTCTTCTCACTATCTCCCTGGCTCAAGGCTGCTAAGATCATCCCCTCTATCTCAGACTCTTCTGGGCTTCTTCTCACTATCTCCCTGGCTCAAGGCTGCTAAGATCATCCCCTCTATCTCAGACTCTTCTGGGCTTCTTCTCACTATCTCCCTGGCTCAAGGCTGCTAAGATCATCCCCTCTATCTCAGACTCTTCTGGGCTTCTTCTCACTATCTCCCTGGCTCAAGGCTGCTAAGATCATCCCCTCTATCTCAGACTCTTCTGGGCTTCTTCTCACTATCTCCCTGGCTCAAGGCTGCTAAGATCATCCCCTCTATCTCAGACTCTTCTGGGCTTCTTCTCACTATCTCCCTGGCTCAAGGCTGCTAAGATCATCCCCTCTATCTCAGACTCTTCTGGGCTTCTTCTCACTATCTCCCTGGCTCAAGGCTGCTAAGATCATCCCCTCTATGTCAGACTCTTCTGGGCTTCTTCTCACTATCTCCCTGGCTCAAGGCTGCTAAGATCATCCCCTCTATGTCAGACTCTTCTGGGCTTCTTCTCACTATCTCCCTGGCTCAAGGCTGCTAAGATCATCCCCTCTATCTCAGACTCTTCTGGGCTTCTTCTCACTATCTCCCTGGCTCAAGGCTGCTAAGATCATCCCCTCTATCTCAGACTCTTCTGGGCTTCTTCTCACTATCTCCCTGGCTCAAGGCTGCTAAGATCATCCCCTCTATCTCAGACTCTTCTGGGCTTCTTCTCACTATCTCCCTGGCTCAAGGCTGCTAAGATCATCCCCTCTATCTCAGACTCTTCTGGGCTTCTTCTCACTATCTCCCTGGCTCAAGGCTGCTAAGATCATCCCCTCTATCTCAGACTCTTCTGGGCTTCTTCTCACTATCTCCCTGGCTCAAGGCTGCTAAGATCATCCCCTCTATCTCAGACTCTTCTGGGCTTCTTCTCACTATCTCCCTGGCTCAAGGCTGCTAAGATCATCCCCTCTATCTCAGACTCTTCTGGGCTTCTTCTCACTATCTCCCTGGCTCAAGGCTGCTAAGACCATCCCCTCTATCTCAGACTCTTCTGGGCTTCTTCTCACTATCTCCCTGGCTCAAGGCTGCTAAGATCATCCCCTCTATCTCAGACTCTTCTGGGCTTCTTCTCACTATCTCCCTGGCTCAAGGCTGCTAAGAGCATCCCCTCTATCTCAGACTCTTCTGGGCTTCTTCTCACTATCTCCCTGGCTCAAGGCTGCTAAGATCATCCCCTCTATCTCAGACTCTTCTGGGCTTCTTCTCACTATCTCCCTGGCTCAAGGCTGCTAAGATCATCCCCTCTATCTCAGACTCTTCTGGGCTTCTTCTCACTATCTCCCTGGCTCAAGGCTGCTAAGATCATCCCCTCTATCTCAGACTCTTCTGGGCTTCTTCTCACTATCTCCCTGGCTCAAGGCTGCTAAGATCATCCCCTCTATCTCAGACTCTTCTGGGCTTCTTCTCACTATCTCCCTGGCTCAAGGCTGCTAAGACCATCCCCTCTATCTCTTCTGGGCTTCTTCTCACTATCTCCCTGGCTCAAGGCTGCTAAGATCATCCCCTCTATCTCAGACTCTTCTGGGCTTCTTCTCACTATCTCCCTGGCTCAAGGCTGCTAAGATCATCCCCTCTATCTCAGACTCTTCTGGGCTTCTTCTCACTATCTCCCTGGCTCAAGGCTGCTAAGATCATCCCCTCTATCTCAGACTCTTCTGGGCTTCTTCTCACTATCTCCCTGGCTCAAGGCTGCTAAGATCATCCCCTCTATCTCAGACTCTTCTGGGCTTCTTCTCACTATCTCCCTGGCTCAAGGCTGCTAAGATCATCCCCTCTATCTCAGACTCTTCTGGGCTTCTTCTCACTATCTCCCTGGCTCAAGGCTGCTAAGATCATCCCCTCTATCTCAGACTCTTCTGGGCTTCTTCTCACTATCTCCCTGGCTCAAGGCTGCTAAGATCATCCCCTCTATCTCAGACTCTTCTGGGCTTCTTCTCACTATCTCCCTGGCTCAAGGCTGCTAAGATCATCCCCTCTATCTCAGACTCTTCTGGGCTTCTTCTCACTATCTCCCTGGCTCAAGGCTGCTAAGATCATCCCCTCTATCTCAGACTCTTCTGGGCTTCTTCTCACTATCTCCCTGGCTCAAGGCTGCTAAGATCATCCCCTCTATCTCAGACTCTTCTGGGCTTCTTCTCACTATCTCCCTGGCTCAAGGCTGCTAAGATCATCCCCTCTATCTCAGACTCTTCTGGGCTTCTTCTCACTATCTCCCTGGCTCAAGGCTGCTAAGATCATCCCCTCTATCTCAGACTCTTCTGGGCTTCTTCTCACTATCTCCCTGGCTCAAGGCTGCTAAGATCATCCCCTCTATCTCAGACTCTTCTGGGCTTCTTCTCACTATCTCCCTGGCTCAAGGCTGCTAAGATCATCCCCTCTATCTCAGACTCTTCTGGGCTTCTTCTCACTATCTCCCTGGCTCAAGGCTGCTAAGATCATCCCCTCTATCACAGACTCTTCTGGGCTTCTTCCCACTATCTCCCTGGCTCAAGGCTGCTAAGATCATCCCCTCTATCTCAGACTCTTCTGGGCTTCTTCTCACTATCTCCCTGGCTCAAGGCTGCTAAGATCATCCCCTCTATCTCAGACTCTTCTGGGCTTCTTCTCACTATCTCCCTGGCTCAAGGCTGCTAAGATCATCCCCTCTATCTCAGACTCTTCTGGGCTTCTTCTCACTATCTCCCTGGCTCAAGGCTGCTAAGATCATCCCCTCTATCTCAGACTCTTCTGGGCTTCTTCTCACTATCTCCCTGGCTCAAGGCTGCTAAGATCATCCCCTCTATCTCAGACTCTTCTGGGCTTCTTCTCACTATCTCCCTGGCTCAAGGCTGCTAAGATCATCCCCTCTATCTCAGACTCTTCTGGGCTTCTTCTCACTATCTCCCTGGCTCAAGGCTGCTAAGATCATCCCCTCTATCTCAGACTCTTCTGGGCTTCTTCTCACTATCTCCCTGGCTCAAGGCTGCTAAGATCATCCCCTCTATCTCAGACTCTTCTGGGCTTCTTCTCACTATCTCCCTGGCTCAAGGCTGCTAAGATCATCCCCTCTATCTCAGACTCTTCTGGGCTTCTTCTCACTATCTCCCTGGCTCAAGGCTGCTAAGATCATCCCCTCTATCTCAGACTCTTCTGGGCTTCTTCTCACTATCTCCCTGGCTCAAGGCTGCTAAGATCATCCCCTCTATCTCAGACTCTTCTGGGCTTCTTCTCACTATCTCCCTGGCTCAAGGCTGCTAAGATCATCCCCTCTATCTCAGACTCTTCTGGGCTTCTTCTCACTATCTCCCTGGCTCAAGGCTGCTAAGATCATCCCCTCTATCTCAGACTCTTCTGGGCTTCTTCTCACTATCTCCCTGGCTCAAGGCTGCTAAGATCATCCCCTCTATCTCAGACTCTTATGGGCTTCTTCTCACTATCTCCCTGGCTCAAGGCTGCTAAGATCATCCCCTCTATCTCAGACTCTTCTGGGCTTCTTCTCACTATCTCCCTGGCTCAAGGCTGCTAAGATCATCCCCTCTATCTCAGACTCTTCTGGGCTTCTTCTCACTATCTCCCTGGCTCAAGGCTGCTAAGATCATCCCCTCTATCTCAGACTCTTCTGGGCTTCTTCTCACTATCTCCCTGGCTCAAGGCTGCTAAGATCATCCCCTCTATCTCAGACTCTTCTGGGCTTCTTCTCACTATCTCCCTGGCTCAAGGCTGCTAAGATCATCCCCTCTATCTCAGACTCTTCTGGGCTTCTTCTCACTATCTCCCTGGCTCAAGGCTGCTAAGATCATCCCCTCTATCTCAGACTCTTCTGGGCTTCTTCTCACTATCTCCCTGGCTCAAGGCTGCTAAGATCATCCCCTCTATCTCAGACTCTTCTGGGCTTCTTCTCACTATCTCCCTGGCTCAAGGCTGCTAAGATCATCCCCTCTATCTCAGACTCTTCTGGGCTTCTTCTCACTATCTCCCTGGCTCAAGGCTGCTAAGATCATCCCCTCTATCTCAGACTCTTCTGGGCTTCTTCTCACTATCTCCCTGGCTCAAGGCTGCTAAGATCATCCCCTCTATCTCAGACTCTTCTGGGCTTCTTCTCACTATCTCCCTGGCTCAAGGCTGCTAAGATCATCCCCTCTATCTCAGACTCTTCTGGGCTTCTTCTCACTATCTCCCTGGCTCAAGGCTGCTAAGATCATCCCCTCTATCTCAGACTCTTCTGGGCTTCTTCTCACTATCTCCCTGGCTCAAGGCTGCTAAGATCATCCCCTCTATCTCAGACTCTTCTGGGCTTCTTCTCACTATCTCCCTGGCTCAAGGCTGCTAAGATCATCCCCTCTATCTCAGACTCTTATGGGCTTCTTCTCACTATCTCCCTGGCTCAAGGCTGCTAAGATCATCCCCTCTATCTCAGACTCTTCTGGGCTTCTTCTCACTATCTCCCTGGCTCAAGGCTGCTAAGATCATCCCCTCTATCTCAGACTCTTCTGGGCTTCTTCTCACTATCTCCCTGGCTCAAGGCTGCTAAGATCATCCCCTCTATCTCAGACTCTTCTGGGCTTCTTCTCACTATCTCCCTGGCTCAAGGCTGCTAAGATCATCCCCTCTATCTCAGACTCTTCTGGGCTTCTTCTCACTATCTCCCTGGCTCAAGGCTGCTAAGATCATCCCCTCTATCTCAGACTCTTCTGGGCTTCTTCTCACTATCTCCCTGGCTCAAGGCTGCTAAGATCATCCCCTCTATCTCAGACTCTTATGGGCTTCTTCTCACTATCTCCCTGGCTCAAGGCTGCTAAGATCATCCCCTCTATCTCAGACTCTTCTGGGCTTCTTCTCACTATCTCCCTGGCTCAAGGCTGCTAAGATCATCCCCTCTATCTCAGACTCTTCTGGGCTTCTTCTCACTATCTCCCTGGCTCAAGGCTGCTAAGATCATCCCCTCTATCTCAGACTCTTCTGGGCTTCTTCTCACTATCTCCCTGGCTCAAGGCTGCTAAGATCATCCCCTCTATCTCAGACTCTTCTGGGCTTCTTCTCACTATCTCCCTGGCTCAAGGCTGCTAAGATCATCCCCTCTATCTCAGACTCTTCTGGGCTTCTTCTCACTATCTCCCTGGCTCAAGGCTGCTAAGATCATCCCCTCTATCTCAGACTCTTCTGGGCTTCTTCTCACTATCTCCCTGGCTCAAGGCTGCTAAGATCATCCCCTCTATCTCAGACTCTTCTGGGCTTCTTCTCACTATCTCCCTGGCTCAAGGCTGCTAAGATCATCCCCTCTATCTCAGACTCTTCTGGGCTTCTTCTCACTATCTCCCTGGCTCAAGGCTGCTAAGATCATCCCCTCTATCTCAGACTCTTCTGGGCTTCTTCTCACTATCTCCCTGGCTCAAGGCTGCTAAGATCATCCCCTCTATCTCAGACTCTTCTGGGCTTCTTCTCACTATCTCCCTGGCTCAAGGCTGCTAAGACCATCCCCTCTATCTCTTCTGGGCTTCTTCTCACTATCTTCCTTGCTCAAGGCTTCTAAGATCATCCCCTCTATCTCAGACTCTTCTGGGCTTCTTCTCACTATCTCCCTGGCTCAAGGCTGCTAAGATCATCCCCTCTATCTCAGACTCTTCTGGGCTTCTTCTCACTATCTCCCTGGCTCAAGGCTGCTAAGATCATCCCCTCTATCTCAGACTCTTCTGGGCTTCTTCTCACTATCTCCCTGGCTCAAGGCTGCTAAGATCATCCCCTCTATCTCAGACTCTTCTGGGCTTCTTCTCACTATCTCCCTGGCTCAAGGCTGCTAAGATCATCCCCTCTATCTCAGACTCTTCTGGGCTTCTTCTCACTATCTCCCTGGCTCAAGGCTGCTAAGATCATCCCCTCTATCTCAGACTCTTCTGGGCTTCTTCTCACTATCTCCCTGGCTCAAGGCTGCTAAGATCATCCCCTCTATCTCAGACTCTTCTGGGCTTCTTCTCACTATCTCCCTGGCTCAAGGCTGCTAAGATCATCCCCTCTATCTCAGACTCTTCTGGGCTTCTTCTCACTATCTCCCTGGCTCAAGGCTGCTAAGATCATCCCCTCTATCTCAGACTCTTCTGGGCTTCTTCTCACTATCTCCCTGGCTCAAGGCTGCTAAGATCATCCCCTCTATCTCAGACTCTTCTGGGCTTCTTCTCACTATCTCCCTGGCTCAAGGCTGCTAAGATCATCCCCTCTATCTCAGACTCTTCTGGGCTTCTTCTCACTATCTCCCTGGCTCAAGCTGCTAAGATCATCCCCTCTATCTCAGACTCTTCTGGACTTCTTCTCACTATCTCCCTGGCTCAAGGCTGCTAAGATCATCCCCTCTATCTCAGACTCTTCTGGGCTTCTTCTCACTATCTCCCTGGCTCAAGGCTGCTAAGATCATCCCCTCTATCTCAGACTCTTCTGGGCTTCTTCTCACTATCTCCCTGGCTCAAGGCTGCTAAGATCATCCCCTCTATCTCAGACTCTTCTGGGCTTCTTCTCACTATCTCCCTGGCTCAAGGCTGCTAAGATCATCCCCTCTATCTCAGACTCTTCTGGGCTTCTTCTCACTATCTCCCTGGCTCAAGGCTGCTAAGATCATCCCCTCTATCTCAGACTCTTCTGGGCTTCTTCTCACTATCTCCCTGGCTCAAGGCTGCTAAGATCATCCCCTCTATCTCAGACTCTTCTGGGCTTCTTCTCACTATCTCCCTGGCTCAAGGCTGCTAAGATCATCCCCTCTATCTCAGACTCTTCTGGGCTTCTTCTCACTATCTCCCTGGCTCAAGGCTGCTAAGATCATCCCCTCTATCTCAGACTCTTCTGGGCTTCTTCTCACTATCTCCCTGGCTCAAGGCTGCTAAGATCATCCCCTCTATCTCAGACTCTTCTGGGCTTCTTCTCACTATCTCCCTGGCTCAAGGCTGCTAAGATCATCCCCTCTATCTCAGACTCTTCTGGGCTTCTTCTCACTATCTCCCTGGCTCAAGGCTGCTAAGATCATCCCCTCTATCTCAGGTATCTGGACTTCTGAGGATTTTCTACCATTGTTCCTGGATATTTATCAATTTTGTGATTAATATCTATTTATTATATCTGCTGACATAGCCATTTTTTTTTTTTTTTATCTGGATATAATTGTATTTCCTCTGTACCATCCCCCATCATTTGCATTAATTGTTAGCCATGTGTTTTGGCCAGCAAAACTATACCCCATCTTAAATTTATCTCCATTTGCTTTCAGACTCTTCTGGGCTTCTTCTCACTATCTCCCTGGCTCAATCCCCTCCCTCCCTGCCTCTCACCCAGCCCACCCTGTGTTAGCTTTAATTTATTGAGTCACACTAATCTTCTACACCTGACCAATTAGCAGCTTCTGCTACCCTTTCCTATTAACCCTTTACAGAATGTTTCCTCTTGCCTGCTTCTTCCTCAAATCCTCCTGCCTTTTCCTCAGACTCTTCTTAACTTCAGCAACTTTTGTCTCCAACACAACCATCTCAGCTCTCATGCCCTCCTCTCCTCTTTTACTCTCCCATGAACTACTTCTACTTAAGATGTGGTTAAACTATGTGTCTCCCGACATTTCCATCTGCAGGTTACATTATCTGACCACTAGGGGCAGATACCATATTACATAATAGTGACAACCACTTTATATCACATATTTTCCCTCTCTAACGAATGGATAACCTAACCTCTTTACTTTCACAATTTCCTTCCTATGTACCTATCACTTCCTTCCTAACCTTGCTTTTCCTTATCTACCCTTCCCAGGTCTCTGTCTCTTCCATTACCTTTAGATTGTAAGTGGCGAGTGTCTAATCCTGTGGGGTGCTTTGGGAAAAAGCACTTTTACAAGATTCGAAGCTCAAAACAGGGCCATCCATGCTTTTGTCAATATTGTATGTTGTATATTTCCTTGTTCTCCTCCCCTGTACAGCGCTACGGAATATGTTGGCGCGATACAAATAAATGATAATAATAATAATAATAATCTATCTATCTATCTATCTATCTATCTATCTATCTATCTATCCATCTGATTCTATATCTCTTCTCATCTGAAAGTAGCATAGGTTCAAAATACAGCCCAGTAAAACTAATAAAACTCTCCCCTTTAAATAAAAAACACCATGGATATGTGTCTCAGACAGAGCATAAACTTTATTTTTTCTGGTACATAATTTTATACAGGCTTTGTGCCAATCAGCAGAGGGCCACTTCCACTTTCTGGCCATTCTAATTACCCCAACGATAGCTAGAACTAGCCCCACGGATCTGGGACCAGCCTGTCTATTACACAAGCTAGGTGCTGAGGAGTCTAGTCCCAGCTATCAGCTTCCTCCAGTTAGGATCTAGGCACATCGGGGGTTGATAAGATAATGTGAGGTGTCTGGGTGGAGGGCTGGGGTCCAACCGGACTAAGGGAATATTTTTATTAGCTTAATGTAATAACTGCACCTTGAATCACACTCTACACAGAAAACAATAGACCTAAAATTGAGTCAGAGCCCTCTAGGCTCAAATTACCTGGTAGAATATGGCCTTAGTGATCCAGGGCGTACAACCAGAGCTTGGGAGAAAAACATCACACAACATAACAAATCAACGTTCACAGTATCCTTATGCTCATTCTTATAGCCATTTGATTCCACTAGTTGGGTGTCTAATGTCCATCAAGTTCCAGTGGTCAGAATCAAAAGGCCAAGAGTCCTGGGGTTCGTGACAGGGACAGCTTAGATAATTGTTCAAATAATCAGGAAAAACAAATAGTTGATGGCTGAAGAAAAGTCCTTTTGGGCCCTGAAGTGCTGTAGATTATGGGTTTCAGGGGAGTCCCACCCTGGCCCCAAAAAGCAGATAAGTTGCAGTGTCTGTAAAGAGTACTATATATTATAAATAATCTTAATTAATTTGTGGCATTTTTTTAGAGAACTTCGAGAAACAGCTTTCAGAAGAAACAATCCCATTGGTAAGTAGCTTTTTAGGTAAATAACTGTTCAGGGTAACCAAGGATATTCTTGAATGCCTTTATTGTTTTTACTAATCATTTATGCTAGGAAAGTATTCCACTTATCGACTATTCATTCTACAATAAAATACTTTTGCACATTAGTGCTTAATTTATAACCCTCCATCTTCAGATAATGGCCTCTTCTTTGCATATTCATCTTTTTCTGAAAGATTCCCCTTTCTTCTCAGAGATATACATATTATGTGTTTCTATGTCATTATAGTCAGTGGTTCTCAAACTTTATGGAACCATGGACCAGCTCTCTACCATCCAAAAATTATGTGGAACACCTTTGAAGTCCAAATTATTAATGATATGCTGATTCTTCAATCATGTATTTAGTGTTGTGTCACTGGCATGATTAAATGATTAATCTTTTGTCAATATTTTCTCTTGCCCCATTTATGCCTGTTTCTCATCCTTCTCCTACTCTACTTTTCTCTCTTTAGACTGGTAGTTAAGGTTTCAGGGACTGTCACAAGTCGTAGAACTGCCTGTTAAGAAACGCTGATATAAGTTATATGAATCAATATAACCTTGCTTCAAGAATGAACCCAGTTTAAAAGAGTCTCATGTATCAGTTATTTCCATATTTGCACATGTACTGTAGAACATGCAAACTCCTGGTCTCCCTGTATGAACACTTACATTGCAGTTGAGACACACTCCATTGCAGTGCATGTGGCCATGTTCATTCAATCACTAATTTGTTTTTCAAAATTACATCCCCCCAGAATTTTTCTGTTTCCTACGCCCTTAATTACAGATATTTGACCTACCGCACCTCACAAGGAAAAGCCTAGAAATCAATTTTACAAAGAAAATGGTGGAGTTATTAGTAATGGATCACTTCTGGAAAGGACTACTTCCAAGTATGTGAAAATGGGTACAGTGTGGGTCTCATTACCTTGAGAGCTAGTAGCTCAGGCTAAACATCATCAAGCCATAAAAAGTATCTTGGCTTAATCATTTGTAGAAGGAACCAAGCCCTGGAAGTGTGTTTTGTCCTCAGAAAGTCGACCCACTGAAGGGCTATACTCTTAAATCTTGAACTGTGCTAAAACCAGTTGCATTTTCAGCTAGGATATGTGAGGTTTGGCTCGTCAGTAGTGATTGCAAAATTTCCTTATGGAGCAAAAGAATAGGGCTCTATGTTGGCACGTTACAATTAAAGGATAATAATAATTATAATCATATTTTGTAAGCATTTTTGTTTATATTAATTATATTGGGTCTTTACAATAACTTATTTTTTCTATATTTACCATATAAGATATTTATTTTCTGGTATTAGGTTATATAAGCAGCCTGGACATTCTCAGGGACTCGACCAGTTTAAAAATGCTGGTGTATTGGGAAAATGTATACAGGGAGTCAGAGCATAGCAAAGTACTTTTGCAAACATAAAACAATATAAAGCCAATGAGCTCTGAAGGACCTGTTAATAATACAGTACAAGCTAGTAATTCAAAGATGCACCCTGAATCACAAATCCATGACAGGAAAGTACTGACATTATTAAGACAATAGGGAGTGAAAACGATTTGTGATGTGATTATCATAATACTGTGCAATAAAATAAATATATTTATGTTAAAGAAATAAGCATGGGCATTGTGTTTGCCATTTGCATATTAAGGATGAAGCAATTCAATGGCATTCAACCAAATCTTAATTTTCACACAAATATTTCAACAAGAAGTGTTTTTTGAAAGAACAGTTAGACAAGTGTTTTTTGAAAGAACAGATTGACAATATTGGTGAAACTTGGAACAATCTCATCAAGAAAGCAATGAAATAGCAATGTTGGCATTTTAATTAGTATTGTATACAACTGGAATTTAAATGATCTATGAAAAGCATTAATTTCTATCAAATCTTGCCATTTGTTGTTTTAGAAAAGTAAGCCATTGAGTAATGAATTGGGTTCATCAAAATCTGCACCTTCATCAAAATTCATTGCATTTTGCATGTTTTCTTTCTAGTACAACTGCCCCGGAGATGTGGAATAATGGACTGCAGGATTACCGCTATGTAAGAGTAGTCTTTTTAGCAACCAGCAAGGCAGAAATATATATATATACTGCTTTTCTTCAGTGTTATTAGTGTTGTGTATATTTATATCTACAACTGAACAAGTCTGCCACAACATGGATACTGAAGGATTTGTTTTGCCTCTGTCTTACATGGGGCCCTATTCTGTTGCCCAATTTGTATTTGATTAACTACTCACAATCTGATTATGAGTCACCTGCCCACCATCACTACGGGCCAGCCAAACACGCAAATTTGGCCTTAGAACTCTATTGGTTTTAGCACAGCTCTTGATAATAAAGTTACACAAAATCAATATTCCATTAGACCCGCAGCACTAGTTCACAAATAAAATCTAACCTACAACTGAAAAAAGTATCACTTTTCTGTCAAAAATATTATGATTACTAAAAAGGGCTCACAACTGCTTTTTTTTAAAACACTTATTATAGCTGTAGCAGCTACTGAACACACAAAACTGTACTTTAAAAGCATGGGAAGGCATAGAAACACATTAGAATGAATTGCAGAACAGTCACACACCCACAAATATGCAATTAAAAAATATTTTTAACTGTTATTTCTGAGTAATATCGATCCCGGGACTCAAGGATATATGAAACCCACATGGAATAAAACAGATGATCAAATGCATTTTATAGATTGCTAGATTGGTAGATTGCTTGATTGCGAGCCTGATCTGCAATTATTGCTTATTGCCACTAATTCATTTGTAGCCTCCAATTGCAGATTACGTCTAACTTCCATGTTTTATTGACATCATGATGACACTCTCATTTAATATTGGCTATGTCTAAGAAGTAAATTACGAGATTGCTTAAATATTGTCAGATCATAGGATCCCTGAAATCCTACTTAAAAAGGAAGGGTTTACGAGTTTAGAACAAAAATTTTGTACACCACCTCACGTGAATTTACCTAAAGGGAAGCGCTGGTACTTGATAAAACACAGTCAATACAAAATACCCATATATATTGGAAATCACATATATAGTTGTCATCAGTGCGGGTTTGCAAAAGTTGTTGCAAACGCTGCGCAAAGTGAGGGGCCGCATTTGTGGAGGTGGAGGCTCCCACCGTGACCGCAAAATTTACGGACTTAGCATCCGCAAATACGGCCGCAAGACTTTGGAAAAAAAAGATTACGACCTCGCAAAAATACGACATTAGCGCCCGAAACCCACGCACATAAAAACATAAAAACCACAAAAAATACACACAACAAACACATAAAAAGCTTACCCACAGCAAGGGGGGGGAACCCAGCACCTCTAAAAGTGAAGTTACACATCAATTTACGTAGAAATTCAAGAGTTTAGACACCCGATAATCCCCTAAGTGAGAGAAAAAATGGCGGCCGAAAAAAATGAAAAAGAGGCTACAGGACCCTAAACACGCAAAACACCACGAAACACATACAGACTTTTCCAAAAAGCCGTACAAGGTCCAAAAACAAGGACGCAAAATCAGCCACAGCCGCGTACTACACACATTAGGCGCCATTTTACAACACTAACTTACACAATGAGGAAGTACACAGCTACCCTAACTGATTTTCCTCGCGCAGGCACACTATTTACACTACACACTGCGCACATTGCTGACACTTACACAGCAGCTCCACAACACTGAAAACACACATTGTACGCAAAACATCCAAAGAGATTGTCAGCTCTTCAACACAATGCTTCCTGCATATATTACTTAAAAATAGGTAAACTATATTCATTTATTCATTTCTTAATTATTTCCAACACTGCTCGTAGGCACACAAACAAACAACAGCCTCTCAATGAGCACCAAAGGCGCTCATTGCGAGCCACGCAATGAGCGCAGATGGCGCTCAGCGCGAAGCTCACAATGAGCGCAGAAGGATCTCGGAACACCTACAAAATTAATGTTGCAACCAAACACCATTACCTGTCTTACAAGTCTATTGCCCCGTAATTTTTGACGGGCAAGTCGCTAGTAAGATATAACAACTCAAACTGACGTACTTCCAAATAGAAGTGGTGTGAAAAATTCAGTAAAGTCCTGTAATATCCACAGTGATGAGGAAGGGAGAGATGAGAGAGGGAGAGAGAGAGAGGTGATATAAGAAGAAATATGAAGAAGAAAGAGGTGAATAATAGGGCAAGGGGGTATGAGGGAGAGAGAGAGAGACATGTGATGGAGAGATAAAGTGATACGAGGAGGGGAAATGAGGGAGAGAACATGAAGGAGAACGAAAGGGAATATGAGGAAATGATGAGATGAGGGAGAGAGAGCAGGTGATATAAGAGGGAGAGAAGGAATGGAATGTGAGAGAGTGGTAATAAGAGGAGGTTGGAGATATCACATATTATAATTGTCTAACTACGATTCGTCGTCACGCTGCGTTGCGTAGTGCGTACGACTTAGCGATGAGCGCCGCAGGCGCTCATCGCCCGGCAAGCCTCGCGCAGCGAGGCAAGCCGTTACACGTACCACTTTGCCGATTGTACGACTTTGCCATTGCTTGATGAGCCTCGCGTAGCGAGGCGAGCCGTTAAATTGTAGCACTTTGGCAATGAGCGCCACAGGCGCTCATTGCAGGTGAGCCTCGCGTAGCGAGGCGAGCCGTTACATCGTAGCACTTTGGCAATGAGCGCCGCAGGCGCTCATTGCAGGCGAGCCTCGCGTAGTGAGGCGAGCCGTTAAACCGTAGCACTTAGAAAAAAAATACGAGGTGAAAAAAATTACGAGATAAGCGGAGGAACAAAAACAGTAAAAAAAACACTAAATACACACTGAAAAATAAAACAAAGGTCACTTACAGCATGGGGAACCAGGCAGGACGTCTGGAAGTGAGTTGGAACTGAAATTTAGATCGATTTAGCCGAGTTACAAAGATCGAAAATCGGATAAGCGAGAAAAAAATGGCCGCCGAAAAAAATGAAAACGAGGCTATACTACTACGAACTGCGTAAAACACAGCCACAGACGGATGCGGATTAAGTAAAAAGACAGATTAAGTAAAAAGACAGTAGCGAGTACATTTTACAAAACGATATTACCGATTTACGCATTAACACAGATTTCCCGCCTTTGTCTCGCGCCACATAGGATTTCCCGCCGAAAACAACGCATTTGGCTCGCGCAACTGCGGATTTCCCGCCTAAAACTATGAATTTGTCTCGCGCACAAACCCTATATATAGGGCACATTTCACACATGACTCACACTTTCTCCTCAGGTGATGAAAGTCTGACTGGATGTTTTTTGATGCCTGGAAATCGCAAGAGATTGTTAGCTCTTCAGTGTACTGCTTCAGCATTATTACATTAAAAAAGGTGAATATATTATTTATAATTATTAAATAATAAATTGGTACTTAATTAATAAATAATAGATAAGAAATTTAATTAATAGAAAATTAATATTGTGCTTATTATTTATAATTATTTATTAATAAATTGGTACTTACTTAATAAATAATAGATAAGAAATGTAATTAATAGAAAATTAATATTGTGCTTATTATTTATAATTATTAATTAATAAATTGGTACTTACTTAATAAATAATAGATAAGAAATGTAATTAATAGAAAATTAATATTGTGCTTATTATTTATAATTATTAATTAATAAATTGGTACTTACTTAATAAATAATAGATAAGAAATTTAATTAATAGAAAATTAATATTGTGCTTATTATTTATAATTATTAATTAATAAATTGGTACTTTATTAATAAATAATAAATAAGACATTTAATTAATATAAAAATAATATTGTGCTTACCTGTGTGAAACAATTGTTAATAACATTCATAATGTACATTAATTAATTATTAATATCAAAATTAAGAATGTCAATAAAAAAAAACATATTTATTAATTAATTATTAATGTACATTAATTTAACAATTATTTTGTTATATGTCGTGATTATCTGTGTGAAACTATTGTTAATAACATTCATAATGTACATTAATTAATTAGGAACACATTGATTCATTAATTATTAATGTACATTAATTTAAGAACTATTTTGGCATATGTCGTGATTACTTGTGGGTAAGAATTGTAAATAAAATTCCTAATGTATCATTACTAATCATTAATATTAAAAAAGGTTAACGTTTAAGAATGTGCATAAAAAATGGAACACGTTGATTAATTAATTATTAATGTATGTACATTATTTAAATAATTCAGTTCTTATATATTTTGTATACCACTCTAAAAAAAATAAAGGGAACATGGTTATGTGTTGATGTTATATTTAGTCAGACATTAATTTAATATTAATACACATTCATTGATTCTTATTTAAAGACTAACAGTAGTATTGAGTGTATGTTTATAATCTATGCTTTCATATGTGTGTTCATGTTGATTTATTGATATATTTATTTCATGTTTTTAATCTATGCAAAAATAGGTATGTTAAGACTCATTGATTAATACAGATGAAGTAACATATTATACATTCATTTTACTATTTTGTATAATTGCAGTGAATTCTACGTGAATGACCAGAGATAGTGACGTTTGCACAAATTGAACATCATAAGGATAATTTGGACAGGTATAGAATTTTAATTATATTACTTTGGCAAAATATTAAAAAAGATGATGTTTTTAATGTAGACAAATATATGTCTGTTGATGTTCATTTAATGATATTGATGAAGCAAAAGTTTAAAAATATTATCTATTTGATTTTACAGTTTATTCGGATCTGCAAGGGAATAAACAGACAGTGTGACGTTTGCAGCCTTTGAACAACATCAACATCATCTTCACAGGTATAAAATGTTATTTTGTAGTGACGCATAGAAAAAGGCTATGTATTATATATTTGGTGAAAATTTACATTGATTGAAAATGGATAGTACTTATTGAGTCATTAATTTATGATATTTAGTTAAAACTTTAAAAAAGTTGAAAAGACAATATTAAGTAATAATAATATTTAAAGAAAAGAAGAAGCTTACAACACTTGCAACAAAAAAAAAAAAGGATGGTATGCTGTGAATTCAATCAAGAAGGAATGTCATTGAAAGACTAGTAATATAAAGATGGATATGTGCAGCTATTTCCGATTTCATATATGTCAATAAAATACTTTGAAAAATGGTTTCATTTCTTTCAGACTAAAGTGCAACAATTGAAAATGTTTTATTAGTTTATTCATCTACTTTAATCTAAAAGTAAAAATCGGAAAAAAAACGTATATAAAAAAAGAACAAACAATAATTACATCTATATTTAAAATTACAGATTAAAATGGCGGACAATGGAGAAGACAAAATTGAACGCAAAAGAAGATTGGCAAGGGAAAGGAAGCAAAGGTGGAGAGATGCTCAGACACCGGAAACTTCACAACGCTTGCGAGAAGAAGATCGACAGAGACTTTTAAATAAAAGAAAGATGAGTAAGAAAGCCGCAAGTGAGTGTGTTGGGGCTTCCAAGAAACGTAAAAGTAAACAAAAACATCTCTGTGAACCATTGTCCAATGACTCTATTTTGCAGAATGACTTAAATGTAGAAACACAAGAAAAAAATGTACATATAGAAAGTGGGTCTGATATTTATGTTGAAGAAATGCATGATAATGTGTTTACTACTGCAGTACAAGTAGATACTCATTATTGTGGGTTACTTAATGTGGTTTGTCAGTTTTGTGGGGCCTATCGTTTTATAAAGGAAAGACCTACTGACGGAAATTTCATTAGTTGCTGTCAGAAAGGAAAGGTGAAACTTCCATTTCCATATTATTTAGAATGCATTATGAGTGATCCAACATTTCCAAATTATAATAATTTCAAACAAAACATAAGGTCTTATAACAGTGCAATTTCATTTGCTTTAATGGGTGCAACATTAGCAGAAAATGTACCAGGACATGGTCCTTATTGTTTCAGAGTTCAAGGTCAAATATACCACCGAACTTCACATTTACACCCACAAGAAGGATAGCAAAGGAAATTTGCACAGTTATATGTCCTAGATACGATGGAAGCTGTGGAACAAAGAATGACACTTCCAGAAAATAGACAGTGTTTGCGCATAGTCTTTGAACAGCTTGAAAAAATTATGGAAAAAAAACCATATAGTCAAGCATACAAACAATTAGCACAGCTTGAAAAAGAACAACAGGAACATGCTCAAAGACATCAATTGCCTACACCAAGAGTCAATATGGTGTTAAAAAGAGATCGCAACACTGATCAAAGAAGATATAATTTACCTACAGTAAATGAGGTTGCCATGGTGTTTAAAAATGAAGATGGTGAACCACCTTTTCAGAGGGATATTAGAATATATCCACGCAATGAAGAACAACCATTTATCAACATTAATATATTAAGCTGTACTTTAGATCCAATGACATATCCCATTTTCTTTCCAAATGGGGAACCAGGATGGGAACCAAAATTACAATTGGAAAGTTATTGCAATACTAAACTTCGTATTAGATCTAATATTTCCATGCTGGATTATAAAGTGGCACAAACTGCTATCCGTGATTGTTTTAATCCAATTTTACATGGAGGAAAACTCACTCAACAATGGATTATTGATTCATATTTACAAGTTGAAGCCAATAATCTAAATTTTATTAAATATCAACAAAATAAATTACGAGTAGAACAGTATTGTGGATTAATGGATTATGTGGCAGATTTAGCTTCCAACAGAGACATTCCAGCTGGAAGAGCAATTATTTTGCCATCCTCTTTCCAAGGATCTCCTTGCAATATGCGAGAAAGGTATAATGATGCCATGGCTATTGTTACAAAATTTGGAAAACCAGATTTTTTTATTACATTCACGTGTAATCCACAATGGCCAGAGATCAAGGAAAATTTGAATCTGGGACAAACTATTTCTGACCGACCAGATTTAGTGGCAAGAGTATTTAAAATCAAACTCAATTCATTAATTCATGATATCACTAAAGCACACTTATTTGGACAATGTGTGGCTTTTATTTACACCATTGAATTTCAAAAAAGGGGATTGCCACATGCGCACATACTTTTAATACTGCAGGAAAAAGACAAGTTGAACACTGCAGAGAGAGTGGATTCAGTAATTTGTGCACAATTGCCAGACCAAGAAAAATATAAAAAACTTTGGGAGATTGTTACACATAGAATGATTCATGGCCCATGTGGAGAGATGAATCCGAATTCACCATGTATGGAAAATAAAAAATGTACTAAAGAATTTCCAAAACAATTTCAAATGGAAACTTATGCAAATTGTGATGGATATCCTTTGTATAAAAGAACACAAGGACAAACAGCTATTATCTGTGGCCAAAAGGTTGATAATAGATTTGTCGTTCCATACAATCCACATTTGCTCATTAAGTACAATGCACACATCAATGTGGAAGCTTGCACTTCAATTAAATCAATTAAGTATGTGTATAAATATATATACAAAGGATATGATGCAGCTACTGTTGTTGTACAAGGTGTTGGAAATGAAAACGAAAATCCAATTTTACATGATGAACTATCAAATTATTTAGATGCTCGGTATGTGAGTGTTCCTGAAGCAATGTGGCGCCTTTTGAAATTTGAGATGCATGATCGGTCACATGCTATCTATCGTTTAGCTGTACATTTGCCTCAAAGTCAGTTGGTTTGCTTTACTCAAGGAAATGAAAGATCTGCATTATATCAAAGTGAAAACAGAGATACTACGCTTACTGCGTGGTTTAAATTAAACTGTCAGGATACGGAGGCCAGACAATTTTTATACATAGAGATACTATATCACTATGTATTTGTAAATGGTCTATGGCGACAACGAAGAAGAGATACTCATAAAATCATACCACGCATTTATACCGTCAGTCCAAGGGATATTGAACGTTTCAGCTTAAGATTACTTCTGCTACATGTTCCCGGTGCACAGAGTATTGAGCATTTAAGTACAGTGAATGACATAGTTTATGATACATTCCTATTAGCTGCAAGACATCAAAATTTCATAGCTGATGATACAGAATGGGAGAGGTGTCTGGAAGAAGCAGCACTATGTCAAATGCCTAAGCAAATGAGACAACAATTTGCATTCATTTGTATATTTTGCAATGTACCTGATGCTTTCACTTTGTGGGAAACATTTAAATTAAACATGTCAAAAGATTTCTTGAAACGTTACAGAGAACCAATAGCTCTGTTAAAAACATTGATGGAAATCCAAGAAATATAGTTGGCTCATGGATTAAATTGTGCAAGTTTTAATTTACCTGATCCAGGACTTATAGATGACATCAATTTTGATGATTATGACACTGAGCTTCAAAAACAAAAAACCCAAGAAAAACTGGCAACTTTAAATACTTTACAGTTAGAAGCATTTCATGCCATCACAAATGCTACAGATGATGAAATGGTCAAAGACCGGTATTTCTATCTAGACGGACCAGGTGGATCAGGAAAAACTTATCTGTACAATTGTTTGATGAGTTATGTTCGATCACAGGATCAGATAGCTATGCCATTTGCAACAACTGGAATTGCTGCACTTTTGTTAGATGGTGCTAGAACTGTGCATAGTGGATTTAAGTTGCCAGTTCCCATTTTGGAAACATCAGTGTCAGATATTCGACTCAATTTCATACAAGCAAAAAAATTCAAACTAACTAAACTAATTATCATAGATGAGGCAACAATGATGTCATGTCATGCACTGCAATGTATTGACAGATTCTTAAAAGAAGTAATGGATAATAAGTTGCCATTTGGTGGAAAGGTGATGCTGTTAGGAGGCGATTTTAGGCAAACATTACCTGTTGTGCCACACGGAAATAGAACAGAGATCATTGAAACATGTATCAAGACCAGTAAACTGTGGCAAATATTTACACATCTCAAATTAGAATTAAATATGAGATCTGAAGGCCAAAATGAATTCAATGACTGGCTCATTAAAATCGGAGATGGAAAACATCCAAAAATACAGCATTTACCAAATGATACCATTGAAATTCCATCAGAAATGGTTTGCAATGAATCACTCATATCAGCCATATTTCTAAACACTCATAATAATGAGGATTACACAGACATTGCAAACAAAGTAATATTAACATCAAAAAATATCGATGCCTTGAATGTAAATAACGAAATTTTAAAATACATCAATGCACCACAAAAGAATTATTACAGTGCAGATTCTATTCTGTCAGATGATAAAGACAGTGAATCGAATATTAGTATCAAATTTATTAATTCGTTAACACCATCTGGAAAGCCCCCACATATTTTACAATTGAAAAAAGGCGCAATTGTTATGTTATTGCGAAATATTAATCCAAAAAAAGGACTTTGTAATGGGACCCGATTAATTGTGCATGAGTTAAAAGATCATTTTATACATGCAGAAATTATAACTGGTACCCATAAAGGTGAACGAGTTTTTATACCAAGAATTGATTTAGCTCCAAGTGAGAGTGGTTTGCCCTTTGTCCTTCAACGGAGACAATTTCCAGTTATAATGGCATTTGCTATGACCATCAATAAATCCCAAGGACAAACTTTTAAGTCAGTTGGGATTTTTTTAAAGGAACCAGTTTTTGCACATGGACAACTCTATGTGGCTTTTTCAAGGTGCACTAATCCAAAAGAAATTAAAGTGCATGTTGAAGAAAACGAAACTCAAGGTCATTTATTGGACAATGGATGTGTTTACACCAAAAACATTGTCTACTATGAGGTGTTGGAAAGATAGAGGACAATGGTTTCATTTTAATGCCAACATTTTATGGGACTCAATATGATTGCACAAAAATTTTTTTTCACATAAAACATCCAAAGAATCCAAAGAATGGACAAAAAAACGTAGAGAACAGTGGTTTGACTTCCATGACAAAATTTAAGTACTCTGGGACTCTTTAAATATGGTAACAGTATTTCACTTATGAAAATCTATGTGATATTTGCAGAATGGACAAACTGAAAAAAAAAAACAGTAAAATATCCTTATACAGATTGGAATGGGTTCAAAGTTTTATATTTACATGATTGGCCCCACAAAACAATTAACTGACTTTTTCAAGTTTATAACAGTTAAATGTTATTGTTTGATGTTAAAATTTCAGATGTTAAATATGTGTTTTTGGAATTTTGAAAAAAGTTTGGTCAATATATATGTGGTATAGTCAAATATGTATTGTTAGTATAAAGTTTAACTATTTTAAGAATAATTGGAAATGTATTATTTACAGTCAAAGTATTGATTCAGGGAGAAATCCGATCACCAGTTAATGGGGTCAGGAAGGAATTCCCTCTTTGATACAATTGGACAAGTTTCAATAGAGGGTTTTTATTGTTTGCCTTCCTCTGGATTCAATGCTAATTTAGTTTAACAAGAGTTTAACAAATATGTTACAAATGATAAAAAGCATGTTATTGTTAAAACAATTTACTTACTCTAAGTTAAAATAGTGCGCAGTTACTCAGTGATAAATATGTATTGAAAAGTGTTATTATTGTCAACAAAATGCTGAACGAATGTTTCATATACAAGTTGCATGTTACAAAGTTTAATGTTTGTGAAATATAAGTTAAAAAAATAAAAAGTTAAAATAAATAATGTGTTTTTATTTTTAGAAAAAAAAAAAGGGAACAAATGTAGGTGACTCATTTTGTGTTGCAAACAAATTTCACAACATTTAATTTTTATTGACCGTCATTTTTTGACGGGCAAGTCACTAGTGTGTATATATGATGGAGAGAGAGAAGAAGATGAAAGAGAGGGGTTATGAGAGGCATATAAATTTGAGAGAGGAGAAATGTGAGGTAGAGAGAGAGGGAAATGAGGGACGGAGATAAATTCAAGGTATGAGAGCAAAGGGGGAACATGGGGGAGAGACAGGGGAAGATAAGAGAAAGAAATGAGAGATTTGAGGGACATTAAGAGGGATGGAGGTATGAAATGAAGAGGGGGTGAGAAGAAGAGAAACATAGAAAGAGAAATTAGTGTGGGAGATAAGGGGGTAATAGAGAAGAGTTTAAGGGGACAAGTATGGGAAATGGGGGAACAGAGAATGAGGGGAAATAAGGTAAAAGGAGGTTGAGGGAAGGCAAAAGGTGATGAGTATGGGAGGGATAGTGGGGAAATGACAGAAAGGAGTGAAGTAGAGATGAGAGGAAGGAAAGAGGTGGAGATGAGGGGGAAGGTGAGAGAGATGGTGAGAGAGGGGGAAAAGTTGAAAAAAGGAGGAGAGATCATATCAAGGGTTGAATGTGAGAAGATGGAATAAAGGTCAAGGTAAGGAGAGAGTTGAAAGTGGTGAACAAACGTTTGGGATTGGAGGTAAGAGTTGATATCAATGATGTGCAATAGTGCTTTTTGGCAAGGTTGAGGGCAGAGAGGTAGAAGCGCAACATAAACTTATAATGAACAAAATCTGTTGAAGTGCGAGATTTCCTCCATAGTGGTTCAGCAGTACCGGAGCACCTCTGAATGTATTGTGTTTAGGTGGTGTGCCATGGTTGTGGATGAGAGCAAGGGCATCTACGTGTGTTTATGGTGGCGAGGGTGTCAAGGGTGGAAGAAAGAGTCGAGTTGTAATATGAGGTGTCAGTGTCAGGGCAGTTGAGGTTGGTGATAGGGCTCAGAGGGGGTTGAAGCACAGTGGAGAGCTGTTGTGGCTCAAGTGCTTGCAGGTTTCTTTGGGTTATGGTGGCCTGTGATTAAAAAGGGTAGTGAGAGGAAGGTGTGGTGAGGTTGAAGGACAGGAGGCGTGGTCAGATAGAGGCATTGGACAGATGACTAATTCTGATTGTATTACCTTTAGTAAATGAACAAAGCACCAAATGAGAAAAAAAATCTAAATCACTATAATTTGTTTGCATTTTTTCAAATTTAAACTTCTATAGTTTTGAATAGTAATAGTTCTCTGTCGGCTGCCAAAGCCTTTCTTTCACTTGTCCAGTGTTACTTAAGAGAGGAGGTGACATCCTTGTAATTTTTAGTTCAAGAATGACAGATGCATTGGTGCTTCTAATTATAGGTGGGATACTTTTGGAAAAACAACTATAAGGTTGAGTAAATAACTGGTTTGAAAAATGTGGCAGGTCCCCAGATGTCCATTACATTGTACTGTTGCCGGAAACTTGGGTTTCTGTCTGCATACTAGCAGCTTAACAGTTCAGGTGCTCATGTTAAGGTAGTTCAACATGTAGAGAGGCAGTGGTAAATACCTAGATATGTGTTGGAAGCTAAGAAGAAGTCCAAAATGAGCTAGAATTAAAAACAAAAAAGTCACACAGAATAAATAAATAAATACTTTGCCAAATAAACATGAGCACAAAATTAAAAGTATGAAAAGCAGACCTATGGTAGGATGATGACCTTTGCTCTAATCAAGAAAAAAATATGTAAAATTAACACAGGATAAATTATATAAAAAATATAGCAAACATCAACTTTTAGTTTTCACTAAAACAATGAAAAGAAAAAAATGATGGTGTAGCTATAAATGACATTCGATACTGTAAAATTGGTATGAAAATAATAATATCCCTATCAAAATGATACATTGGTTATTTAATATTTCATGAGGCAGGTTGCTGTATAGTGGGCTAGTATATGACTTATAAATGTTGCATTTTATTAGGGATAGACATATATCAATACTCTAAGGTTGCAAGATGGACTTGTTTGTCCAGTTAAATGTTCCAATTAAAGAAAGCAAATAAGATGAATGTGTTCTATGAGGCATACTAAATCTCTTAGCACTAAAGGTTACCCTTTTACTCCTATTTCTCTAAGTGTGAATTAGCATGCAGTTCATGAATGCAATAAAAAACAACTTGTACATTAAAAATATAGCTTTCCAGTTTTGAGTTTGTATCGGTAATTCACATTTTTATAGTATGGCTTCCAAAATGCTTAAGCTGTAAGAAAATTGTCTTGTTTGAGATTTTTTACAGTTTACATTTTTAAAAATGTCCAAAGTAGTACATTTTTTACTAAATTGTTATTTTAGTATTCTGTAGGATGATATGGGAAGAGAAAAACTTCAGGCATGGTTACTTATACTTTTCTTCAACTCTTCCGCTGGTCTTTAATTTCGCACTATAAAGAAACACCATTGCAATTTTTTTTTTAAAAAGAGGTGGATTTATTCATTGTTCTATGGCAATGCAAAGTATATCTGTCAATTAAAATATCCAATTGCCATAGCTATAATATAGTGTGCATTTCACACCACCAAAACTTTTACTGTGGTCAAGAATCCTGTCAGAACTTTTGTATGAATAAAGTTCTATTTTATATGGATATTATAGTATATTATGATATTCCAATTATTAACCACTATTTTTATATCCATTGTATTAATATTTTATATGCTGTATATTTATATACATATATATGCGTGCAATTCTATTACTTGAATATATCTATGTGAAAAATATGTTTTCATAGCTGCCCACAAAAGAGCTATCCATGGCTGAATAGTTCTTTGTTCTGTAAGAGATAAATATCTGAGTGAATTCCTAGGTCTATAAAGATAATGGTACCCTCCTTATTATTTCACATGTGAAGAATTTGTTTCATAGACAACAAGTCTAATAAACAGAATAATAAATCTGTCTAGGGATATCTAATTGATAAACATTCTTATGACTTCATTTTGTTTATAGGTTGTGGGTCAAAGTGGTCATTAGTTAATTAAAGGGATGAAAATTCAAAGGTCCGAAAGCGCCATCTTATGGTTTAAGGAATAAATGTCTCTATAGAAAAATATATTCATTATAAAATTTAAATATGTGATGACATCATGAAAAGATTCTATTGGTTACTAGATACTTTTAACTGATTTGGGATTCTGATAGGCAAATAATCAAGAGGTATAATTATGGATAGAAACAGGATCTAGGGGGAGAAAAACAAGAAGAGACAAGGAGAGAGAGAGAGAGAAAGGAAGTGAGAGATAAAAAACTTTTATCTTGTGGAAAGGCGAGACAACTTTGGAATTAACCAGTGGAATCTTGTCATAATTGGTAATGTATAAATTGAAATATTTTATTTTATGATATAATTGAAAACCATTACCATAATTTCTCTGTTTGGTTTATTTATTTTCAAAAAGTTATTTAGATTTCCTTTTGTCATTGAAATTTATAAATCCGGATATAAATTTTAATACAAAATTAGATATCTAATTTTTCTTTTTGACCAATACAGATAAATTAATTTTACTTAGTTAACATATCAATTATATTATAAAATACTTTACCATAATTGTGTTATATTTAATACATTCCTGTATAGCTATATTATAATATCATTAGACATTGTTAGTACATGCTAAAACGTTTTGGGTGAATTTTATTAATTGATTTGGGTTGTTATTCCAGGTTTTATTGTTCATGTGATTGAGATACATTTTTGTATTGAGATTTTAGGACTGTATAAAAGATATCATAAAATAATAAGTATTACAATATGATGTATTCATTTTCTTTTTATATCTGGCTGGTTATATTGTGTTTTATTTGCATTTGATTTGATATATTACTGTGTTTTATTTGCATTTGATTTGATATATAACATCTTATCATTAGACTAGTTGATTTTGTTATTTTCAATAAATGTTATTTTATAAAAAGGAATATGTGTCTATAAATTGATTTTGAACTCAAAATTAATTATTCTATATTATTTAGAAAATAATATGTCGTATTAATCCCGACAATCCCACAGAAGAAATGGAGTAGCCCTCATAATTAACCAAATGGTGACCAAAGCAGTGCTCAGTTACAACCCAATAAATTAAAGAATCATTTGGAATTAATTGCAAGCCAGTTAACATCACAATGATCCATGCCTCTGCTCCAACCATAAATGTTGAAGAGGCTGAAGTTGTCCAATATTATGAAGATATTTAACACCTACTAGATACAACACCAAGACAATATGTTACACTCATCATAGGAGATGTGAATGCTAAAATAGGGAACCAAAAGTCACCTGGAATAACTGGCAAGTTTGGCCTTGAAGTACAAAATGAATCAGGTCAGAGAATAGTAGAATTATGTCAAGATAATTCTCTGGTCGTAGCAAACACCTTCTTCCAACAGCCTCAGAGACGATTCTGCACATAGACATAACCAGATGGACAATATAGAAATCAGACTGACTATATACTTTGGGCCTCATTCTATTATCGGCCGTAAATCGGCCGTAAGGCTGCGATTCCTTGCGAGGGTTCAGTTAACTCGCGATTCTATTAAACGGCCCCGCAAGGATCTCCTTTTACGGCCGGCCGCATATCTTGGAACCGGCCGTAATCTCAGAAATATAAAAACTCAAAAATAAATTCAAGCCTGCACTGTACAGCTCTGTAAATGCTAGGGATCATATTGGGGGACATGAGGAATAAAAGGAACCCACTCTCAAGCTTGCACATCTGCCCAAACCCGAGTTCAAATTAACTGTTTATTTGCCGGATGCGGCGTGGGCGTGTCTGAGGTGCTCCAAGCACTCTGGACTTTTTACATGTATATTTTACGGATATTAAAAATGAAATATTTTACGGATTTGAGTACAGGATAATTATGTGCTATTTTTTCTAACACCTAAAATCCCTTTATAGTCTTCTCAAAGTGCAGGATGGCTTTATTTGAGCTATTTTATGTGCTTAATTGGTGCTAGCGAGACCTTTTTCCTGCAAGTAACTGCGGCTCGTTTTTAGCCTTGCAGAGAGGTTTCCCGGAGCAATTGAATTGCAAATCTCTTGCGTTTTAGATCAAAGGCTTTCCTCCGGCGCGATCGGCCGCAAGAGATAGCAAGGCACCGGCCGCAAGCCTGCCGGAGCCTACGGCCGTAAGGGAATAGAATAGCAGAATAGCTTGCGGCCGGTCCTTGCGGCCCCGCAGCGGCTGCGGCCGATAATAGAATGAGGCCCTTTATATTTACCTTTTTGTCTTTTAATATTGTATTTATTTTTTCTTTGTATTTAACCCCTGTAAAATACTACAGAATATGTGGTTGCGTTACAAAAAAATAATAAACACATATATATATATTCGTCATCACGCTTGCGACAAATCGCAGTTTGACAACTTCGATTGCTGTGCTGCATCCCCCGCTTATATGCATTGCGGCGGGGCGCGCATGAGCGGCTCCCGGTCTGCGTGGCATGGCGCACATGTGCATGCGCATTGCAGCGAGGCGCACGCAGGAGTGGCCGCCCGTGTGCGCGCCCAGAAGAGGAAATCAGACGGGAGGAAGAGACCCACAGGGAAGGAGTGGGGAGACACAGAGGAGAGGGAGAGACACACAGGCAAGGAGGAGGAGACACAGAGGAGGAGGGGGAGAGACACAGGGGAGTGAGAGGATGGGGGAGAGACACAGTGGAGTGAGAGGAGGGGGAAGAGACCCGAGGGGGGGAGAGGGGCGAAGAGACACAGGGGAGGAGGGGGTAGACACACAGGGGAGGGAGAGGAGGGGGGAAGAGACACAGGGGAGGGGGGTAGACACACAGGCGAGGGAGAGGAGGGGGGAAAGACACATGGGAGGGAGAGGAGGGGGGAGAGACAGGGGAGGGGGGAAAGACAAAGGGGACGGCAATGGGGTAAGAGACATGAGGGATGGGGGTAAGAGACACAGGGGGAAGAGACACAAGGGGGGAAAGAGACACAAGGGGGGAAAGAGACACAGGGGAGTGAGAGGGGGGCAAGAGACACAGGGGAGGGAGAGGGGGGTAAAGGTGGGTACAGGGGGTAAAAACAAAGGGGGGAAGGAGACACAAGGGAGGGAGAGGAGTGGGGAAAGGAGACTCACGGGAGGGAGAAGATGGGGAAATGAGACACAAGGGAGAAAGTAGACAGAGGGAGAGACTCCCAATGAGCGTCAAAGGAGCTCATTGAGAGGCCCATGATGAGCGCAGAAGGTGCTCATTGCGAGGCCAGTAAAGGAGAGGGGGAGAGGCTCCCATTGTGTAGAAAACAGCATTTCCAGGCTTCACATTTTATTACCGTAATTTTTTGACGGGCAAGTTGCTAGTAATAATAATAATAACAATAATTGAGCCAATCTGAAGCCATACAAATTAGTATATAAGATGAGGCCATTAGTCGAGCGTGGAGAGATATTTAATTTTTCGGGTTGAGGCCCCTTCTGTAGTCCCTGAGAATCAGATCAAGAGTTTTCAATCAAGAAGAGGAATTACTTTTTTAAGATTTGTTTGCTTATCCAGGGCAGATGACTGAGGACCAGGGCATTCAATCAGGGTCGCCAAAGGTAAGGTAAGTATAATTTGCCTCTCTACAGGAGTAGTTTTGTAGTTTTTTAAAATGTTTTGGTGTTTTCTTTTTTCTTTTATTTATTTATATGTAATATTTTTTTATTATTTTAATTTTATATTTTTTTGATTTTCAGTAATGATGTTTTTTTATTTAATTGTTTTTAGTGTATTTAATTTGGGGAGATTATGTGAAGCCTGTTTGGGGGATAGGATCCATGTGAACCCTGTTTGGGGTCTAGGGTGCATGGGGGTCCATAAGTACACTATCTTACACTATGTTACTAGGTACACTAGGGTACCATGGGTGTCCATATGGACTCCAATGGATATAGTGTAGTATACCATGGGGGTCCATAGGGAACCTATATGTTATAGGGGTTAAGGTTAGGTTTCATCGCATAATTATCCCCATGATTACACCTAATATTACCTAGGGGCCCATTGAGACCCCTATGGTAACAGGTTTGTTTGGTTATGATTTGAGGGACCTTTATGAGGTAAAAAAAACACCACACATCTCAAGTGGTGGGGGAGATGCCAATGACCTTCAGGTGTTGAGGTGGATCCCAAGGTATACCCTGGCTAATAATGGCTAGTGGATATTGCTGGGGTGAATCCCAGGGAAATCCTTGCTAAAAGGGAAAGTGGGTTATAGTCTGAGGGGTCATAAACCCTGACATTATTTGTTTTATTATTTAACTACTTCCATGCAATGGGATGGGGTTTAGATGGGTAGATAGATTATTTGTTTAAGAGTACAGGAAATCAGTGGTTGTTGCATCAAATTCTGAGAGCTAAAGGTCAGTGGCGGCTGGTGACTTTTCAAGTTGGAGGGGCGACTGGGTGAAACATAGCCACTCCCCCTTTTTCAAACCACACCCATTTTTATAACTCCTCCCCTGACGTCATAATGACTTTTATAAGCCCCGCCCAATGACCTTATGCTTGTAAAGCCCATTGAAATACATGATCTGCAATGCAGAAATGTCAAGAAGTAAAGTAACAATGTGTTAAATTCATTGGCATACAATATAGATTGAAAAAACTCATGTGACAAGACTACAGCAATATCATAATTGCACCTATACGTATTAACAGAAAAATTAAAGGAGTGACACCTACCATTAGTCGGCTCTTCTTCTCAGGGTATTCACGTTCATTAAGTTGACCAATGAGTAGAAACAAATCTGCAGCCACATAGGGTTTGCACCTGGGGTTGAAAGAAAACAAGCAAATCAATCATACCATTCAAGAACAAAACCATACTTAAAAAACATTAAACGACCAAGTGGAACCATATAGGCCCCAAACATACCTTAGAAGACCAAGTGTGACTATATAGGCCCCAAACATACCTTAGAAGACCAAGTGTGACTATATAAGCCCCAAACATACCTTAGAAGACCAAGTGTCACTATATAGGCCCCAAACATACCTTAGAAGACCAAGTGTGACTATATAAGCCCCAAACATACCTTAGAAGACCAAGTGTGACCATAGGCCCCAAACATACCTTAGAAGACCAAGTGGAACTATATAGGCCCCAAACATACCTTAGAAGACCAAGTGTGACTATATAGGCCCCAAACATACCTTAGAAGACCAAGTGTGACTATATAAGCCCCAAACATACCTTAGAAGACCAAGTGTGACTATATAGGCCCCAAACATACCTTAGAAGACCAAGTGTGACTATATAAGCCCCAAACATACCTTAGAAGACCAAGTGTGACCATAGGCCCCACACATACCTTAGAAGACCAAGTGGAACTATATAGGCCCCAAACATACCTTAGAAGACCAAGTGTGACCTATAGGCCTCAAACATACCTTAGAAGACCAAGTGTGACCATAGGCCCCAAACATACCTTAGAAGACCAAGTGGGACCATATAGGCCTCAAACATACCTTAGAAGACCAATCAGCACTGCATAGGCCCAAACCAGTGGATCTTGGGATTCAAGAAAACAACAACATTTCACTTCTGTTTAGACAACACAATAATCAATGTCAAACAAACACGTTGAATTAGCATATGGATAACCATATGAGCAGTAACGCCACGCCAAGGCTTCAACAATTGTTACTGACCATTCACACACCTTTCATAGCTCCTTCAATATGCACACCCACACACCATTCATACTTTACTTACCACTAGTTATTTTTGGTAGTGAGGTGGTGCCATTTCTGAGAACTTTACGTACCCTTGAAGGTGCCTCCAATTCCTTCAAACCAATGCATTTAACCGCTACAGGACCATGGTGCTTTTTAATTACTTTTTTGATCCTCTTCAATGTGGAGAAGCATCTTTCTGGTTCTTTAGTAGTCTTCGTTGTTGTAAGCAGGATTCCTTATAGCTTCACTCACTCTGTTAAATTATGTAGATTAAATTGATGCTAAAGTTGCTGCAGAGCAACAGCACTTGTACAGACATGGAATTCTTGCTTCCTGTACACAAGTGACAGCTACCCTTGGAAGTGCCTCCAATTCCTTCAAACCACGCCAAGGCTTCAACAATTGTTACTGACCATGCACACACCTTTCATAGCTCCTTCCATATGCACACCCACACACCGTTCATACTTTACTTACCACTAGTTATGTTTGGTAGTGTGAGGTGGTGCTGCTTAACGCAGTTTATCTTTGCACACCTTGGGGGTATGCATTCTTCTTTGCTTCAATCACTTGTATTTTAATTTTGCACGGCGATCTTTCAAAGAAGAAAACTTCTCAATGGTTTTTTCATTGAAGTCTGGGATCTCGGAAATCAGTTGCTTTTCCATTGAGAGCATCGCCAATGCATTCAACCGCTCCAGGGACATGGTGCTTCTTGAAAAGGTTTTTATCCTCTTCAATGTTGAGAAGCATCTTTCTGATTCTGCAGTAGTCATTGGTGTTGTAATCAGGATTCTTAATAATTTTACTGTCTCTGTGAAATCATTCTGCAGATTAAATTGATGGAAAAGTTTGTGCAGAGCAACAGCACTTGTACAAGTATGAAACTCTGTCTTCCCATACAGAAGTGACAGCTCAGTGCGTAATTGTTCCTTCTTCAGTATTGGATATGCTTGCACGGTGTCTTCCAGAGCTTGGGTTGGAAAGCAAGTGCCATGGGTTTTATACAAGTCACTTTGAACAAGTTTGGCACTGACTAGGTGATTTGAAAATGAAAAACGTTCTTTTGCATGAACCACCACTATGTCACATACCTCTCTTGAAAGTTGTCTCAAGGTTGAGATCTCCGCACTCCGTCTGTTGACTGTTAGATCGCTCGGCAAACTTGCTTCTATCTCTTCCACAGAATTACGGATTTTCTGGATGCTGGCGACAAAGTCTTCTGTGACTTTTTTGATATAAACAGTATCCGTGTCTCGCTTCTGAAGCTGACTATAGAGGATGTCAACATGTGGCATTATTAAATGAAATAATTTAAGGAAGTAAAGGAACTCCCTGTCTTCCAGCATTCCAATGAAACCTGCGGCTTCCCGTATAGATGTTGGATCAAAGTTTAGACATGCTTCAATTGTCTGGAAACACTCAAGTAGCGCATCTCTGTTCTCGTAGATTACGTTCACGGTCCTAACGTTGAAGTTCCATCGTATCGGTGCACCTCTTGGAAGTCTTCTACCAACTACCTCATCCAGAACTCCAGTCCTTTTTGGAGAGCGTGAAAAAAAAGATGGTATGCCGCCTATGTTGGGAAAAAAAACTCGAACTCTTCCAATCCTTGAAACTGCTTTCTCCATTATTAGGTTCAGTTGGTGAGCATAGCAATGGACGTAGTGTGCGTTCGGGTACACGTCTTTTATTTTTCTTTGAACTCCTCCTTGATCTCCACGCATCACACTGGCACCATCGTAGCTTTGAGCTATGAGTTTCTACTTGTCTTCTGGCTCTGGGAGAACAGTATTCAGTGTTTCCAGCACAACAGCAGCAATCGAGTCTGCATCCGTTGATTTCATTTCCGTGAAGCCATCAAATCTTTCCACCACTTGATGCTTCTTGTCAATGTAGCGATAGACTACAACGCACTGTGTCCTAGCGGAAATATCGGTTGTTTCATCCGCTTGGATTGCCACAAACTGGGCTTCTTTAAGCTCTTGGTGAATCACTTCCTTTATAACTTCATGCATGCAGTCCAGTAGCTCATTCTGCACGGTTTTGGAAGTGCCCTTAAACACAGTTGCAGTCTTCAAATGCTGTTCCATTGCACTATCGATACTGCCAACCAAATCCACCAGGCCTCTAAACACTCCTGGATTTAGCGATGTTTCACTCTCGTCGTGTCCTCTTAATGCCAGTTCAAAAGCGCCACAAAAGCGAACACAATCAATTATCTTCGAAAGGATGTACCGGTTCTTAGCCACTTCTTCATTGTGTTTTTGAATGCTGACTTGGTATCCTTGGTCCAGTTGAACAGCAATGTTCGCCTGTCCAAGCATCTCAAACTTGATCCTGTTATCCAAGTGAGCTTTAGAACTTTTGTGTTTTGCCAATTTGTCAGCTAGATGTTTGACGTCAGTCACTCCAGTTTTGGTCCAAGCAGCGTCACCACCAAATAGGATGCATGGGAAACAATATAAGGACTTCCTAGAAACGCTTCCAGAAAGCCAGTCGTTCTTCTTGTACCATTCAGTATTGAAATTACGGACATATTGCTTCCCTCTATCTCTTGCGATTTGCTGTAGATTTATCTCTGGTTGGTCAGCTCCTAACCGTTTTACTTCCACCTTCTCCTCATAGGTTAGGGTGGCGAAAGGCTTCACAAGTAGACAGTCAATAGTATTCATTTCTGATATTGATACCAATAAAAGAAAGAGATCACGGTATATTAATTTATATTATGTCACAAAATTACTTTAAAATAACAGTGTGTTGATTTCATTGGTATACATTACAGATTGCAAACCCTCATGTGACAAGACTACATCAACATCAAATTTGCACCTATACACATGGACAGAAAATTAAAGGCAATGATACTCACCAACAGTTGACTCTCCTTCTCGGGGTATTCACGTCCAGTAAGTCAACCAACGAGTCCAAACAAATCTGCTTTCACAGATAGTTTGCACCTAGGGGGTGATAGAAAACAAAAAAAAAACATTAGAAATCTCAAGACCCAAACCGTAACTTTTAAAACCTTAAAAGACCAAGTGTGACCATATAGGCCCCAACTGCACTTTAAAAACCTTAAAAGTCCAAGTGTGACCATATACTCACCAAAAGTTGACTCTCCTTCTCGGGGTATTCACGTCCAGTAAGTCAACCAACGAGTCCAAACAAATCTGATTCCACAGATAGTTTGCACCTGGGAAGTTATAGAAAACAAAAAAAAAACATTAGAACGTTTAAGACCCAAACCGTAACGTTTAAAACCTTAAAAGAGCAAGTGTGACCATATAGGCCCCAACCGCACCTTAAAAACCTTAAATAACAAATTGGGACCATTTAGGCCCCAACCGTACCTTAAAAACCTTAAATAACAAATTGGGACCATATAGGCCCCAACCGCCCCTTAAAAACCTTAAATAACAAATTGGGACCATATAGGCCCCAACCGTACCTTAAAAACCTTAAATAACAAATTGGGACCATATAGGCCCCAACCGCCCCTTAAAAACCTTAAATAACAAATTGAGACCATATAGGCCCCAACTGCCCTTTAAAAACCTTAAATAACAAATTGGGACCATATAGGCCCCAACCGCCCCTTAAAAACCTTAAATAACAAATTGGGACCATATAGGCCCCAACCGCCCCTTAAAAACCTTAAATAACAAATTGGGACCATATAGGCCCCAACCGCCCCTTAAAAACCTTAAATAACAAATTGGGACCATATAGGCCCCAACCGTACCTTAAAAACCTTAAATAACAAATTGGGACCATATAGGCCCCAACCGCCCCTTAAAAACCTTAAATAACAAATTGGGACCATATAGGCCCCAACCGCCCCTTAAAAACCTTAAATAACAAATTGGGACCATATAGGCCCCAACCGTACCTTAAAAACCTTAAATAACAAATTGGGACCATATAGGCCCCAACCGCCCCTTAAAAACCTTAAATAACCAATTTTGACCATATAGGCCCCAAACGCACCTTAAAAACCTTAAATAACATATAGGCCCAAAAAAAAAAAAAAAATAATATATAAATATATATATATATATATATATATATATATATATATATATATATATATTGATAGATATATATATATATATATTGATAGATATATATAAAAATTTATATCAATATATCACAATAAATAAATATATATATATATATATATATATAAAAATTGATATCAATATATCACAATAAATAAATATATATATATATATATATATATATATATCAAATTGATATATATATATATATATATTTATTTATTGTGATATATTGATATTAATTTTTATATATATATATATATATATATATATATATATATATATATATATCCAAATATATATATATATACGCATATAAAATACACATAAATATACATAAACATATACATACAACAATATATATTAATTGATATTTATTATTTGATTAATTGATGTTCTTTATTACTTGGTATATTATATTGTTCATGCATTTCTATTACACTTTATTTGTTATACATATTACAGTGCTATTTTTTGGCTATACATGTTACAGGATATTATCCTGTAACATGTATATCACATAAAATAGCCCTGTAATATGTATAATACATACAGGGTCAAACAAGTTCAAACTAACCTTTTTTACCCTTACAGGCTTCCATACCTGCTTGCTGATTTGCTAATTTTTTGAAGACTCTCATTGGTTGAAATCGATGTCAATCAAAAATTTCAGCCAATCAGAGTCCTTCAAAAATTAGTATATATAGCAGACCGTGGGAAAAAAACAATTAATCGTGGGAGGGGCTCCTTGTAGGAGGAGCTCTTTTAGTGTGTTGTTTTTTTTTTTTTAGAGCGTCGGTTTTTTTTTGTGGAGGCCTCTTTCAATGGGCCAGAATGGATGGATGGACAATGGCTTCAATCAAGATTGGATTATTTTTGACCATTGGCTTCAATCAACATGGATTATTTTATTTGACCATTGGCTTCAATCAACATGGATTATTTTATTTGACCATTGGCTTCAATCAACATGGATTATTTTATTTGACCATTGGCTTCAATCAACATGGATTATTTATTTTTCATGACTATATCCAGAGAGGACAGAAGGCCAACGCTGGAGGGGTCAATTTTACAGGTAAGTATGTGCTGTTGTTTATTTTATTTTTTATTAATGTTTGTTTAAAGCTGTTTATTTTTGTATAAAATGTGTTACTAACTGTACTAACAATGTGTTAGCTTACTGTTTAATTGTAATAATGTTTTTACTGTATTTTTTTTTCCCTTCCCTTATTTTTATTTTATCTTTAGAAGTGACAGGCACATATACATGCCTGTTACTTCTAAAAATGGAATAAAAATAGGGGGGGGGGGGTAGGTAGTTGGTTCATCCAGGGTGGGGTCGGTCACGGTCAGGCGCCCATCGGTCGCCCATAGGCCACGACCAGGGGTGGCACAGGCCTCATGGGGGTGAACATCCACCCCCATGTGGCCTGGTCAACCCCGCTCACTGCCCGAATACCCGGGGTAGCATAGGCCGCATCGGGGTGGTGCCGGGGGCCCGGTGGTGATCGGGCCTCGGGGGTGGCATAGGGCGGCAACATGGAGGTCATCAGGGGTGGCACAGGCCTCATCAAGGGGGTGATCCGATCACCCCCATGTGTACCTGTGCCACCCCGCTCACCACCCGACTACCCCGATCCCGTGATCGGGGTAATCCGGCGGTGGCATGATGGCATAGCTAGGCTAGCCTGATCGGGGGTGGCACAGGCCACATGGGGGTGATGGCTGGGGTCGTCGGTGGTAGTTGGTGGGTGGCTGGGTAGGTGGCACTGGCAGGCCAGGCAGGCATAGTGGGGGACTGGGGGTAACTGGTCACCCCTAACTTTTATTAGGGGCTACTAGGGGTTTTGGTTTGGCCAGGGGCAGGGCAGGTGCCAGGCAGAGGCAGGTGTAGACTTACTGTGTTAGGCAGGCAGAGCAGATGAGTAGATTCAGCCAGGGAGGTCTCTCAGTCTCAGCGTGACCAGGGTCAGGAAACAGAAAGGGGGAAGGGACAGGGAACTGGTGGTTTTATTGACTGTATCAGTCAATCAAAATGATAACTCGAGGCCCTATTTGCTGGCGGGCGCTCAGGGCTAACGGTCTGGGTGGGTTTAGATTGATCACTTAGTAACTGGACAGCCTTCCATCATTGATTGGTCAATGATGGAAGACTGTCATTTATTAATTGATACATTTATGACCGCCCATGCATATCGTCACTGTGATGGTGGGCGGCATGCATTAACGGTCAGGGGGCCAGGCCAGGACTCATTGAAGAGAGAGAAGAGTCTAAAGGTTAGTGTACACAGTGTATAACTATTGTAATTTGATCACACAGGGTGCAGGCAGGGGGCTATATAGATACACAGCATTAGTTAATGTAGCGCAAGGGTTATTTTAAAGTGACAGTGTCCCTTTACTAACTTTACTTCATTTTTAATACTATTTAGAATTGAAATGATGATGTACACCTTATATTTATTTGTTTTTGGGTTATACTAATACATTGTTGTGTTTTTTTTATTGCAGGGTGAAGAAAATATTTGGGGGGGCGTTTGCCCTGACGCCCCAATGGACGGGCCGCCCCTGCTAAAGGTGTGTGTTTTTAGTTATCAGTGGAGGTAGGGGTAAGGTGGAGGTACCCCCACCACCCATTTGAACAGAAGAAGACACCTTGCATCATACTATGGAACCATAGCTCCCCAGAAATGTAAGCACCCCTCTCACACACAATGTCAGCCAATGTATTATGGATCCCTCCAGGATCCTGCAAAGACATTACAATGTATTTTTCTAATCAACACTATTAATTTTAATTTGCCAGTTATTCCAGGTGGCTTTTAGTTCCCTATTTAAGAATTCTAGTCTCTTATGATAGTTACATAGTAATTGAGATTGAAAAAAGACTTTGAGTCCATCAAGTTCAACCTTTTAAGATCTCCTCTGATCTGAAATATGCAGATAAGTTGTTAATGATGCTTTTATTCATTGTCAAGCATGTGAGAGAAAGGCTTACTAGCATGAAAGGGAACATTAGAGCAGGTGATTGGTTACTAGTGAGTGTCTATAGTTAGCAAAACATAATTGTTCACAATTACAAAAATTGGATCCATATTTAATTTTCCCTAACCCAATTCTTTCTTTTTCTCTAGAGGTCCCTAATGCATAGGGGTTGAGACACAAATGCAAAAAAAAAACTATATACATGATGAATCTGTTAATCTTTTGTGACCTTCTAATTTATTTATTATTAATAAAAGGCAAAAAGCTATTCTGATATAACCATGTCACCCACTTGAGTTACATCATAACCTCCCTGGAATTCTAGATTTAAAATCTGCAGTAGCTTTGATGTGAAAAGGTCAGCGCTAACAGGCTGTGTGTACCCAAGTGAATAATAACTGCGAAAACTCTGAATGATAACATTCAAACAAGTTACTCAGAAAAGGTCAGGCAACATAACCAAAACAAACTATAGAGCTTTCCACATGGAGATGGTTGCTCAACTATGAAAAATAGCGGTATTAATAAATTCATATTGCTTACCATGTAACAAGCATAGCCTTTATTAAAACAAATTAGGTTTCCTTTTGAATCCAGGCTTTTGATCTTAGAGGGATAATACATGTATTTCCATTTTGTTTTGCTGCTTTAAACAAAAACTGATAGAAATAATTATATGAGTTATGTAAACTAAAATTCTACTGTATATTCAATATTTATGTGCCTGTGATCATTATATTATTAACCTAAATTATTGAAATTTCTACTGCAAATATTACTTGACAATGTTAACTCATTAAATGTCTTAGAAACTATATTTAAATATAGTGTTGTTTATAAATCAATATTTGTGATTTGAAAGAGTTTTATTCCAGTACTCTACTAATTATTTTATATTCAGGGCCAATGTAGTTAACACCGAGACTTCAGCTGGATTTTATGCATTTTTATTAGAAATGGTCTTTGAAGTTCTCTTTAATCAGAATAAATCTTCATAGCTAATGCAGGATAGATTGACAATTGCTCTTTCCTACTTCTTGGTTGAAAAAATTAAAGAATATTTCTAGAGTTTTTTAAAGAAGGTATAAAAAGATTTGAACTAATGAAAACTGTTGAAAACTTGCAAAAAAACTTGCAATTTTAACAAAACTTTATTTCAATAGATTGCTATTTTACCGAAATTTCCATGAAATACTTTTTGGATGAAATACATTTAACACGTTTGCTATTCTGAATTATTAAATTGAATGACATTAAATAGTTTTCCTTTATCTCTTTAATTTTGTTTGTCAAGTGGTGAAGACTTATAGACTTAAAATGTAATCTTTTACCTGCAAATTTATATAATTTCCTGGCATCCTTCAATGGTATTTCTGTAACAGTGATAATGGTAACTGATGTACTACCAGCCATCAGCTGTAATCTCTTCTTCACTTCTTTATCTTACCCCACCTTAATCAAAAAATAAAAAGTAAAAATAATTACTATAAACATCAAAGTTTGAGTGATCTAGAAACTATGTTCCATGTATTTAAATCAAATTGAATATTTGACAACTATGGCTGGAATCTTAAAGGACCACAAAAGTGTCATATTTATAATTTGTTATGTTGACTTGTTCATGGGGAAAATATTTTTGCACGGTTTAAAATAAATAATTGCAGTCTTTTTAAAAAATTGTTTTCAATTTTGCCTTATCACAGACATTTTATCTTTATTTTGCAAAGCATTAGAAATCAAGGAGGAGTGGATTCAGACAATATCTATATTCACTTCTACTGAAAATATCTTCTTTAAAGAGAAAAATGTAATTCAACGGCAGCTACAGAAAGACAAGCAGTTTAAATTGGAATACCCCATGACATACTCACAATCATTTAAACATACATTTTTCTCTTGTTTTGCCTTAATGTTCATGTCTTGCATAAATGGTAATGTTGCTATATTGTTACATACTTCACACGCATGTACAGTTATTTAAAATTTTAAATTGTTGTTATTGTTCAGTCGTTCAGTTGTGTAACATTATCAATAACCCCATGGACTGCACCGCTCTAAGCCTATCTTGTGGCTGGTTGTGCTAATTGTAAGGCTTTTATGACAAAGAAACTGGAGTGGACAGCCAGTTTCTTCTGCAGTGGACCGTGCTTTGTCTGACCTCTCTGCTATGACCTGCCTATCTTGGGTAGCCCTACATGATATAGCTCAAAGCTTCATGAAGGTACACAAGCCCCTTCACAATGACAAGGTAGTGACCCAGAAGGGGAAAAAGCAAATTAAAGCATTAAAAACTACCATATATAATCGAAAAGTAATATATATTAAACCAATTTCATTGTTGTTGTACCCATCTGTTTATGCATGATGCTGTAATGTAGGGAGGAAGGACACACCATACATTTGTGCTTATGTCTGAGACAGGTGAGTTTACACAGTTGTTGTTATTATTACTCTTTATTTGTAAAGCAGCAATATTTCTGAACAGCTGTTTACAATGGTAAAGTCAAACAGAATATTGAAAATATGCATTGTGCAAGTATACATTATATAATGACTTTATTTTTTAGGCATGCTAAAACCTAAAGACATTATAATATAATAAGGCAAGAGAAAATTTGGTGCAACAGAGCTGAGGTCCCTCCAATCAACAGATAATGGTTTAGGGTCTGATGAAGAGGGGTTAACCGGTGGATAATGGCAGCGATGACTGCAACTGGTTTCAGCTGAAGAAGATCTCTGTGTGTCAGGTTGGCACAATGGTCCAGATTGTATACGTTAAGTGTGTAGATGATAGGCTTCTTTGTACAATCAGCTCTCAAAGTGTTCAAGCAAGGAGTCTGATAGAAAAAAACACAGAGCTCGATAAAGTATGTGCAGGTTGAGAAAAGTGCAAAATTTGGTATTGATAGGAGGTAAAATGTGAGGAAAGAAGTTTATAATTTGCAGATCAGATGGTGCCTTGGGGGGAGGCTTGTAGATAATGGCAGTAATTTAAGGTGATGCACTGTTATTAAGTTCTTTATGAATTAACATGTTTTGTAAGGCTACGAGAAGCTGGTGGAATGAGAGAGAGAGAGGTTTTTGCAGACACAAAGTTGTGAGTGAAGTAGAGCAGATTTTTTATGAACTGAAGTAAAGACAAATGTGCGATGAGGAGACTAACAAGGAATATGATACAAGAATTGAGCTGAGACATTGTAACATGATGAATGAATGGATTAGAATGAGTACTGTGTCCTAAATGAGAAAGTGGAGCACTCTGGAGATTTCTTTAGGTAGACACAGGTTTGGTTAATCTTTGTAAGTGAAGACAAAAGGAGGAGACAGAGCTCAGTTTGATCCCGATGGCCTGAGAATTGTAAGTACTAATGGCATTGTCAACATGAGGGAGACATGAGGATTGAGAGCTGTAGTAGAAGTTGGATACGAGCATAGTCTTTGAGATGTTTGAGTTGGCATAATGATTTGCAGGAGAATATGCTTTAGAGCTATTTGATGACATGTGCTAAAAGAGAGGGGAATAGGGCTGATGCTGGTAATGTATTTCAGTGTCAGGGGCATATATCCCAGTAGTGCAGACCCAGTGCTGTGTGATTTTTTATTTTTTTTTGCAATGGGGCCCTCATCCCCTAACCAGACAAAGCCCCCACCTTCCTATGCCTCCTTGGCTGCACACAACCCCCGCCCCCCAGTCTGAAATTAATGTGCTTGTTTAAATAAGAGCATTCTACTTAAGCTCCAGGAGGTAGAAGTGTGGAGCAGTTCAGCATGCTGAGGATGTGTATCAGGGAAAAAGGTAAGAGAGCAAGGGATGCAAAGTGGCAGCAAAGTACAGGGGTGCTGAGAGGGATTAGGTGTTGTGCGGGGATGGATGCTGAGATGCTGAGAGGGGATGGCTGCTCTCAAGCACTATGTGGGGATGGATGCTAAGCGGGATGGGAGCTGTGTGGGGGTGATATATATACAGTGCCTTGCAAAAGTATTCACCCCGTGTGGCATTTTTCGTGTTTTATTGCCTCACAACCTGGAATTAACATGGACTGTTTGAGGATTTGCATCAATTAATTTACAGAACATTCCCACAACTTTGAAGATGTTTGTTTATTTTTTTTATTGTGAAGCAGACAGCAAATAGGACACAATAGCAGACAAAGTCGATATGCATAACTATTCACCCCCTAAAGTCAATACTTAGTAGAGCCACCTTTTGCTGCAATCCCAGCTCCAAGTCACTTTGGATAAGTGTCTATGAGCTTGCCACATCTTACCACTGGGATATTTGCCCATTCCTCCTTGCAAAACTGCTCAAGCTCCTTCAAGTTGGATGGTTTGCGCTTGTGAACAACAATCTTTATGTCTGACCACAGATTTTCTATTGAATTGAGGTCTGGGCTTTGACTAGGCTATTCCAACACATTTACATGTTTCCCGTTAAATCATTCAAGTGTTGCTTTAGCAGTGTGTTTGGGGTCATTGTCCTCCTGGAAGGTAAACCTCCGTCCTAGCCAGCCTCAAATCACGCACAGAGTGGTACAGGTTTTGCTCAAGAATATCCCTGTATTTAGCACCATCCATCTTTCCCTCAACTCTGACCAGTTTCTCAGTCCCGGATGGTGTTCTTTGGGTGATGTGATGTGTTGGGTTTGCACCAGACATAGCGTTTTCTTTGATGGCCGAAAAGTTACATTTTAGTCTAATCAGACCAGAGCACCTTTCTCCATACATTTTGGGAGTCTCCCACATGCCTTTTTGCAACCTCAAATGTGCCATTTTGTTTTTTGCTGAAAGTAATGTCTTTCTTCTGACCACTCTGCCATAAAACCCAACATCTCTGGAGCATACAGCTTATTGCTGTCCTATGTACAGATACTCCAGTCTCTGCTGTGGAACTCTGCAACTCCTCAGGGTTACCTTAGGTCTCTGTGCTGCCTCTCTGATTAATGCCCTCCTTTCATGAGTTTTGGTGAGCATCCGTCCCTTGGCACGTTTGCTGTTGTGCCATGTTTTTTGCATTTGGTTATGATAGATTTGATGGTGCTCCTGGGGATCATCAAAGATTTGGATATTTTTTTATAACCTAACCCTTAATTGTACTTCTCAACAACATTGTTCCTTACTTTTTTGGAGAGTTCCTTGGTCTTCATGACAGTGTTTGCTAAGTGGTTTAGTGCTTAGGTGTTGCAGCCTCTGGGGCCTTTCAAAAAAGGTGTGTACACATTTCCATCCCTCTATTGTATCTATAGCGTTTCTTATAACCCCCATTTCCGGGTGTTGCATTAATGTCACGTATTAAAAAGAATTAATAATTCTAAGTTTATTAAATGCGTTCGCTATTGCATAGATACACAGATTCCTCCTATGTAGTACCAGGCTCTCCCGTGTACTGCAAGTTAGGGCACAAGAAGGTGACTATGGACTCCTAATTCACGGAGCTTAGCTGGAAGCGCTACCTATTTTCAGTGTAAGCGTCTTTCGTCAGACGCAACCCTGACGCACGTTTCGTCACTTGGGCGTGACTTTTTTAAAGGGAGACGAACGCCACATTGCTTTTGGCGCATTTACATACAATTTCATCATGTACTAACTCACTGTGTTCATTATTTTCAGCAATTTTGACCACTACAGTAGCTGCATCATAGCCTTTGTAAATATATTTGTAGAAATATTTAATCGATTTTATAGAAGTGCAAGCTTCCACATTAATGTGTGCATTATACTTCATAAGTAAATGTGGATTTTATGGTACCACATATCTGTTGACTATCTTTTTGCCATAAATAATGGCAGTTTGTCCTCCTCTTCTTCTATATAATGGATAGCCATCACAATTAGCATACGTTTTGTCTCTATAATCTTTTGGAAATTCTTTAGTACATTTCTTATTTTCCATACATGGTGACTGTGGATTAATATCTCCACACGGTCCATGAATCATACAATGAGTTACAATCTCATATAGTCTACCATGTATTTCAGGATCTGGTAGTTCAGCAATAATTACTGAATCCACTTTGTCACCAGTCTACAAATTATCTCTTGCCACTAAATCTGGTCTATCTGAAGCAGTTTGTCCCATTAGCAGATTGTGTGTAACCTCTGGCCATTGTGGATTACATGTAAATGTACTAAATAAATCTGGTTTTCCAAATTTAGTTACAATAGCCATGGCATCATTGTATCTTTGTTGCATATTGCGAGGAGATCCCTGGAAAGAAGATGGTAAAATGATGGCTTTGCCAGCTGGCAGGTCTCTGGTTGTAGCAACCTCAGCAACATAATCCATCAATCCACAATTCTGTTCTACACGTACTTTATCTTGTTGATATTTGATGAAGTTTAAATGATTTGCCTCAGCTTGCAAATATGAATCAATGATCCCTTGTTGTGTCAGTTTTCCGCCACATAAAATTGGATTGAATCTATCTCGAATGGCAATTTGAGCCACTTTAAATTCAAGCATGGAAATATTATTTCTCACATGTACTTTTGAATTTGGGTAACTCTGAAGAGTTAATTTGGGTTGCCAACATGCTTCCCCATGTAGAAAAAATATGGAATATCTCATTGGATCCAAATTGCTACTTAAGATACTTATATTAATGAAAGGTTGCTCCTCATTTCTGGGATATATTCGAATTTCTCTCTGAAATGGTGGTTCTCCTTCGTCATTTTGAAAGACCATTGCCACCTCATTTGATGTTGGCAAGTTATAACGGCGTTTATCAGTATAGCGATCTCTTTTAAGCACCATATTGACCTTTGGGATTGGCAATTGATGTATTTCTGCATGAATTTGTTGTTCCTTTTCTACTTCTGCCAATTTTTTATAGGCTTGAGAGTATGGGTTTTGAGACATAATTTTATCAAGCTCTATAAAAACAATGGGTAAGCATTTTTTATTTTCTTGAAGCTGCATATGTTGCTCAACAGCTTCCATTGTATATAGGACATATAGTTGAGCAAATTTTCTTTGCTCTCCTTCCTCTGAATGTAAATGAGAAGTACAATGGTAAATTTGTCCTTGTACTTTAAAGCAGTAAGGCCCATGTCCTGGCACATTAGCAGCTAATGTTGCACCCATAGATGCATAGGATATTATATTATACTATCATAGGATCTTAAGTTTATTTTGAAATTTTGGTAGTTGGGGAAAGTAGGCTCAGTCATAATGCTTTGTAAATATGTTGGGAATTGTTGTCTTTCTGGAAGTCTTACCTTGCCTTTTTGACAGCAACTAATGAACTCACCATCTCTGAGTCTTTCCTGTTTGAAATGATAAGCCCCACAAAACTGACAGACAATATTCATAACACCACAATTATGACCCTCTACTGCTAAAGATTTAAGTAAAGGACAATTGTGAGAACATATATCAATCTGACTCTCTAAATCATCATTAGAAATCTTATCTGATTGTTCAGCAACATTTTCTAAATTCTTTTGTTTTTTAGTTGCCTTCTTAGGGGTAGATTTTAGTTTTTCAGCTGATAGTCTTTTGCTTGCAAGTCTTTTGCATTCTTTTTGTCGTGGAATTTCCTTCTGCTCCGGCTTCTGATGCTTTGCCCATGTTTTTTGACGTTCTCTAGTTTGCCGTCTTATCTTTTCCTGTTTCTTATCAGTATCTGCCATATTAATCTGCAACTAATAATAAAATATGATTATTTTTGGTCCTTATTGTAATTTTTTTTTCAACTGCATATTTTTTTTTCTACTATCCTGTTTTGTGTGCAGCACTGTTGTCATTAGAGGTTTAGGCTTATAGGTTAGGGCAGAGAAAGCAGGATTTATTGTTCAATTTTATATGTATTACCACATTTTTTTGTACTATCTTGTTTTGTGTACATCACTGTTGTCATTAGAGGTTTAGGTTCTGGGTTTAGGCTTATAGGTTATGGCACACAAGACAGGATTTATTCTTAAATGTTGTATGTGTTACCAATATTTGTTGTACTATCCTGTTTTCTGTACACCACTGTTGTCATTAGAGGTTTAGGTTCTGGGTTTAGGCTTATAGGCTAGGGAACACAAAACATGAATTATTCTTAAATGTTGTATGTGTTACCAATATTTGTTATACTATCCTGTTTTGTGTATGTCAATTTTGGGATTAGAGATTTAGGTTATGGGTTAGTCTTAGAGGTTGGTGCAGACAAAACCGGATTCATTGTTCCATTTTATATGTGTTAACAAAATTTGTTGAAGTATCAGGTTTTGACCCTCATTGGTAGTAGGGTCTTATGATTTATTTTTGTTTTTCATTTTGACATTGGCGCACAGCAAACAGGAAAGGCTTTTCTTTTGTTTTACTTGATATACTATACCTTGGTTGACTTATTAGTTGTGTATCAATGACAGAGGGACCCCTGCTGCCAATGTTCCTGCGACAATCTTCAGGAAGTGTCTGTTGAAAAAGAGAAAGAGAAATGTTTTTTTCGTTTCATGTTTTTTTTTGTTTTTTTTTTAACTACAGCATCTTCTTTTTGTGAATCCAATGTATTTATGTATATTACCTGTTGTTCTTTCTTTGTTGTGTGTAAAATTGTGCCTATTTCACAGTGCGTGTGAAACCGTGCAAATTATTTTGTACTATCCTTTTTTGTGTAGACCACTTTCTTTGTCGTGTGTAAAATTGTGCAGATTTCACAGTGCATGTGAAACCGTGCAGCGCTGCAAATTATTCAGTGACGTTGTTGAGGCAGAGTCTGTTGGAAATGTGAAGAAAAGTGAAATATTGAAATGCAGCCTAAATATATATGTGTGTATATTTTTTGGTAAAAGGCTAATTTAAAAAAAATATATATATAAATAAAATCTGTATTTTTTTTTTATTGAGATTATTTTACAGCACATACACATATATGTGTGTTTGAAATCTTACTATACTTTAATATGGTTGTTGTTGGCAATATTTGAAAGCAAATCTTTTTTTTTTTTTTTGGATTTATTAATTAATTAAATGTATTATAGCTTACCTCTTTGTTGTAATTTGCAGATTGTAAACTTCTAAAGTGATAAGGAATTTGCTTCAGAAGTAACACCACCAGTGAAATATCTAGTCACACTGTTAATCACCTGAGGAGAAATATAGAAATTTATGGAAAGTGTGCAGTATTAATAAACTTGGAGGTGAAGTAGAAACCGTTATGATGCAATACGCATGCGTTATTTGCGTTCCAGCCGTCAATTTGCGTTCTAGTTGCCATTTTGTGTATAGTAGTTATTTGTTGCATGTGATATGGTGGTGATTTTCTGTGTGGTATGTCCCGCCTAATGTGTGTTACGTGAACTGTTCTTGAGTGTTAGTTCAGTTTTGCGAGTATGTTTTGTAATTTTACATCCTTATCCTCGTTTTCTTTTTTTTCATCAGCTTAGTGGATTTTCGAGTGTGTAAACTTTGGAAATGTTAGTGAAATCGAGGTGTAACTTGACTTCCAGATGTCCTGGGTGTCCCCCCTTGCTGTGGGTAATGTTTTTTATTTTTTATTTTAGTGTTTATTTTTTGTGTTTTGAGTATTTTCCGCTGTGCGCGATTTGTCCGTTAAGGTCGTATTTTTGCGAGTCCGAAATGGTTTTACAGGTTGTATTTTTTTTGTTGTAAGGGCGCAATTTTTTGTTTTCCTAAGTTCCGCGGCTCGTATTTTTTTGTGTAAGTACGTAGTTAGTCATTGCGTGTTTATGTTTTTGTTTCCAAGTCACGATTGTGTGTTCGTTTTTAACCGATTGTGAGGCGCAGTAAATTTATTCTTGGTATGAAAACTCTCTCTCCTTTATGGGTACCAGTTAAAATTTCAGCATCTATAAAATGGTTGTTTAATTGTTGAACAATTAATCTTGTCCCATTGCTTAGGCCTTTTTTTGGGTTCAAATTTCACAGTAACATGACAATTGCACCTTTCTTTAGCTGCAAAATATGTGGTGGCATTCCAGAAGGAGTTAGTGAGTTTATGAATTCAGTAGAAAAGTTGGCCTGACTTTCTTTGTCATCAGCAAGTACAGAATCAGCACTGTGATCATTTTTTTGTGGTGCATTATTTTTTTAAAATATTTCATTATTGAGGAGCAATGCATCTTTATTTTTACATGTTTGTATAACTTTGTTAGCAAGTTCTGCATAGTCCTCGTTATTTATAGTAGTTTGGAATATAGCCGATATAAGATCTTGTTTGCAAATCATGTAATCTGGGATGTGTACAATGTCGTCAGGTAAATTTTCTATTTGTTCAGTTTTTCCTTCTCCAATTGTAATAAGCCAATCATTGAAATCATTTTCTCCTTCTGATCTCATATTTTGTTGTAATTGAAGATGGGTAAAATTTTTCCATAGTGTACTTGACTTTATACATGTTTCGATAATGTCTGTTCGATTTCCATGTACAATGACAGGTAATGTTTGTCTAAAATCGCCACCTAACAATATGACTTTTCCACCAAATGGCAAAGCAATTATCCATGATTTCACAAATCAAACGGTCAGTACATTGTAGGGCATGGCATGACATCATTGTAGCCTTATCTACTATAATTAATTTAGTTTTTTTTTATTTTTTGCCTTGTAATGATGTCATTCTAATATTGGACATGGATGTTTCTAAAATAGGGACTGGTAGTTTAAATCCACTATGCACAGTTCTTCCACCTTCTAACAAAAGTGCGGCAATTCCAGTAGTTGCAAATGCTAGAGCTATTTCACATTGTGCTCGTACAAAACTCATAAATAAATTATATAGATAAGATTTGCCTGATCCACCAGGTCCATCAAGGTAGAAATAATGCTCTTTTACCATGTCATCATCTAGTGCATTTTTGATAGCATGAAAAGCTTGCACTTGTAATGTATTTAAAGTTGCAAGTCTTTCTTCAGTTCTTTCTCTTTGTAGTTGAATGTCAAAGATGATGTCATCTATACTGTAAGCCCTGGATCTGGCAGATTAAAACTTGCACAACTTAATCCATGAGTTAAAAAGACCTCTTGGATTTCAATTAATGCTTTTAATTGTGCAATCGGCTCATTTAATCGTTGCAAAAAATCTTCAGCCATATTAGTTTTAAATTTGTCCCACAAAGCTAATGCATTTGGAGCATTTGAGAATATACAAATAAATGCAAATTGTTCCCTCAGCTGCCGTGACATTTGACATAGTGCTGCTTCTTCTAGACATCTTTCCCATTCTGTATCATCAGCTAGGAAGTTTCTATGGCGCGCAGCTAAATGAAATGATTCATATACTATGTCATTAACAGTTCTTAAGTGTTCAAAACTTTGTGCACCAGGAACATTTAGAAGTAGTAGTCATCAGCAGAAACCTTCCATATCTTGGTATTATTTTAGTTCCACGCCTTTTTCTTTTTCGCCGTAATCCATTAACAAAAACATAATGGTATGGAATGTCAATGTATAAGAATTCTCTTGCCTCTAAGCCAGTCAAATTTAATTGGAACCATGCAGTTAGTGTAGTGTGGAGCTGCTTACTTTGTGCTAAAGCATTTGTTTCATTGCCAGCATGGAAATACACTAAATGTCTTTGTGGCAAATGTACAGCTATTCAATATACTGCATGTGATCGATCATGCATTTCAAATTTTAGAAGACGCCACATAGCTTCTGGGGCACTGACATAGTGAGCATCTACGTGAGATGCAAGTTCATCATGTACTAACTCAGTGGGTTCATTATTTTCTGCACTTTTGACAGCTACAGTAGCTGCATCATAGCCTTTGTAAATATATTTGTATACATATTTTATGGATTTTATGGAAGTGCAGGCTTCTACATTAATGTGTGCATTATACTTCATGAGTAAATGTGGATTGTATGGGACTACAAATCTGTTGTCGACTTTTCTGCCGCGGATGATGGCAGTTTGGCCTTCTCTTCTTCTATATAATGGATAGCACAATTAGCATAAGTTTTATCTCGATAATCTTTAGGGAATTCTTTAGTACATTTCTTATTTTCCATACATGGTGACTGTGGATTAAGATCTCCACATGGTCCGTGAATCATACGATGAGTTACAATCATAGTCTACCATGTATTTTTGGATCTGGTAGTTCATCAATAATGACAGAATCTACTTTGTCACCAGTATCTTACTTATGTTTTTCTTGAGGGATGATAAGAATGTGTGCATGTGGAAGTCCTCTTTTTTTTAATTTAATTGTATAAACATAAGCCAGACATTTTTCAAATAACTAAGTGATGGTTATGTCACATATTAATTCATTTAATTATATTTTAAATACTCAGGCTACTAAATCTGGTCTATAGGAAGCAGTTTGGCCAATCAGGAAACTTTGTGTAATCTCTGGCCATTGTGGATTACATGTAAATGTAATAAATAAATCAGGTTTCCCAAATTTGGTGACAAAAAGCCATGGCATCATTGTATCTTTCTCGCATATTGCGAGGAGATCCCTGGAAAGACGATGGTAAAATGATGGCTTTGCCAGCTGTCATGTCTCTGCTTGTAGTAACCTCAGCGACATAATCCATTAATCCACAATATTGTTCTACCCGTAGTTTATCTTGTTGATATTTATTGAAGTTAAAATGATTGGCCTCAACTTGCAAATAGGAATCAATACATCAATTGCCAATCCCAAAGGTCAATATGGTGCTTAAAAGAGATAATCCATTGTTGTGTTAGTTTTCCCCCACATTAAATTGGATTGAATCCATTTCGAATTGCAATTTAAGCTACTTTAAATTCAAGCATGGAAATATTATTTCGCACTCGCACTTTAGAATTTGGGTAACGTGGAAGGGTTAATTTTGATTGCCAACCTGGTTCTCCGTGTGGAAAAAATATTGGATATGTCATTGGATCTAAATTAGTACATACGATATTGATATTAATGAATGGTTGCTCCTCATTTCTGGGATATATTCTAATGTCTCTTTGAAATGGTGGTTCTCCTTCATCATTTTGAAACACCATTGCAACCTCATTTGATGTTGGCAAGTTATAACGGCGTTTATCAGTATGTCTATCTCTTTTAAGCACTATATTGACCTTTGGGATTGGCAATTGATGTATCTGTGCATTAAGTTGTTGTTCCTTTTCTACTTCTGCTATTTTTTTATAAGCTTATGTGTAGGGGTTATTTGCCATAATTTTATCAAGCTCTATAAAAACACTGGGTAAGCATTTTTTATTTTCTTAAAAAACTGCATATGTTGGTCAACAGCTTCCATTGTATCTAGGACATATAGTTGAGCAAATGTTCTTGGCTCTCCTTCCTCTGGATGTAAATGGGAAGTACGATGGTAAATTTGTCCTTGCACTTTAAAGCAGTAAGGCCCATGTCCCGGCACATTAGCAGCTAATGTTGCCCCCATAGATGCAAAGGATATGGCACTATTGTATGATCTTATGTTTGTTTGGAAATTCTTGTAGTTGGGAAAAGCAGGTTCAGTCATAATGCTTTGTAAATATAGTGGGAATTGTTGTCTTTCTGGAACTTTGACCTTGCCTTCTTTCCTGTTTAAAATGATAAGCCTCACAAAACTGACAGAGAATATTCATCTCACCACAATTATGAAGCTCCACTGCTAAAGACTTAAGTAAAGGACAATTTGAAGAACATATGTCAATGTCAGTGTGTAAGTCATCAGTAGAAATAGTATGTGATTGTTCAGCAACAGGTTCTAAATGTTTTTGTTTTTTTGTTGCCTTCTTAGGGGTTGTTTTTATTTTTTCAGCTGCTAGTCTTTTAGTTGCAAGTCGTTTGCGTTCTTTTTCTCTGCAAATTTCCTTCTGCTCGGGCGTCTGCTGCTTTGCCCATGTTTTTTGTCTTTCTCTATTTTGTCGTCTTTTCTTTTCCTGGGTCTTGTCAGTATCCGCCATCTTAATCTGCAAATAAAAACAATGTATTATTATTTTGGTTACTAATTAGAATTATTTCAGTAAGTGCATTTAGTCTGCTTTTGTTGGTATGCTGTTTTCTGTGCAACAGTGTTGTTGTTACAGATTTTGGTTGTGTGTTGTAGGTTAATGTAGGAGAAAGTGTGTTTGTAGAGTGAAATTGTTATGTGTTAGTAGTATTTTTAGTGGTGTAATTGTTTTGGGACTGTTATTTATTCGATTTCATCTTTATAGGGTTGGCCTATGGTCCTATTGGTAAAATGGGGTATTTGCATCAAGTTAGTAAGTGTTAGTAATATGGTTTTATATATTTTTTTTCTGTAGGCAATTGTTGTCAGTGTAGTATTAGGTAGTACTGTTGGGCCTGTAGGACTTGCTTGTTGCATTTTGGAGAAGTTAATAAGCTTTGTTCTAGTATCCTAATTTGTGAATCCGTTTAGGTTGTGGTTTTCATGTTGTAGTTTAGTGGCGATAGAAGAGTCATTTTTATTGAATTTGATATGTGTTGCAAGTATTAGTTGTAAGATCCTGTTTTGTGTGCAGTACGTTTGTGGCAATTGATTTAAGATAGGGCTTAGTGTTATCGGTTGTTGGCGCTAAAAGATTTAGTTGAAGGATCGTTCTTTATCTGTATTATTCTTGTTACTGTTTTATTCTTATTTCTTTGTTTCTTTTCTTTGTGCCTTTGGTATTTAGCAAACATGCTGTTATAGTTTCTCTTTTTGTACTTGTTGTACTATACCTTGTTATTGTAAGTGTCAGTTGTTTGTTGTTGTCACTGTATCCGGTTCTGCAAATCTTTGTGCGACAGTCTTCCCACAGTGTCTGTCGGAAAATATCAAGAGAAATTCGAGTGAAATATTGATTTGAACAACAGCATCTTATTTTTTGGAAGCGAATGTATTTGCATAGTTGTTTTCTTGTTTGTCTGTAAAAGAGGGCATATTTGAAAGTGTGTGTGAAAGGGTTGAGCACTTGCAATTATTTAGTAGTATCCTGTTTTGTGTAGGGCACAGTTCTAATAGTGTTCTTGGTTTAGTCTTGTAGTTTTCTGCAGACAAAAGAGGCTTGTTGTTTTTTGAATTGTATATGTGTTGTAAATGTTTGTTATACTATACTGTTTTGTGTCCCTCACTTTTGGGATGAGTAATTTCCATTCTGGGTTAGGTTAGTTTGTTGCAGAGTAAACAGGAATGGTTGTTGCATTTTTTTTTTAGTTAGCAAGATTTGTTAGACTTTCCTGGTTTGTGTGAGTGGGATTTAGATTTAGGTTATGCTTTAGGGTTACAGGTTCTTGCAGGCTAAATGTGAATCCTTCTTTTATTTTGGATATGTTATCAGTATTAGTTATAATATTTGTTTTGTGCCCGCCACTTGGATTTGTTTTATAGTTTTGGCTCAGAGTTTTTTGGCTACTAAAGATGTGTAATTTTATTTTGCATGTGTTATTCTTATTTTTGGAATTGTGGTTGTTGCATTTTTTTTGAGTTAGCAAGATTTGTTAGACTTTCCTGGTTTGTGTGTACCAGTTTTGGGATTGAGATTTGGGTTATGCTTTAGCGTTACAGGTTCTTGGAGGCTAAATGTGAATCCTTCTTCTATTTTGTATATGTTAGCAGTATTTGTTATATTTTTTTTTTGCCTACTAAAGATGTCTAATTTTATTGTGCATGTGTTGTTCTTATTTTTGGAATTGTAGTGTGTTGTGTTGGCTGTAATTAGTATTAGGGGCTTGTTGTTTGTTATTATTTTCAATTTTAGATTGGTGGGCAGCAAATAGTACATTTTCATTTCACAGTTGTACTTCTTATACTATACCTTGATTAAAGTCTTCTTGGTGTATCAATGACAGAGGGTCCCCTGCTGCCAATGTTGATGATCCAGTCTTCACGCAGTGTCTATTTGAAAAGAGCAAAGTAAATTGTTAGTGATATATTTAGTGGTTATTTTGTAAGAGCATAGTGTTTTAGTGAATGTAATGTATTTTTGTATCTTACCTCTTCTTCTTTCTTTGTGTTGTTGTAAATAATTCTGTTTTCACACTTCACGCTGCAAAATCCTCAGTGACGCTGTTGATGCAGAGTCTGTTGAAAATGGAGATAAAATTATAGTAATTAGCTGCAGGCAAAATCTGTATTGATCACATTTTCTTTTGCTGAAATCATTATATTTCTTGAAATGGCTGGGAGTTGAATGTATTTTGGCCTTTTTTTGCAGTTGTATTGTGATTGTGATAGGGCACATAGACATATGTGTGTCTTTAAAAAGTAGACATCAATGCAGTTGTGTTTTTTTTTTGCAAGTCATTTTTGAGTTTTTTTATTTTGGGTATTTCTTAATCAATAAAATTTATTATAGCTTACCTCTGAATGAAATCTCTCCTGAAGAAACGGCAACTGTGAACTGTCCAGCCACACTGTTCATCCCCTGAAGCGAAATGTAGAATTTTCTGGAAAGTGGGCAGTATTTTCAGTTTTCGGGCGTCTAAACTGTTACATTTCTACTTAAATTGCGGTTTAACTTCACTTTTAGAGGTGCTGGGTGCTCCCCCTTGCTGTGGGGAAGCTTTTTATTTGTTTGTTCTGTGTATTTTGTGTGTGTTAAATGTTTTCATGTTCACAGGTTTCGGGTGGTAATGTCGTAATTTTTTTTTTCTAACTCACGCGGCTCGTTTGTGCGGATGCTAAGTCCATAAATTTTGCGGTCGCGGTTGAAGCCTCCACCTCCGCAAATGCAGCTTCACAAGGGTCCACATTTGCGGGCCTAAAGTCCTCCGTTGCTGGCATGGAGCGCCTTCGGCACTCCATGCAGGCAACTGCGTCCCTCGCTTTGCGAGCAAGCAGAAAGATCCAGACAATTTAGGAGGAAACTCTGGCCCTTTCATTTGATGGTGAGCGGGTCATTAAAGACAGTTATGAAAGATGTCTCTGTTTAGTGTTGTGGTCTGAAGCCAAAGGGAAGGGAGAAACAAGTAGATAGTTGGAGAATGGGAAGTTAATCAGTATATAGAGTTGACTCAAAAATATGAATTTACCAGTCAGGTTATTAGGAGTAGAAAAAGCTTCTTGCAGAATCTACAAACATGTACTTTTATGCAAAAAGTCTCCTTTAATGTGAAGGTGACAACATTCCAATTAATCCAAAAGTTTCTATACATTGTCACTTCTGCCATAACTCCAGTTCACAAACTACATTTTTTAATTAATAGCATAATCTACTTGTGGACTGTCCTACAAGGTCTGCCAATGCTCCAGAATTTCAATTCATCTTTTCTGGAACACAGGTTGATCAATCAGAATGGATGAATATAACTAACTCAGAGATGCTAAAGCAAAAAGGCTTAAAACTCAAAAAAAAATAAAAAGATATGGAAATCCTGGGCTTTTGGTGGATCCTTGTAGGACACTTTTAAGTAATCGCACCCACATGCTTAGTGGCACAGCCATAGAATAATAATGCATTTATATTTTAGTTATATATTTATGTCAATTTTTTATTGATCATCAGCAACTATTCAGTTTCATGAAAGCTTATTAAATCAATCATTTGATTTCCACTATTTTAGGGAGCATATAGTGAAACAAAATAATCAAGTGCATTTGTCACGCCTCAAAAAAAGGAAACTTGCTTGCAGTATGTACAAGGTTTCTATCTCTCTTAGTAAGCTCTCCAGCAGTAGATTTGATACCTACTGACTTCAACGACAGACATTTCTGTAAGGTTTCCCTATTTAGGGACTATCACCAACATTTGATGAAGAGGTTAAACATTTACTACAGTTGCTTTTTTAAAGAGTTACAAATACACTGGTTTAACGTCTTCAAAAAAATGTAAGAGTGATATCAGGATTTAACCAGTATTCGATGATATGTAAAGACTTAATATTTTCATATGAAATTATATGTAAAGATTTAATATTTCCCAATTGATGCAATCTTGTCTTTAAAGGGTTATGTTTTCCTTTACGACCAAATTGTGGTTCTCTGTGGGTTTATTAGTTGGAGGTAACCAACAGGTTCTAGAGAGAGTTGTATCTTAAATTGTTGGCGTTTGAGTAATGAGAAGCCTGTAAAAATTACCAGGTACCTACTTTCTCTATTCCCCAAAGGAGAATAGTCCAGTTTTCCCCAAGGGAATCCCTTCCCTGGGCCAGCACAAGATGGACATGACACCCATTGGCTTTGTTGTTTCAAGCATGGGGCTATCCCTGTGATAGCAATGGTTTCCCCTGTTTGGACTATATAGGGCCTGGACACCCTCATCCCCAGTGTATACCCCTTGTTCATGTTTATTTTGGACATTGTGTGGTTAACTGCTGGCTATTTTGATTATATCCATGATAAACATGCCTGATGTTTGTATTTATGTTTTTTCATTCATATACTGTGATCCAATTATTGTTTGCAAGGACTGGTCTAAGAGGCACTTTGTGAAATTAACATAATGGGGGCATTCAGCACTGAAGACCTCCATATTAGATTATGTTAGCTGGCCTTCCTATCTTAATTATGTTACCTTTTGTTACTCTGACCAATTGAATTACTGATATTTTATTTTCCTCCCATTTATATAATCCCTGTGTGTTTCAGTAAAACAAAAGCATTAATTGCTTTTGAGAGTTTACAAATGTGTCAGCTATATTCCTGAGTGGTGGAAAAAAGCTATTTAATCACTTTGTTCTAGTCCAGCTACCAAAGATCGATCCTTAAGCAAGGCTTTTTCCAGGAGGATCCCTAGAACCAATACAGAGAAAGCCGCAGACGACAGGGTCTAACCAGGGTCTAGCTGGTCCCTCCTTGTGACACTCCACAGATCCTGAAGAAACCGAGGGGAATCACTAGAACCAATAGACAGAAACATGCAGAGGAGAGGACTTAAACAGTTGGATCTTTTTATTGGCAGTACATCTTGTCCCTCCTCGTGAGAGCTGTCCTGTTGTTTACTGTTTTCACTGTCATAGTAGGTGACTAAGTGCTAGGAAAAGCTGTTTTGTGTGTATTTTATTTTTATAAGTTATACATTTGTATTTGGCACATTTATAAAATGAAAAATAATTGGAATTCTAAACTATGACTCAGTGAGAGCAGTTGAGCTCTGGTGGAAAAGTCTAAAAAAAAAAAAAAAAAAATGGCTTTTCAATTGACTACAACATCTTATTTTGATCCAGAGGAATAATTAAACCATCTGCCTACAGTTTGGACCAACCGGTAAGAACCTTTGCCCAAGGGCTTGGGGAGGACACCTCCTGAGGCCTACTACATGTAATACTAGGGACCTAAACTCCACACAGGAAGAGACTCACTAGACCATATACAGAAAAATTATATCCACCTCTCCATCATTGTCTCTAGGCCATGGATCTCACTTCTCCAAACTAGGCCACCCTTCCTCAAAGACACAAACACGAGTAATCATTACTCTACAAACAAACAGGCTTCTAAGCTACTGAAACTGATAGAAGGCCTTAAAAAAAATAAAAACAACAAAAATCCTATTGGGAATATACTTTACTAAATGTTTACACCAGAAGCAAAACTTATAGCCAAAACCAGCAACAAAAAAAAACCAACTAAACGAATAACCCTTCAAAACCGGAAGAAAAGAGACATATAAACAAAGTAAGACCTTAAAACCAACAACCTAACAATAACAATGCTCGTTTAAAGAAAATCAAATAGCTTAAAGAGTTTCTCACAAGCATCAAAGCATGTGACCCAAAGAAACATACCAATAACTATTCACAATTTAAAAACATTAAGCATGTAAACAAAAGCTGTAACCAATAAAACAAAACTGATAGATAAAATTGAATCCACAAACCAGATCTTCAATGCTTTCGCCACTCATCAGATAAAATAGCCAAACACCAAGTTTTGGAAACCAAAAAGCACGCAAGTACTAGAATTATTCCAGAAATGTTTAAAACTACAAAACCCGTGCAACTACCATCTCAATGCTCAAGATCTGGACAATCGGATAATTCAGATGCAGAGAAAAGCCCACAAGGTACGTCCCAACACACGGATGTCTCTGAGAAATCTTTGGATAAAATAGAGAGGATAATCCAAAAACATATAGATAGTCTAATAAAAGAAATACACAATCTGGGTCAAAGGACACAATTCTTGGAAGAAGTTAATAATGGAAGAAATTAATAAAAGCGGCTAGTCTATAACCGCCTTAAAAACGTTATTTCCTCTAACTTCCTTCTTGACACCTTCCAATCCATCTTCCAGCCCAAAAATTCCACTATTACAGCTTTCAGTAAAGTTACTAATGACTTGCTCTCTGCCAAGTCAAAAGGTCACTTTTCCTTTCTACTACTCCTAGATCTCTCTGCTGCCTTTGACACAGTCGGCCATCCACTTCTACTCCATATCCTCTCCTCCCTCTGTATTTAAGACACTGCTCTTGCGTGGTTCTCATCATACCTACAAAATCAATCATTCATTATCTCCTTCTCTGACACCTCTTCTTCTACCTACCCCCTGTATATTGGCATACCCCAAGGTTCAGTCCTAGGTCCCCTCCTCTTCTCCATCTACACATCCTCACTTGGTACCCTAATACACTCTTTTGGGCTACAGGATCATCTCTAGGCAGATGGCACTCAAATCTACCTCTCATCACCAGATCTATCCCCCTCTCTTCTAACACATGTCTCCAACTGCCTTTCTAGTATATCCTCTTGGATGTCCACCATCTCAAACTCAAACTCAAAAGATAACCGACTGAATTCCTCATCTTCCCTCCCTCTACCACAGCATCAATTCCTCACATCTCTCTCTCACTGTCAACAACAACATCATCACTCCCACCTCCCAAGCCCGTTGCCTTGGGGTTCTACTGGACCCCACCCTGTCTTTCATTCCTCACATACAGTCACTAACAAAATCTTGCCTTCTCCATCTAAAATACATCTCCAGAATTTGCCACTATCTTACAGAAGACACAACTAAAATCCTAATACACTCTCTCATCATGACTCGACTTGACTACTGTAACTCGCTTCTTGCTGGCCTACCCACAACCCGACTATCCCCACTTCCATCCATAATGAACACTTCTACTAGACTCATCTACCATACACAACATTCATTGTCGGCATCACTTCTCTGTCAATCACTCCCCTGTTGTCATATTGACCGTTATATGCCCCACCCAATGTTTTTTTAATACTGTAGAATTCTAGAATCTTGGGATTCAGGCACATAATAACCTTTCTCTTCTGCATGAATGTAATGACACTCACCAACAGTTAAATCTCCTTTTCGGGGTGTCTTCAAGTGTAGTAGTCCAAATTAGTCTGCAGCCACAGAGTGTTTGCAACTGGGCGTGATATAAAACAAGCAAACAAATCAGAGAGTGCAAGACCCCAACCGTACTTAAAAACACTTAAGTGAGACTAGGCCCCAACCATACCTAAAAAAAACATATTATACAAAGTGGGACTACATAGGCCACAACTGGACCTTAAAACCCACATTATACCAAGCAGGACTATATAGGTCAAAACTGTACATACAAAAACCTTAAAATACCAAACGGGACTATATAGGCCCCAACCGGACCTTAAAAACCCACATTACACCAATCAGGGCTATATAGGCCCAAACTATACCTAAAAAAACATAAAATACCAAGCAGGACTAAATAGGGCGGACCTTAAAAACCCACATTACACCAACCAAGACAATATAGGCATAAACCGTACCTAAAAAAAAACATAAAATACCAACCAGGACTATATAGGCTCAAACGGGACCCTAAAAACCCACATTACAACAAACAGGACCATATGGGTCCCAACTGGACCTTTAAACCCCACATTACACCAAGCGGGACCATATAGACCCCAACCAGACCTTAAAAACCCACGTTACACCAAGCGGGCTCATATAGGCCCCAACCTGAGTTTAAAAAAACACATTACAAGTGGGACTATATTGGCCTTAAACCTTCCTGATGTCATATCAAAACAATTACCTCTATCAGCTTGGGGGCGTTTAGAGGAAACGGTCAGAGGGGAGGTTCCAAGCAACCAGACAGCCTGCAGCACTGATTGGCTGATGCTGCCAGTTAGCCAAATCGATACAATTGTAGCAGAGTCAATTAAAATTAACTCAGTTTGGAGCGTTACAGCCTGACTCTCACACATCTCACACAGTAATATGATCTTGTAGTGCAGCACTTACTAGGGAGAGACCAGACAATGTGGAAGGCACACAAAGGGTTCAGGAGAGATGCATATTTTTAACAAAAACATATGAAAGAAGAAATGACAGCTGATATACAGATATAATTACATTGTACTAGCTATATAAATTTAAAATACAATATTAAATTGATTGATATTTTTTTGGGGGGCGCCTGCCCATTTGCCCCTATGCACCAGCCGCCCTTGGCGCACCCTCTTACATCTCTACTCTCATCTCCAAATATTCCCCCAACTGCCCTCTTCATTCTGCTAATTACCTTTTTCTTTCTACAACTCTTGTCATCTCCTATTCTCACCTTCAGGACTTTTCTCGTGCTGCCCCATTCTCTGGAACTCCTTGCCTCACTCCACCAGATTGTCCTCCTGCCTCAAAACATTCAAAACCTCACTAATAATGCATCTTTTAAAAAAAGCGTATTACCTTCCACCCTAACTCGCTCATCACCTCTCTCTCCCTCCTTTACCACACACAATACCTTTAGGTTGTAAGTCTGCGAGTTTCAGTCCTGCAGGGTGCTTTGGGGAAAGCACCATGGACACTGGATTCAAGGTTCAAAGAAAGGGCACTCCTTGCTTTGTTATGTTTTGATTTGTATTTACCTTTACCTGGAACTTATCTTATGTACAGCGCTACGGAATATGTTGGCACATTATAAATAAGCAATAATAATAATAATAATATAGGCCAAATCATAGAGACCCAGGAACGGGACAGAATGGAGACGACTCTAACATAAGTTCTCTAGAGGACAAAATAGAAGATCTGGAAAACAGGTCACGCAGACATGATTTGAGATTCAGGGGCATTCCCAAAAAGATAACCGACTTAAATCAATATTTATCTGCTACAATTAATTTTATCCTGCCAGACCACCCAGAAAACACCTGGGAAATAGAGAGGGCTCACAGAGCCCTAGGGACCAATAATAACTTGGACCTCCCCAAAGACGTAATTGTAAGATTTGTGAAACAAAAGGCGAGACATGATACTAACAGCCACTAGAAAAATGAACTCAAAGGACCAGATGGAACTAAAATACAGATTTACATGGATCTCTCCCCAGTGACTCTTGAGAAAAGAAGGGCAATTAAACCAATACTTGCAGCTCAGAAACAGATATTCCCAAAGAATTCAAAAAATAAATAACCTACTGGAAAAAAATTATTTGGTGGATGCATGGAGAGGACATCACCCCACAGAAAGGGAATATACATATTTTTCACCCTATCACAACTCATACTCCAGAATAGATGCAATACTACTTCACTCAGGGTCGTTTGACCACTCAAGTAATGCCCAAATTTTGCCCTGCCTGAAGTCTGATCACACAGCAGTGCTTATAAACATAGATATACGTCTGAACCTCAAATATCAATATAGCCGGAGATTAAATGATTCGTTAATAACAAATCCTAAATTTCAAACGCAAATAGAAGCAGACCTAAATTTATACTTCACATGTAATGACCAACCAGAAACAAAAATAGGGTAGCTATAGCTGACTCACAAAGTGTACATAAGAGAGACTCTACTGAGAGTAACATTACATATAATTGTTAAACTGCGATTCGTCGTCACGCTTTGCCAGAAATCGCAGTTTGACAACCGATCGATCGCAGCCCCGCGCATGTTCATTGCGCAGCGTTAGACGCGCATGCGCACTATATAGGGGCGCGTTCATGCGCATTGCTCACCAATAGCGGCGCATGCACATTGCGCCGCGCGAGGAGGGGAGAGACACACAGGGGAGGAGGGGAAGACACAGGGGTGGGAGTTAAGGGGAAGTGACACAGGGGAGTGAGAGGAGGAGGAAGAGACACAGGGAAGGGAGAGGAGGGGGAAAGACACAGAGGAGGGAAATGGGGGAAAGAGACACAAGGGAGGTGGGGTAAAAGACACATGGGGAAGAGACGCATGGGAGGGAGAGGGGGGAAGAGACACATGGGAGGGAGAGGTGGTAAAGAGACACAGGGGAGGGAGAGGAGGGGTGAAGAGACACAGGGGAGTAAGAGGAGGGGGAAGAGACAGCGTAGTGAGAGGAGGGGGAACAGACACAGGGGAGGGAGAGGAGTGGGAAAGATTCACAGGGGCGGGGGGAAAGACACAGGGGTGGGAAATGGGGGGGAAGAGACACAAGGGAGGGGGGACAGACACAGGGGGAGGGTGGAGGGAAATGGGGGAAAGAGACACAGGGCAGGGGGGAAGAGACACAGGGGAGGGAGAGGGGGGAAGAGACACAGGGAGGGGGAAAGAGACACATGGGAGGGAGAAAGAGATGCATGGGAGGGAGAGGGGGGAAGAGACACAGGAGGGAAAGAGACATAGGGGAGGGGGTTAGAGACACAGGAGGGAGAGGAGACCCAAGGGAGGCAGAGGAGGGGGAAAGGAGACACAAGGGAGAGAGAGGAGGGGGAAATGAGACACAAGGGAGGAAGTAGATAGGGGGAGAGACAAAGGTGCTCATCATGGGGCCAGTAAAGTAGAGGGTGGGAGAGGTAGGGGGGGAGACTTGCAATGAGTGCCAAAGGTGCTCATTGCGAGGCCAGTAAAGTAGATGGGGAGAGGCTCCCATTGTGTGGCAAACAGCATTGCCAGGCTTCAATTTTTATTACAGCCATTTTTGACGGGCAAGTCCTATCCATCTTAAATTAAGACCTGGAAAATCTAAATGCTAAAACAACTGTAGAAGAAATTTTAGAAACCATAAAATCTTTAAAACAAGGCAAATCCCCTGGGACAGATGGCTTCTCCAACATTTATTATAAAACTCACTCAAATAAACTTGCTCCATACCTAAAACTTCGATATAATGAAATCCTACGAGGGTAACAAACGCAACCCAAATTCAACCAGGCTGGCATGGTGTTCTTCCTTAAACCTGGACGAGACCCATTGTAAGTCAAAAACCTCTGTCCAATCTCATTGCTTAATGGAGATATTAAAATACTAGCAAAGTTGATGGCAACTAGATTCCCTAGGTTCTTACCTAAACTGGTTCACAAGGACCAGGTAGGATTTGTGCCATTCAGACAGGTGGGGGACAATGATAGGCGAATTCTCAACTTTTGCACCTCCAACAGGCGGACCCCTAGGATGGTTGTGAAAAGGAGTCCGGGGTATTAGATTTACAGACCCGCCCAGGAATTCATACATAATACCCCTTTTAGACTTTTCTGGGCGGAATGCATGAATAGAGACAATAGAGCTTAATTACCAAATGAGAGATCATAAGGGGTGCTGGTGGTAATCACATGACCCCACATGATCTCTGTTTGTTGAAACAATTGCTTCAATGTTTTATTTTGACAAGTTAACAAGCTCAATTGACAGCTCTATTCACCACCCACAGTCCCATTGATATCTATGCGGCAATGTCATGAGTTTGCTCCCAGCTGGCATCCTCCTTGACAGCTCATGCTGAGATCAAACCTCCAAACCAGGGTTACTCATTGCAAGCTCTCGGACTAATTTTAAAATGATACCAACCCTATTTAACACTAGGACAAAAGTGATTATTACTATCTCGTTACCCCATTCATAACTAAAGATCCATTATCCTCTGGTGTCTGCAAATCCTTCCTCTAGTGTTATCAGACCCCTCAACTGAATTTTAACCCCCTTCCCCTGATAACATACTTTATTAAAATTTCTGGCAACAATCCAACATTTTAAGATTAAACATTAATGGGTATCATCCATATACTTACATACAAGAATTCAGTAACACATATGAACTCCATAACATGGCTGACATAGTCCAAATGTCTGGAAAAGAGGACATCTTCCTAAAGCCATGTTAATCCAGGACACCCAACAGTCCAATAGTCGCAAAAGTTTCTGTATCCTTTCTCTCTTTCTCTCTCCCTCTCTCTTTCTCTCCTTCACTCTCACACTCTCCTTCTTTATTTCCCTCTCTCCCCCTCTCTTTATCTCCCTCTCATTCTCTCTCTCTCCCTCTTTCTCTGTCTCACTCTCTCACCCTCTCTCCTCCCTCTCTCTCTTTCTCTCTCTCCTCCTCTCTTTCCCTCCCCTTCTCTTTCTCTCCCCCGTCTCTCCCCTCTCTCTCCCTCTCTCTCTCCCTCTCTCTCTCCATCACTCTTTCTCTCCATTTCCATCCCACTTTCTCCTCCCTCTCTTTCTCTTTCTCCAACTCTCTCTCCCTCTCTTTCCTCCTCTTTCTCTCCCTCTACATCTCCCCTCCCTCTCTCTCCCTTCCTCTCTCTCTCTTTCCCTATCTCTACCACTTTCACCCTCTCTCTCCCTCCCTCTTTCTCTTTCTCTCTCTCCCCCTCTCTTTTTCCCCCTGTATCTTTATCTCCATCTCTCTCTCCCTTTCTCCCCTCTCTCTATCTCCCTCTCTGTTTCTCTCTTTCCCCTTCACTCTCCCTCTTTTTTTCCCTCACTTTCTCTCCATCTCTCTCTTCCCCCTATGCTACTGCATTACTCATTACTCTGAATGAAATGAGCCGCTCGGTGTCTACTAACTGATCATTTATTTATATATATATATATATATATATATATATATATATATATAAATATATATATATCATATATATAGTTGTGGGCATGCAGGACGTTGCTAACGCTGCGGGCTCGAGTAGTGAACCTGTGGCCATTGCTTCGCGAGGGCCTAAGTTGCTGGCATGGACGCCGAAGGTTCTCCTTGCTTGCAACTGCAGACCTTGCAAAATTTACGGACTTCCGATAAACAAATACGAGACGCAGGACTTAGAAAAACAAACATTACGACGTCGCAAAAATACGACCTTACCGCCCAAAACCCGCGCATATGAAAACATTAAAAACACAATAAATACACACAGCAAATACATAAAAAGCTTACCTACAGCAAGGAGAGGCACCCAGGACACCCGAAAATCCCCTAAGCGAGAGAAAAAATGACAGCTGAAAAAAACGAAAACGAGTCTACAGGACTCCAAAGACACAAAACACCACCAAACATCTACAGATTTTCCAAAAGACGTACAAGGTCCGAAAACAAGGACGCAATCCGCGAGCCCCGAAAAACATTAGAAACACAATAAATACACACAACAAACACATAAAAAGCTTACCCACAGTAAGGGGGGGCACCCAGGACGAAAACGAGGCTAAAGGACCCGAAACACGCAAAACACCACCAAACACATACAGATTTTACGAAAAAGTCGGATGACATCCGAAAACAAGTACGCAAAATCAGCCACAGCCGCGTACCACACATTAGGCGCCATTTTAGAACACTAACACACAATCCGGAAGTACACACCTACCCTAACGGATTTGGCTCGCGCACGCACACTATTACACTACACACTGCACACATTCATGACACTTACACAGCAGCTCCACAGCACTGATGCTGCAGCAACATGAAAACAGATTGCCAGCTCTTCAACACAATGCTTCCTGCATATATAACTTCACAATAGGTAAAGTATATTAATTTCTTATTTTATTAATTATTCATTGGCATACGGAAAAAAAAACAGAAAGCTGCTCATAGCACACAAACAACCAAGAGCCTCACAATGGCTCGCAATGAGCAACAAAGGATCTTGGAACACCAACAAAATTAATGTTGCACCCAAACAACATTACCTGCCTTAAAATCTTATTGCTGTCATTTTTTGACGGGCAAGTCGCTAGTATATATATATATATATATATATATATATATATATATATATAAATATATATACTTATAAAACATTGCAAAATGGTAAAAATAATTTTATTTTGCCGTATGTGAAAATTTGTGATAACAGATTGAACTGTCTACATTGTATAGATAAATATTAATTTTGTAATGTTTTGATGTATATATTTATTGTAACCTGGGTGTTACTATTTAAATGAAAACTGCCTATGAATTGCATTGGATTAAAAAAACACATCAAGTTAGTGGCAAAATGAAAAAACTTTGTAATGTTGCAAATTTCATAATATTAATGAAAATGCTAATAACAGTTTTTTTTAATTAACATGAATTAAAATGTTATAACTAGTTACAATATTAAATCTAAGATATTGTACTATTAGGTAGATACTACCTTTCACGGCAAAGAAAACATTCCAGGTAGGCCATATTAGAAGTGCTGAGTTTTCATAAAATGTATTAGCAAATGGCAAAATTATGCATTAATGGTATCTTTGTTTAATACCATGAAAATAAACGGTATGCGTTTATATGTCATCTCTTTAAAACACTAAACATGTATTAGTTTTCAGCAAATGTGTGTGTTGCTTCATATTGCATTATGCTTCCAACAGGAAATTAAAAGAAATGAAATATAAAATTATACAATTACATATTTTGAAAAACACTAATTTCTGGTAGAAACCTCCTATATAAGGACACATTAAAACAAAATCTCTAAAGTTGAACATTTAAAGATAAAACATACAAAATGTTTACACGAATAAAAGGTATCTTAAGATGTTCTAACATAAAGTATTGCCCATGTTTCAATTCTAGATTGTTCCCTGTTGTTAGAAATTCCAAGTTGTTGGTTTCCCAGAGATGAAAGGTCAGCAAGTCTTTATACAGAGCCAGACCACATGTCTTCTTTCCCATCAAAACCTACCATGCTCCATTTGATAATAAAAGGAAAGAAAGCAAAACCAGGAAACTCATGTCTCAGAAAGCTAGAAAAATGTTCAACAATACAAAAAAAAAATAAGCAGGTAAATAATTGCTGCATCACCAAAGGCAAACTGTAAGATACCACTGATATAAGCATCAGGAGACATCCAAACTGGGTCACCTAGTGTTCGAAATAAAAAGTTTATTTAAAAAAGCAAACAACATAATATTAAGTTGAGACATGTCAGTTAACGAACAGATTTAAACATTTGAAATCATTAATTCATAAAAATCATCTAAAATAGCACAAAAACCTGTTAGTATCAAATATAAATACATGTATACAAAGGTACTACTAGAACTAAAATTAATTACCCTGTTGTAGGTGAGCCATCACATATCAACAATGTCAACAATTACATCATCACCCCCTCCTCCCAAGCCCGTTGTCTTGGAGTTCTATTGTACCCGCCCTGATTTTCATCCCTCATAAAAATCACTAACTAAATCTTGTCTTCGCCATTTAAAAAACATCTCAAGAATTCACCACTTTCTTACACAATAGAAACAAAGAAAAAAGTGAACGGTATCCCTTTTACATGGTGCATACCCAGGGGCCTAATTGTAATATAGAGGATAGTACATGCTAAAACTTAACATTTAATAATATGGTTAAAACTTAAAATTAAAATCTTGATACTCTGACGTCACGTGAGATTGTCCATGAGCACTTAGCATTTTATAGCTGGATCACATTTTCAGTGGTCTTATAGGATTATTTACCCAATACATATGGTAGCACATTGAGTCCTTTCCACCCCTTATCCAATCTCACGTGACGTCAGAGTATCAAGATTTTAATTTTAAGGTTTAACCATATTATTAAACGTTAAGTTTTAGCATGTACTATCCTCTATATTACAATTAGGCACCCTGGGTGTGCACCATTTAAAAGGGATACCTTTCACTTTTTTCTTTGTTTCTATTATCATAAAGCTGTTATCCCTAGTAGCACCCGATTATACCCAGTTCTCTTTACACCTGAGCCACCTATAACTCTGTTGTGTTATTACTATCTTACACAAGACACAACTAAAATACTAATACACTCTCTCATCATCTCTCGACTAAACTACTGCAACTCGCTTCTTGTTTGCCTACCCACCACCCAACTATCTCCACTTCAATCCATTATGAATGCCTCTGTTAGACTCATCTTCCGTATAAACCGTTCAGTGTCGGCACCACCTCTCTGTCAATCACTCCACTGCCTTCTCTTAGCCTCTAAAATAAAATTTAAAACCATGACCCTAATCTATAAAGCCTTCAACAATAGTGCTCCCCAATACATCTCTGCTCTATCTCCAAATATTCCCCAACCCACCCTCTTCGTTCTGCTAATGACCTTCTCCTTTCTACAACTCTTGTCACCTCCTCTCACTCTCAGCCTTCAGGACTTTTCTTGAGCTGCCCCATTCTCTGGAACTCCTTGCCTCACACCACCAGATTATCCTCTTGCCTTAAAATATTAAAAACCTCACTAAAAAAGCAGCTCTTTAAAGAAGCGTATCACCTTCCACCCTAAGAAGCTCATCACCTCTCTCTTCCTCCTTTACCACTCACAATACCGTTAGTTTGTACGTCTGCAAGTTTCAATCCTGCAATGTACTTTGGGAATGCACCATGGACATTGGATTCCAAGCTCAAAGACAGGTTTCTTCGTTCTTTGCGATATGTTAATTTGTATTTATCTTTATCTGATTTTAACTTAGATACAGCGCTACGGAATATGTCGCTTTATAAATAAACAATAATAATATTAATAATATCGATAATAGCTTAATGCATACTCTAAATGTGGATCACAAACAGGAATCCAAATAAGAACGATAAAATTACAGTTGGATGGTGTTTTTTGTAATACCTATATGAATGAAATGTCAATCTCAAAAACAGAGGGTAAACAGAAGTTGCTAGGCCTACCAAGACCTAGGGCCATATTAAATTCCAAGACCGTAGCTGCACCATACACCCACAAAGCCTGCAAACTTGAAATCCGCCAAGCCTGCAACAGACGTGGCCGACATCCAAACCCGTAAACCATTCTTGCACACGTTGCATGTGCCGTGAACATAATCAATTAGTCAAACCGGTAGTTATAGGTTTAGACGGAACCAATAGTAAAAGAGATCATCATCATTACGTCACTGAAAAATGGAGGTTAGATTTCAATCTCTTACGGGTTTGAATTACGAGTTACGATCGGTCCCGCATTCCAGAAATAATGCAATATTAATAAACCAGTAAATATTATATTCTAGTCCATGTGAGTTCCATTATATTTATTAACACATTGATTGCCAGGATCAATATAACATGGAAATTAAACATAAAAAAAGTATTTTATATTGCAGATTTGCGAGCTTAAGAATGTTGTGCTATTAATTTTAATATCTAACATCACTTTCCCTTTAATATAAAACACAGTAGTGTGCTGATATTTGGATTTACAGTTGTACGGATAGGACTTTAACCCCCTTGCGGGTCCTCTATAGTACCCGTAGGCTTTTTGGCTCCATTTGAGGTTTACGGGTTTGAACGCCAGTGGATTTGTAGCAATTTAATAGTGATTTGCGAACGTAACATTTACAGTCTTGGCAGGTCAGAGGCTTTGTGGCCATGGATTTCCAATTTCGACAGCCCATAGGGTTTTTCCTCCTGTAACCCGCAGATCGTTTGGGGGTAGCTGTAAGAGCCCAATTTAATAGCCGTAAGTCTAGCGGGCTCCGTTATGGGCTAGGGGTTTTCACGTTGGGGGAATTTAAGAGGGCTGCAAGTCAGGACTAAATGGTACTTGAAATGTTTAGGCCACACTAGCAATCTGCAAGCTTCATAGTGATTTAACTCTAAAAAACACTCCTAGTCCATCAAATTTTAGAGCTCTTCTGATACTTGTAATATGTGGATTAAATGTTAAGTGATCTAGAGGAAGGAAAACAACCACACAAAAAAACCATTGAAACATTGCCAATTGTCTTACAAGGGGCGAAAAAATCCTTCTTGATGCCAGGTACTGGCAATTGGATTATTCCCTGGAAGAATAATCCTCAGTCTCTACTGATCCCCGATAACCCTGAATGCACTTTTATTCAAAAATGTATCCAAACCCCTTTTAAAGTAAACTTTCAAATCTGGTGTCATAATCACCCGTTGGTAGAGCATTCCACACTTTAACGGCCCTTATTATGAAGAACCCTTTTTGTTTTCTTTAAGGTGGAATCCTTTTTCTTCTAATCTCAAGGGATGTCCTCTTGTCATTTTAAAACCTCTTGGCACAGCATTCACTTGACAAAGCCTTATATTGACCTTGGATGTATTTATCATATCCCCTCTTAGACTTATTATACTATATTATATTACTAGCGACTTGCCCGTCAAAAAATGACAGCAATGTGATGTATATGTTTGTCAAGTTGTTTAGTTATTAACATATATTTTTGACACTTGTAAGTATTTTAATATGAACGTGTATTTTTGTAAAATGTTGATGTAATGGTTTTTTTAAATGTAATTAGTATCTGAAGAATTGTTAACTTTAATATACATTGAATGAATAGGAAAGCAAAAAGTAAAAAGCCTTCTTTAAACGTCGCGAATTTTAACATGAAGTTTAAACTATATGTAAGCAATAACCATCAAAGTATATATTTTTAAACTTGAACTTTATTTTTTATGTAAGTTTAGAAGTTAACAAAACATTGGTATAATTTTGAACATTATAAACAGGAACATAGTGAATACATTTTGTAACCTAATTTTTTATTAAAAGTATTAACATTTGAATGTAAAAACAATTGACATTTAAATTAATCAGTATTAAAATTCAATTTCTATCAGAATAATTGTTAACTTGAATATACATTGAATGTAGAGTAAGGCATACAGTAAAACTCTTCTTAAAACGTACGTAATTAAAGTAATTTATTACTGAGCACATAAACTGGCGATCAACATTAATGTAGGTAGTAATCTTAAAATAACAGACAATATTTACATTGTGACTTAAAAGGTGCTTGACCTCTTAACATCCACTTTGTAATCTGTTGAATGAAATAACTTGAAAATATATTTTTTAAACTTGTAACATTAGAAACATTAACATAGTGACTTAACATTTTAACATAATTTTAATAACAATGCAAGGCAAGTATTTTGTGAGGCAAATCATTCATAAACATGACTTCCATTAATTATGACTGAATTAAACAACCAATTGTTATGTATTTTGCAATGCTTTAAAAAAATCTTGGCATCGTAAATTTGTATCCTTCAAAGTTATAGTACTTCATAGTAGACAATGTTTTTAGTAAAAATACGTCCATCTTCTAATAAATCACCTTGACTTTCATTGTTTTCAATGTAAACTTTAATAGCCTGTGGATTTTTGCACCGTGACAACGCAACGTACAATTGACCATGTGCAAAAACTGGTTCTTCCAAGAAAATACCCACAGATTTGAAAGTTTGACCTTGTTATTTATTAATGGTCATGGCAAATGCCATAATAATGGAAAATTGTCTTCTTTGAAGTATAAAAGGGAGACTACTTTCACTTGGTGCTAAATCTATTCTTGGTATGAAAACTCTCTCTCCTTAAGGGTCCCAGTTAAAATTTCAGCATCTATAAAATGGTCCTTTAATTGTTGAACAATTAATCTTGTGCCATTGCATAGGCCTTTTTTGGGGTTCATATTTCGCAGTAACATGATAATTGCACCTTTCTTTAGCTGCAAAATATGTGGTGGCATTCCAGAAGGAGTTAAAGAGTTTATGAATTCAGTCGAAAAGTTAGCCTGACTTTCATTGTCATCAGCAAGTACAGAATCAGCACTGTGATAATTTCTTTGTGGTGCATAAATTTTTTTTAAGATTTCATTATTGAGGATTAATGCATCTTTATTTTTACACGTCAGTATGACTTGGTTGGCAAGCTCGGAATATTCTTCGTTATTTATGCTCCCTTCAAATATAGCCGATATAATATCTTGTTGACAAATCATATGAGGTGGGATCTCTACAGTGTCATCAGGTAAATGTAGTATTTTTTCTGTTCTGCCTTCTCCAATTTTAATAAGCCAATCATTGAAATCAGTTTGGCCTTCTGATCTCATATTTTGTTGCAGTTGAAGATGGGTAAAATGTTTCCATACTATACTTGACTTTATACATGTTTCGATAATGTCAGTTCGATTTCCATGTACAACGACAGGTAATGTTTGTCTGAAATCGCCACCCAACAACATTACCTTTCCACCAAATGGAAAAGTATTCTCCATGACTTCACGAAGCAAACGGTCAATACATTGGAGGGCATAGCATGACATCATTGTGGCCTCATCTATTATAATTAATTTACATTTCTTCAATTTCTTTGCTTGTAAGGATGTCATGCGAATATCTGACACAGAATTTTCTAAAATAGGCACTGGCAGTTTAAATCCACTATGAACAGTTCTTCCACCTTCTAATAAAAGTGCAGCAATTCCAGTAGTGGCAAACGCCATTGCTATTTTTCCTTGGGCTCGTACTGAACTCATTAATAAATTGTACAAATATGTTTTTCCTGATCCGCCAGGTCCATCAAGATAGAAATAACGCTCTGTCACCATGTCATCATCTATAGCATTTTTAATGGCATGAAATGCTTGCAATTGTAGTGTATTTAAAGTTGCAAGTCTTTCTTCTGTTCTTTCTGCTTGTAGTTGAATGTCATAGTCTTCAAAGTTAATGTCATCTATAAGACCTGGATCAGGCAAATTAAAACTTGCACAACTTAATCCATGAGTTAAAAAGACTTCTTGGATTTCCATTAACGCTTTTAAGTGTGCAATGGGTTCATTGTATCGTCGCATAAAGTCTTCAGCCATATTACTTTTAAAAGTCTCCCACAAAGCTAATGCATTTGGAGCATTTGAGAAGATACAAATAAAAGCAAATTGTTCTCTCATCTGTCGTGGCATTTGACATTGTGCTGCTTCTTCTAAACATCTTTCCCACTCTGTATCATCAGCGAGTAAGTTTCTATGTCTTGCAGCTAAATGGAAGGATTCATATACAATGTCATTAACAGTTCTTAAGTGTTCAAAACTTTGTGCTCCAGGAACATTTAAAAGTAATATCCGTAAGCAAAAACGTTCCACATCTCTTGGACTGACTGTGTAAATTCTTGGAATAATTTTATTGCCTCTGGTTTTTCTTGGTCTCCATAATCCATTCACAAAAACATAGTGATATGGAATTTCAATATATAAGTATTGTGTTGCTTCAGCATCAGTGGAATTTAATGCAAACCATGCAGTTAGTGTAGTGTGACGATCTTCACTTTGGGCCAATGCATTCATTTCATTTCCAGCATGGAAATAGACTAAATGTCGTTGTGGCAAATGTACTGCTAACCTATATACTGCATGTGATCTATCATGCATTTCAAATTTTAAAAGCCGCCACATAGCTTCTGGCGCACTGACATAGCGAGCATCTACATGAGATGCAAGTTCATCATGTACTAACTCACTACTTTCAGGGTTGTCTGCACTTTTGACGACTACAGTAGCTGCATCGTAACCTTTGTAAATATATTTGTAGACATATTTAATGGATTTGATGGAAGTGCAGGCTTCTACGTTGATGTGGGCGTTGTACTTCATGAGTAAATGTGGATTGTAGGGTACTACATATCTATTGTCCACTTTTTTTCCACGAATAATGGCACTATCTCCTTCTCTTCTTTTATAAAGTGGATATCCATCACAATTGGCATAGGTTTTGTCTCTATAATCTTTTGGAAATTCTTTGGAACATTTATTATTTTCCATACATGGTGATTGTGGATTAAGGTCACCACAGGGTCCATGAATCATGCGATGAGTAACAATCTCATATAGTCTACCATATAGTTCTGGATCTGGTAGTTCAGCAACAATGACTGCATCCACTTTGTCTGAAGTATCTAATTTATCTTTTTCTTGAAGTATTATTAGAAGATGTGCATGTGGAAGGCCTCTTTTTTTAAATTCAATGGTATATACATAAGCAAGACATTTGCCAAATAACTGATTTATAGTGAAGTCACGTATTAATTCATTTAATTTAATCTTAAAAACTCTGGCTACTAAATCTGGTCGATCTGAAGCAGTTTGTCCAAGAAGTAGATTTAGTGTAATTTCTGGCCATTGTGGATTACATGTAAATGTCACAAATAGATCGGGTTTGCCAAATTTTGTCACAATAGCCATAGTATCATTGTATCTTTCTCTCATATTCCGAGGAGATCCTTGAAAGGAAGATGGTAAAATGATGGCTTTGCCAGCTGTCATGTCTCTGCTTGTAGCCACGTCAGCAACATAGTCCATGAGTCCAGAATATTGTTCTACACGGAGTTTATCTTGTTGATATTTGATAAAATTTAAATTATTTGCCTCAACTTGCAAATATGAATCAATAATCCATTGTTGTGTTAGTTTCCCACCACATAAAATTGGATTAAATACATTGCGAATGGCAATTTGAGCTACTTTAAATTCAAGCATAGAAACATTATTTCGGATTCTGGCTTTAGCATTTGGGTAACTGGGAAGAGTTAATTTTGGTTGCCAACCTGCTTCTCCGTGTGGGAAAAAGATGGGATATGTCATTGGATCTAAATTTGGACTTAAGATACTCATATTAATAAACGGTTGGTCCTCATTTCTAGGATATATTCGAATGTCTCTTTGAAATGGTGGTTCTCCTTCATCATTCTGAAACACCATTGCAACCTCATTTGTTGTTGGCAAGTTATAACGACGTTTATCAGTATGTCTGTCTCTTTTAAGCACCATATTAACCTTCGGCATTGGTAATTGATGTGTTTGTGAATGAAGTAGTTGTTCATTTTCTACTTCTGCCAATTTTTTATAAGCTTTACTGTAGGGATTGTTGTCCATAATGTTATTTAGCTCTATGAAAACAGTGGGTAAGCATTTTTTATTTTCTTCCATCTGCATACGTTGGTCAACAGCTTCCATTGTATCTAGGACATATAGTTGAGCGAATTTTCTTTTATTTCCTTCCTCTGGATGTAAATGGGAAGTGCGATGATAAATTTGTCCTTGGACTTTAAAACAGTAAGGACCATGTCCTGGTACATTAGCAGCTAATGTTGCCCCCATGGATGCAAAGGATATGGCACTATTGTAGGATCTTATGTTTGTCTTCAAATTTTTGTAGTTTGGAAAAGTAGGTTCAGTCATAATATTTTGTAAATAAATTGGAAATTCTTTCCTTTCTGGAAGTTTGAACTTGCCTTTTTGACAACAACTAATAAATTGTCCATCTCTGGGTCTCTCCTGTTTAAAATAATAAGCCTCACAAAACTGACATTGAGTAGTCATGTCCCCACAACTATGAACCTCTACTGCTAAAGACTTGAGTAGAGGACAATTTGCAAAGCATATAGGATTTTGACTTTCATATTCATCAGGTGAAATGTCATATACTGTTTCAACAACAGGTTCTAAATGTTTTGTTTTTTTCGTTGCTTTTCTTGGTATATGTTGTATTGTTTGAGGTAAAATGTCATGTAATGTTTCATGAAACGGTTCTAAATGCTTTGTTTTCTTTGTTGCTTTTTTTGGTATCTCTTGTATTTTTTCTGGTAAAATGTCATCTGATGTTTGAGCAACAGGTTGTAAATGCTTTATTTTCTTTGTTGTTTTTTTTACATATCTTTAATTTCTGCAAGTGACAGTCTTTTGCTTGCAATTCTTTTGCGTTCTTTTTCTCGTTGAATTTCCTTCTTCTCCGGTGTCTGCTGGCTGTCTGCTCTCTGTCGTCGTTCTCTAGCTTGGCGTCTTTTCTTTTCTTGTTTACTCTCGTTATCAGCCATGTTAATCTGTAAAAATAAAATAATGTACCATTAGTTTATTTTGAGATGTTAAGTTGTTTTTCATGACAAATAGTTATCAATAGTGTGTTAACATTTTATACTTAATCAATTTCAATGCGGTCAATTGAATAAAAGTCTAAATAAGGCCATCAGATAATTATTTAAAGAAATTTTTATTTATTAAACATGTATCCAAAAGCAAGTGTTTCAGTAACTAAAAAGGTATTTTAAAAAAGATGTTATGTCCTTTTTTAAAGCAATATTCAATTTGTCAAATGGCAATTAAATTAGGGTTTAGGACTGGAATGTTACAATGACAAATTGCATAGATTCTGTGTTTTTAGACTTTTTTGGACTATGCCAATTTATTTTTTAAGTTTACATTGAAGTTTGTATTTAGTGTTAAAGATTATTGGCCCTAAAAGACAAATAAGAGATAGATGATAGATATTACTTTTTATACTGTACCTTGGTTGAAGTTTGATTTCAAGCAAAATTCTTTGTTGGTCCTGTGTTGAAAGCCTTCGTCCGATGGTCTGGTCCTGTGTTGAAAGTCCTCGTCCGATGGTGTAGTCCTCTGTTGAAAGTCCTCGTCCTCTGGTGTGGTCCTCAGTTTCAACTCCTGTTCCGATGTTCTTGACGCAGTATCTGTTATAAAATAAAAATGAAAATTTTATGTTATTTGAATGTCTTTGTATTAATGAAAAAATGGCATTATTTCTGTGTTTTTCTACAATCCTTTTTGGTGCGCCACAATTTTGGTATGCTTCTGTAGGCTATTTTCTAAGGCTTATAGGTGGTTAAACATTAAAGAAGAATATTAATTAATTTTTCTCTTTTTTTACTTGTTATACTGTACCTTGGTTGAAGTTTGATTTGAAGCAGAATCTTTGTTGGTCCTGTGTTGAAAGCCTTCGTCTGATGGTCTGGTCCTGTGTTGAAAGTCCTCGTCCAATCGTGTGGTCCTCTGTTGAAAGTCCTCGTCCGATGGTGTAGTCCTCTGTTGAAAGTCCTCGTCCAATGGTCTGGTCCTCTGTTGAAAGTCCTCGTCCGCTGGTCTGGTCCTCAGTTGAAACTCCTGGTCCGATGTTCTTGACGCAGTATCTGTTATAAAATAAAAATGAAAATGTAATTTTATTTGAATGTATTTGTATGAACTAAAAAATGACATTATTTCTTTGTTTTTCTACAATCCCGTTTGGTGTCCACCACTTTTGTTATGCTTATTTAGGCCTTTTTCTAAGGCTTATAGATTGTTAAACATAAAATAAGTATCTAAATGTACTTTGGTATGTGTTTGTGTGAGTTTTCATACAATCCTGTTTGGTGCGCACCACTGTTGGTATGCTTATTTAGGCTTCTTTCTAAGGCTTATAGGTTGTTAAACATAAAATAAGAATGTAAATGTAGTTTGCTATGTGTTTGTGTGAGTTTTCATACAATCCTGTTTGGTGCGCACCACTGTTGGTATGCTTATTAATGTTGTTTTGTAATGCTTATAGGTTGTTAAACATAAAATAAGAATGTAAATGTAGTTTGCTATGTGTTTGTGTGAGTTTTCATACAATCCTGTTTGATGCGCACCGCTGATGGTATGCTTATTAATGTAGTTTTGTAATGCTAATAGGTTGTTAAACATAAAATAAGAATCTAAATGTATTTTGCTATGTGTTTGTGTGAGTTTTCATACAATCCTTTTGGTGGGCACCAATGTTGGTATGCTTATTTAGGCTTCTTTCTAAGGCTTATAGGTTGTTAAAGATTAAAATAAGAATTTAAATGTAGTTTGCTATGTGTTTGTGTGAGTTTTCGTACAATCCTGTTTGATGGGCACCACTTTTGTTATACTTATGTAGTGTTTTTTCTAATGGTTATAGGTTGTTAAACAAAAAGAATATAAATGTAGTTTGCTATGTGTTTGTTACAATCCTGTTTTGTGTGTAGCAGTTTGTGTGTACCATATGTTGCATACTTTGGCCCTCATTCAATTGCAGTTTGGCCAATTCAATAGGGTTCTAAATGTGCTTATTTGGAGCCCTATTGAATTGTCCAAAATATCAATTGAATGAGGGCCTTTGTTTGCTGGATTTGTTATATTGTGAGGGCCTCATTGAATTTGGTTTTTCAATAGGGCTCTATATTAGCACAGAGCATATTTTTGAACAGTAGTTTGTAGTGAAATTGAGCCAAATGTGCTTATATAGAGCCTTATTGAAATGGGCAAATCACATTTGAATGAGGCCCTCGGCCATTAAACATATTTAGGTCCTGAATCAATTGCGTTTTGACCAATTGAATAGGGCTCTATATAAGCACATAAAATATTTTTTGACAGAAGTTTTTAGTTAGTGAAGACCTTGATTGTGGTTAGAAGTTCAGTAACTAAAAATGTCTGTCTAAAAAATCTATTATGTGCTTATATAAAGCCCTATTCAATTAGCCAACTCACAATTGAATAAGGCTCATGGTTCGGTTCTTTTTTATACTTAATACTGTACCTTGATTGAAGTGTGGAATGAGAGAGGGTCCCCTCCTGCCAATCTTAATCCGCCGGTCTTCTTGTAGTGTCTGTTTGAAAAATAAAGTGAAATAGTGATTTATAGAATTTTTTATTTGTATTTAACAAAGCATGGCCTTTTCAGCATTTAAAGTATTTTTGTATCTTACCTCTTCTTCTTTGTTGGTGTTCTTTAAAAGGGATTGTGCTTCACAGTGTACGGTGCAAATTGTTGAGAGACGCTGTTGATGCAGAGTCTGTTTGAATATTAAAAAAAGTTGAAAGATTGAGTTTTAGGTGATCTATTAAATTGCAGTAAATTAATTTCATTGAAATATACTTCTGTAATTAATTTGAATTAACATTAGTTTTTGGTGGGGTCTACACACATGTCACATACATGAAGCACATTTCCATAGTTGAAAGTAATTTTTTTGTGTGCGTGTGACATATAACTATACATGAATCATATTTTAATTGTTAAATTAACCTTATTTTTATTTTTGGCCAACATACATAAATGTGTGTGTGACATGTGACTATAGATGATACACATATATGTGCGTGTCACATATCAGTATACATGACTCATATTTTAATAGTATTTTAATAGTCCCAACTTATTTTTTTGTAATGTAATTTAAATGTAGTTGTTTAATTAGTTTGTTGCAGGGGCAATACACATAAATGTGCGTGTCACTTGTCAGTATACATTAAACGCATAAATGTGCATGTGACATGTCACTATACATTATACGCATAAATGTGCGTGTCACTTGTCAGTATACATTATACGCATATATGTGCATGTGACATGTCACTATACATTATACGCATAAATGTGCGTGTCACTTGTCAGTATACATTATACGCATATATGTGCGTGTCACATGTCAGTATACATTATACGCATATATGTGCGTGTCACTTGTCAGTATACATAAACCTCTTTGTCTTCTTTAAAAAAAAAAATTTGATGTCCTGTCTTGAAAATAAGTAATATATTATAGCTTACCTCTCAGTTGTAATTTGCACAATGTAAAGTAGTAAATTAGGAAAGAATTATCTTCTCAAGTTTTAGCAGCAGTTATCTCCGAAGTCACTCTGTTCATCACCTGAGGAGAAATGTATTTTTCTCTGTCAAATAGACAGTATTTATAAACTTGTAGAACATTCTGGAAAGTTAGACCGTTAGAACGTAATACGCATGCGCTATTTGCGTTCCAGCTTACAATTTGCGTTCCATCCGCCATTTTGTGCGTAGTAGTGGTTAAAATGGTGTTTAATATGAGTGTGATCCGTTCCGCATAGTATGTGTTTCATTATTGCGAGTAAGTGTAGTGTAGTTACGTCTGGAGCCTCGTTTTCGTTTTGTTCGGCGGCCATTTTTTCTCTCGCTTAGCCGATTTTCGGTCGTTTAAACTCTTTGTTTTGACTTAAATGGACGTGTAAATGAACTTTTGGAGGTGCCGGATGCCCCCCCGTGCTGTAAGTAAGCTTTTTATGTGTTTGTTGTGTTTATTTCTTGTGTCTGTGATGTTTTGATGCGCGGCGGTTGGAATGGGTCTTTCGCGGCCGTATTTTTTTCCGATGCGGCCGTATTTTGTTGCGATGTTGCCGTATTTTTTTGCGATATACGCAGTTAGCTTTTACGTGTACGACGCAGTGTATTTGTTTCTAAGTCGTGCGTATGTGTGTTAAGAGCGTGTGAAGGGCCTTTTTTACTGTTTTTTTGTTAAGTCTTGCGTCTGTGTGTCTGGGTGTAAGCGGGTGTGAGGCGACTTTGAGGGTTTTTTTGTTATGAAGTTGTGTGTCAATCATGTATGTGTGTTAACACAGCCGATGTTGGGATGCTCCCACCACCGCAAATGCGGACCCTCGCTTCGCGAGGATCCGCATTTGCGGGGACGTTGTTGGGTTTTTGTTGGCTGGGCGGTTGGGTTTATTCTGTTAAAAAAGTCGTGTGTGTGTATGTGTGTGTTAACACAGCCGACGTTGAGCCTCCACAACCGCAAATGCGGGCCCTCGCTTCGCGAGGACCCGCATTTGCGGTGAACTGCGTCCCTCGCTTCGCGAGGGACGCAGTTCTTGCGGGCTCACTACGCGAGCCCCCAAGCGTGAGCAACGACTCGTACGCTCACAACTATATATGTGATAGACTTATACTTAAAATAAGTTTAATTTGCTTAGTCTTCCATTATACCTTAGCCCTCCATTCCCCTTATTAGTTTTGTTGCCCTTCTCTTCCCTTTTTGCAGCTCTAAAATATCTTTTTTATGAAGCAGTGCCTCCTTTAATCCATATTAAAAAATTGGACTTACTAGGAATTTGTATAGTGGCAGAATTATATCTGTTTCCTTACTTTGATAATGCTTGCTAATATTTTACTTGCTCTTACAGATGCTGCTTGACATTGAGTGCTTTTACTTAGGTGGCTGTCCAATAGCACTTCTAAATCGCTTTCTGTAATAAATATGTTAAAAAGGAGAGGACCTCATGTCAACTCGATCGCAGACAGCCGAATGTCTGCGGGTGTGTTGAGGGCTCCCGTTCATCTCTCAATGCAATGCTATTCAATTGAGCAAGGGCGCGAGTTATGAGCCAAAGCCCCAAGCCTATAATTCCCTCCCGCGCCTGCAAGCTGTTCAGGGCCAGCCGAGCAGCAATCAACCATCACTATCCAATTGTGGTATAACATGGTGCGACACAGGCCTCTCAGCCAGTAGAGAGCTGTCTAGCCGAAGATGATTGACAGAGGGAGATTATAAATTTGCGTTCCACACGCCCATGCATTGACTGTTTTGTATTTTCTTTCGAAGTAGCACACAGGTCCCGGAGTTGGTGGGTTTTGAGAGTGAGAGAGAGAGAGTAGGAGAGTTTGGAAAGAAGTATTTATTTTTTATTTTTTTATTATTATTTATATTCTATTACATACAATTTTACACTTAATCCTTGATTACAGATATTTACAGATTACACATAATTGCAATGAACATTATTTAAACACACACAGAGACACATAGAGGTAGGTCACTCCATACACCCCCCCCCCCCCCTCCACATCCCATCCCTCACACCCATCCGCCAACAGTTACTAAATACACATAATACACACTTTTTTTTTATTTATTTATCCTTATTTTATTTTGGGGATTATGATGGAGGGAGGAGAGAGGAGGGGAGAGGAGTGGAGAGGTGGGGAGGAGGAGGAAAGGAGAGGAAAGGAGGAGAGAGAGAAGACTGGGAGTGTAGAGGTGGGTGGGGGCAGGGTGGCCCTAGCACCACACACAGGTGGGAGAGGGATAGAGGGGGAGGCGCTTAATCCCACGGAGGGTTGTAGGTCGAGGAAGGGTCAGGCCTCAGGGACAGGTCAGGGAGGCAAGGGTCCCCATCCATGGTCGGGAGGGCAAGAGGCTAAGGGCAAGCACAGGGCCCACAATTACACACACCAGGAGAATGTGATCCTCCTTGGTGCAATCCGTAGCCACCCCGTGATTCTTGCAGGGTTCGGGAAGTTAGGCCAGGTGCAAGGCCCGGGGATGGAAGGAGGTAGCGGTTGAGGTGACAGCGATAGGCACTTTGCCATGGGATGTGAGGTCCGTCAAGAACCGGTTTGAAGACATCAGGGCCAAGGTGAAGAGGATGAAGGCCAAGAATGAGACTGTGACCTATAATGACTGGGAGAGGGTCGCCAGGGACCTTCTGAGACAGGTGCCTGTGGCAGGAGCTCCAGGCCTGGTGGCACAGCAGGACCTAGCCTCCATGTCAGGTGAATATCACATACACCAATGTGACAACACATGTGCATCACACACACTACACATGTACATGATGACCAACAAGTACACTGACATGTCAGCTCCATGGAATTAACAAGGTATAGATGATGCGTCATTCCTGGGCACAACAACAGTAATCAAGCAATAGAGAGTCAATTTATTGGTGTGCCGACTGCAGCCTATACAGTTACAGAACACAGCCGGAATCAAGACAGCGTTAGGAGACAAGAATAATCAAGACCATGAACCAAAGAATAGATCACATCTAGCAAATGATAGCTAATCTGAGTTGCAATTAGTAGTATCATCCAAGTTCAAGCCTAGATGTCAGATAGTTATTATTCATCATACTAATGACATATACCTCTCTTTTATCTCTTTCAGCATCAAGGAGGTCTGGGTCCAGTGGCGAGCCAGAGGTGGGTCTGTTGGCTCCATCGGAGCAGGAAGTGGAGGAGCAAGCCCCCACCCAGCAGGAACCAGTGCAGGGGGAGGAGGAAGGAGAGGATCTAAAGCTCCCTGGCTCAGAGGAGGAGGATATAATATGACTGGTGGGGGGCACCATCCTGCCCTCTGGCCACACTGCCAGGATTCAACCCCATTATCCCCCTCCTCCAAAGACTGAGGCTTTCATTAGGGCCCTCCAACTGGAGTAATGTCAGCAGCCACCTCGCCCTCACACACACACACACACACAGCAATGCAATGGACTGGCCACACCACCACCGCTCTCACCCAGAACTCTGCCAGACCCTCTGCACTCTGACACCACCTCCTCACCTGGCCACACCCCACGGGCCTCCATCATCCTCATCAGGCCAGGCTGCGCAGGTGGAGATGCTGGCTCTCATGCAACAGCAGGTGGAATTGCTTCCGCAAATCATGTGGAGGTCATGCACAGCCTGGCTATGTGCAATAGGGAGGATTGGAGGCATCATCTAATGATTATGTCCTACCTGGCCGGGCTGCTCAGGATTGGGGCAGACCAGAGCTCATTCCAGGGAGTAACAGCAGAAGCCATGCAACGCTTTCTGGTCCCAAGCCCCGCCTCCTTCACTCGGAGGAATCAGTGACAATCGATTGGTCACAATGTTAACCTAATCTAGCCTGGCTACAGAGTCTTGGATCTTGGCCTATGTGATGGTGATATTTTGTATGCAGATGGCTACCTCCCATCACATGCTCCATGATCCTCTTCTCTGTGGAGTAGGGTTCTGTTTAACATGTCACCAATTGATGGTCACTGAGAAATGCTTTTGAGAAGGGATGCTGCAGTCCGTATATTTTTTAAGGCCGTATTTTGTAGGTTTTGTCTTTTTTTTGTGCTTTTTTTTGTTTTAGGTGCAATTCAGGTCCATGAAGGCATCTCCTGCATCTGCAAGCATTGTGAAGGAAATGTATGAGATGTAAGGTGTTCCCCGTGCCTCTCAGGTAGACATTCCTTCAATGACAGCCCCCCCCCCCTTAACATGTAGCTCCCACAATCTTAAAGCTATCATATAGCCAGATATCTAAGACATGACTGTTGTTAGCTTAAATGTAGACTAATACCGCTATGGCGGTGTACGTGAAAAGTCTAACAATTGCATGTTAATGACAGCCAGCATTAATATATGCACTAGAGAAGTTAGTGATCCTGACCTCAATTTCAGTCTGAGAACAGATCCTTGAGTTTGATGTAAGTAAAAGTGAATCTGGTTGCTGACCTTTGTGTCCTCTCCGTATGAATGGGTATTTTCCCATATTGCTGATCATCCAGACACCTAGCTAATAGTTAGTATTGCTTGCAGATGGGAATCAGGTGAGTTGGTATATTTTTACAGTTACAGTATTTAGAACTGTACTGTACATGCACGTTGATTCGTTTTTTTATCCAGTTGCAGTGGTGTAGTGACCACATGTGACCCTGGTAGGTGCTATTCATCATGCTTATTCTAGACTATGACATTACCGCCTGTAGGTATCCCATTTTCCACCCAAGCCTCTTGTTATCTCGGGAACCGCCCACACCATACGTGTGATATTAATGCACAGTCTTGTCCACTTTTGATTGTGCTCTGTGTATAAAATCAAGCTTTGTTATATTGTTGTAACCATGTCAATGTGTTTTCAATGGTCGGAGTTATTGGACATCCACATAAATCACATATGTGTAACATTACTATATAAAGTGCCTTGCAAAAGTATTCGCCCCCCCCCCTTGACTTTTTACCTATTTTGTTACATTACTGCCTTAATGTTTTGTTAATCTGAATTTTATGTCTAAGTTAGTGAAGTGAAATGAGAAAAATATATGCAGAAAACTATTTTATAGAAATAGAAAACAGAAAATTGTCATGTGTGTATGTATTCACCCCCTCTCTTATGAAGCCCATAAAAAGCTCTGGTGCAACCAATGACATTCAGAAGTCACATAATTAGTGAAATGATGTCCACCTGTGTGCAATCTAAGTGTCACATGATCTGTTATTACATATACACAGCCTCAGAGGCTGCAACACCTAAACAATATGCACCACTAACAAAAAACTGCCATGAAGACCAAGGAACATTCCAAACAAATAAGGGACAATGTTGTTGAGAAGTACAAGTCAGGGTTAGGTTATAAAAAAAATATCCAAATCTTTGATGATCCCCAGAAGCACCATGAGGCTCGCTGGTCTATAATTCCCTGTATTTGTTCTTGCTCCCTTCTTAAATATAGGTATCATGTCTGCTTTTCGCCATTCATCTGGTAGCGACCCAGTGTTGAGTGAATCATGAAAAATTAGATATAATGGTTTGGCTATTACAGAACCCAGTTCCCTCAGTACCCTTGGAGGTATTCCATCAGGACCTGGCTGCATTATTTATTTATTTTTTCCAACCACTTTTGGATTTCTTCCTATGTTAACCAATATTTTCTATTCACCCCTTGAGTACTGGATTATGTATCACCTTTAAAGTTGATAAGGAAACTGACATAAAAATAAAATATCATATTTTTGGATTACACATATGTTGATATTGGACTGTTAAATAATGTTGCCATCAATTTTAATTGTTTTGTGGTGCTATTCTGTCACTTTAACTGCTGCTGAGGCACTCAGCAGTGGGTTTAAAACCATTTGCGAATGGTCTTTGGTACACATAAACTGACTTTTCTCACATTGTTTTCGGGATGGGCGATTAACATACCTTTGGCCTCAAACATGGTGTAGACAGCAATATTGGATTTTACATAGGGCTCTTAGATTACTGTTTGCGTTGATATGTGTTTTTTTTTATGTTGAGCAGCAGGCCAGCTTTTGCACTCTCTTCCTTCACCCTCATCAATAGGTCCTTTAGGTCCTCCTCATATTCAGCCATTAGATTAGTATCATCTGTATATCTGAGGTTGTTGATATTTATCCCTGTAATATTAATAGATATTGAAAAGATATGGTGACAACCTTGTCGCACTCCTTTACCAATCTTGAACCATCCGCTTGGTGCATTTTCGGTTCTGACCGTGACATCTTGGTCCACATACAAATTCTTCAGGAGACAAAGGACATGGTACTTACATTTCTTTAAAAGGTTGACATATGTTGCTGTGATCCACACAGTCAAAATGCTTTAGATTAGTCTATGAAGCAGAGGTAAATGTTTTTCTGGAACTCTCTTGTTTTCTCCTTTAACCGGGAGATATTGGCAACTTGTTCTCTTGTACCTCTGTAAAACCTGACTTGCACATCTATTAGTTTGCGGTCCACAAATTGTTGGAGCCAAGCTTGCGGGATCCTAAGCATTACCTTACTGGCATATGATAACTGCAACATTTTTTGACACTGCATTTTTTGGGGTTTGGTATATAGATTGACTTTTTCCAGTCTAGTGGTCAATGCTGTGTTATCCACATTTGCTTGCATAGTGCAAGTAACATAGAGAATAATCTTTTAGGATTTTGACCAGTTCCGCTGGGATGCCATCAACTCCTGCAGCCTTGTTATCAGCAAGGCTTCCTAGAATCCATCTCACTCCATTCTCAAAGATGCCTTGCTCTTTCTTATTGATTAGCTATTGAGGTTACCAATGCTGATAAGATCATTCATTTATAGATCTTCTGTGTATTCCTCCCACCTCTTCCTTATCTGATCTGCTTCTGTTAAATCCCTTACATTTTTCTTTTATTATGTCAGTTTTGACATGAAACATAGTTAGATGGTTACATACTTTTACTCCATCAAGTTCAATCTTTAAAGATCTCATCTGGTCTGCAATATGCCAGGATGAGCCTGAATGCCCTTTTTTAATAAAAAATATATCCAATACCTTTTTGAAGTTATCTATCAAATCCGTTGTCACCACCTCCTTTGGTACAGAATTCCACAGATTAACCACCCTTACTGTGAAGAACCTTTTTCTTTCTTTAAGGTGGAATCTTTTTACATCTAACCTCAAAGGTTGTCCTCTTGTCAGTTGAAAACGTCCTGGCACAAAAAAACTCCCTTGACAAAGCTTTCTATTGGCAATGAATGTATTTTTTATTATGTAATCATATCTCCGCTTAGATTATTTTTTCTAGAGAAAATAAGTTTAATTTGTTTAGTCTTTCTTCATAACTTAGCCCATCTATTCCCTTTATTAGTTTTGTAGCCCTTCTCTGTACTTTTTGCAGCTCTAAAATTACCTTTTTATAAAATGGTGCCCAAAATTGTACTCCATATTCCAAATGAGGGTGTACTAGGGATTTGTATAGTGCCAGAATTATGTTTGCTTCCCTTGCTTCTTTAACCTTCTTAATACATACTAATATTTTATTTACGTTTGCAGTTGCTGCTTGACATTGAGCACTGTTACCTAGGTGGTTGTCCACAAGTACTCCCAAATCCCTTTCAACATCAGATACCCCTAGATTAAGATTATAAATTGCATTGCTATTTTTTCTTCCCATATGCATAACTTTACATTTATTTGTATTAAATCTCATCTGCCATTTAGATGCCCATGTCTCTAGTTTATGTAAATTCCTTGAGAGGAAAAGTACATTGTTATCTGATTTAATTATCTTGCACAACTTTGTGTCATCAGCAAAAATGGAGACACCACTTTCCAGTCCCACTGTCTTTTAGCCAGCTCTCGATCCATGAGCATATATTTACTGCAATTCCTGTATCCCTTAGTTTGTACAATAGTCTTCCATGTGGCACTGTATCAAAATCCTTTGCAAAATCCAAAAAGACTACATCCACTGAGTTGCCTTGATCCAGGTTAATACTAACCTCCTTATATAAACTAATAAGATTTGTTTGACATGACCTATCCTTAATAAATCCTTGTTGACTTCTACATATAATCTTGTTCAAATAGACATATTCTTGTATATTATCCTGTACTCCCTTATTCTAAAAGCTTTCCCACTACAGAAGTGAGGCTCACTGGTCTATAATTCCCTGTATTTGCTCTTGATCCCTTCCTAAATAAAGGTATCATGTCTGCTTTTCTCCATTCATCTGGTTGCGACCTTGTGTTGAGTGAATCTTGAACATTTTAATATAATAGTTTGGCTTTACAGAACCCAGTTCCCTCAGTACCCTTGGATGCATTCCATCAGGACCTGGGGCTTTATTAACATTTATGTTTTCCAACCTCTTTTGGATTTTCTTTGCATTAATTAATTATTTGGTGAAGGTAGTGTAGCCCCATTATGTTGCAGTGTCACAACTACTGGTACCTCCCTTGCGTATATCGAAGAAAATAACCGATTTAGCTCATCTGCCTTTTCCTGGTCACTAAGGTAAGGTAAGTTGAATGTATATTATGTTTATTATATTTTATTTAGAGTGTGTATTCATGTGTATTAATGTAATGTTTATTTTTAACAGGGGCTGCACCGTAGGAGAAAATAAGAAGGATGGGGACATTCTGGAAAGGTGAGTTGAATATTTAGAATGTTTATTATTGCTATGTAGTGATATGTACTAATTTTTTTTATTTTATTTTTTTCTAGGGGGGGGGGCAATCTGAAGGGACATCTGCAAAGGTAAGTGGTCTTATTTATTCTATTTTAGGTTAGATTTATGGTTTGTGTATGTAAATAGGATTTGATGTATGTTAGATAGGGGGGGGCGTATGAATTGTAGATAGGGGGTATGTATGTTTGTTAGATAGGGGGTATGTATGTTAGATGGGGGTATGTATTTTAGATAGAGGATATTTTATTTAGGTAGGGTTTAATGTATGTTAGATACTGGTATTATGTATGTTAGACGGGGGTATGTATTTTAGATAGAGGTGATTGTATTTGATTTATATTGAATTGTATTGCAATGTGATGTATATATTTTGTATGTATTTCCTTTTCAGGTGTGTAATATTTTTTTATTTTCTGTAGTGGGGGAGTGGTTGTAATGTAGCTTTTTTATTTTTTGTAATGTAGCTTTTTTTTATTTTCTGTGACTTAGGCTTTTTTTTCTGTGACTTAGGTTTTATTATTTTCTGTGACTTAGGTTTTATTATTTTCTGTAATTAGTGGGGTGGGGTTTAATTAGGGGTAGGTAGTGTAGGTAGGTAGTGTAGGAGTTAATATGTTAGTGTAGATGGGGGTTAGTATCTATTTAATGGTTATTTGGGGGGATATAGTGCAGTGGAAGAAATAATATCTTAGGGAAATAAACCCATTAGTGCTTAACACTACAAATTTAGGTATAAGGGTAACAGTGGGTTAGTCACATATACATAGTAGTTGAACATTTTAATGGAAAAACAACGTTGATTAAAATAATTTAAAAGGAAAGTTAAAAACACTGTAACAATAGTTCCTTCGATGACTGCTGTAACCTCTATTAACACTCTTAAATTGTCATTTGTGGAGTGTGGTTACACAGCAAAAAGTTTTCCAGAGTATAGTAAGGGCACTTGCTCAGTCACTCGTGAGCTATAAAGAGGATTAAAGTATAATCCAACTGCACTATATATACTATACAGTTTTATACACAAAATGTCATATAGACCAACTATTATCTATATTGTGTAGGTAGTTGGCCAAGGAAAAGGGGTATTGAAGATTGTTAAGTCTCACATTCAATTTCCAAGAGGGGTTTTGAAAAGGTTTGGAGTCAGTATATGGAGCGGTTATATATTTATGTACTATGTATATGTACACGTATATAGCGCCCCTAAATCCTAGTATAAATAAGTCCCCAAAGATCCTTCACTGTTTTTATTTAAACAGTATGTATTTAAAGTTCATTTAAGCCCTAATACTGCCTCTGGACTTTCATGCTCAATATTTTAGCGTCTCCATATACTCGGAGGTTCGCGTTTCCTGGTTTCGGCGTGCGTGATGAGTGGCCTGCAGTGTAGAGTTTGTACTTAGTATCATGAGGGTCCTCCAGGACCTGTATTGACCTCCATTAGTGACAGGGTTAATTAGTGGCTTATGGGGATCTGTATTGACCCCCGTGAGTGACAGGGTTAATTAAGGGCTTATTAAGGGGAAGAGAGACACAGAGGAGGGAAAGGAGGAGGGGAAGAGAGACACGGGGTAAGGATAGGAAGAGGGGAAGAGAGACACAGGGTAAGGGGAGGAGGAGGGGAAGAGAGACACAGGGTAAAGAGAGGAGGTGGGGAAGACAGACACAGGGGAGGGAGAGGAGGAGGGGAAGCGAGACACATGGTAAGGTGAGGATGAGGGGAAGAGACACAGGGGAGGGAGTTTCATTGGCTCGCAGGCGCTTTTCATTGGCTCGCAGGTGATGAGCGTTTTGACACTCATTGCCTAAGTGCTGCGAGTTAACAGCTCGCCCTGCAATGCGACACTCGCAGGAAATGAGCACCTTCACCGCTCATCGCATAAGTGCTGCGAGTTAACAATTATAATATGTGATTACAATACAGCATTCATTATAATCCATTTAACTCTGCTGGCTTCAACATAATGCACAAATTGCTGTGACATCATAGTCATTTGTGTCTTATATGTTTTCAACAGGTATGCTGTTGTCATCTCAATATCCTTTTTGATGTGTACTAATGTGTGTGAAGGAGCCTGTAAACTAATTTGCTATTTAACTGACGTCTTTTTGCGAGCCGCAAATGGTCTACAGGTTACGGGCTGAAAATCTCTGCAGTTGTTACAACCGTAACTTACACCCCATCTAATCCTTTGATCTTTCATGTCCGCAAGAGTTACGATCGCTAAAATCATAAATCACTATTGAATTGTTACAATGCCGCATGCCTGCAAATGTTTTCACACAGGTAAACAGCAAATGTAGAAGAAAATCCTACGTGTACCAGATGGGACCGCAAAGGGGTTAAAGACATGTCCGTAGCACTGTAAATGCAAATAAAAAATCAATACTGCACTGTAAATGACGGGGAAAGCGATGACAGACATTATAATTAATTGCATAACAGTCTTAAGCTCGCAAATCGGCAATAAAAAAATCTATTATTTTTATGCTTCATTTGGGGTTATATTGGGAATCAATGAGTCAATACATATCAGGCCACCCATATGGACTAGAATTGGCACTCATTTTTATTACTTTATATTTTGAGGGTTTGCGAGTCTGATTGCATATCGGACCCATAAACGCTAATTGATTGACATATAACCTCCATCTAATAGTGCTGTAATGATGACGGCCTAATTTTCTATTGGATGTTTCTAAATGGGTAGTTAAGGCCTTGCTTAAGTTATCATGTTCACGCTCTGAAATGCTACATACGATTGCATGGTTTATGGCTTTGGCTTTCGGCCAGTAACTTGCGGGCTTGTTCAATTGAATCACTCCGTAATTGTAGCAGAGTTCAAGCCTGCAGCAACCCCGGAGACATACAGCCTGTAGACAGTGAGTTGCGGCCTTGCAATTGAATGAAGCTCTATGTCTGCCTGCTCTTAAATCAATATTATTTTATAACTAATGAATGTATCTAATATGCATAATCTGTTTTGATCTATATAATAATCTACTACCTGACACTTGTAACAAGTATATTTATTCAGATTCTGGTTTTCTTGTTAAGGCACAGACACCTTTATTTTCCAGTTAGTTAATTGCCAGGCTATGAACAGCAAATTAGTCCAAATGTATCATGGCTGTTCAGGCCCTATAAATCTAAAACTACCCTTAGAGGACATTGCAAGGGGGAAGTGCAAGGAGACATTGTAAGCAGAAATGTACAAGATGTAGCATCAGTTGCATATGTTCACATACATTAAGCAAATAAAATTCTGCCACTACACAAATCTCTAGTACGCCCTCATTTGGAATATGGAGTACAATTTTAGGCACCGCTTTATAAAAAGGACATTTTAGAGCTGGAGAAAAGTACAGAGAAGGGCTACAAAACAAATAAGGGGAATGGAAGGGCTAAGTTATGAAGAAAGACTAACCGAATTAAACTTATTTTGTCTAGCAAAAAGTTGTCTAAGAGGAGATATGATTACCTTATATAAATACATCCAGGGTCAATAGAAAGCTTTGTTAAGTGAGCTTTTTGTGCCAAGAGGTTATCAACTGACAAGACGACATCCTTTGAGGTAAGAAGTAAAAAGATTCCACCTTAAAGAAAGAAAAGGGTTTCTTCATAGTAAAGGTGGTCAATCTGTGGAATTCTCTACCAAAAGAGGTGGTGACAGCGGATTCGAAAGATAACTTTAAAAAGGGATTGGATGTATTTTTGAATAAAAAGGGGATTTGGGGTTATCCTGGATAATTAGAGGAGTATTGATCCAGGGATGAATCTGATCGCCAGTATCTGGAGTCAGGAAGGAATGTTATCTTTTTTTCCTCTTTTGAGACAATTGGAGATGTTTCAATGTTTTTTTTTTCTGTTTGCCGTATTCTGGAACAATTAACAACTAATCTGTATAATGCAGAGGAGATCAGAGGAGATCTAGAAAGGTTAAACGAACTTGATGGACTAAAAATCTTTTTTCAACCTTAATTACTTGGTAACTATGTAACTATGAAAGTGAACATTCTAAAGTGTAGTGAAATTATACAGGAATTAAACAAGATAGAACAGTTATTGAAAACACTTAATAGCACTTCACCTAGACAAACAAATATTATTTTATTTTACATGTTTTATTGATTTTCACTTGCATTGATTTAGTCAAAATGTGTTCTCACACTTTTATTTTCTTTAAAGCCTCCTGCCTCTTTCTCCTAGCACTCACACATCTTTTCAACCTCACCCTAAACATTGGCATGTTTCCATTATCCTTAAAACACACAATAATTACACATATTCTTAAGAAACTCTCATCTGACTCAGTTTCTGAATCTATCACATTATCTCTCTACTTCTCCTAGCTTCAAAATGCTTGAGCGACTAGTCTACAACCACCTTATCCAATTTCTTTCTTTCAACTCCCTGAACTAAGCCATCCCAATTTTGCTTCATGCCCCAACACTCCACAGCTCTCACAATAGTCACTAATGACTTGCTCACCTCCATGTCAAAGGTAACAAGCTTAGGGCAAAGACTTAGTTCCAAGATATTTCCGTGCTAGCTCAGGGAGTTAGAAGGAGCCTAATGCATGGTTAAAAAAGTGACGCAGGAAGGAGGATTTGTTTTTTATTTATAGGACTGGGCTGAAATTCCTCTTGGGTTTAATCTCTATAACACTGATGGATGGCACCTTAATAAGTCAGGAGCTAGTGTGCTATGTGAAAGGATGGAAGAAAGACTGTGGGGGGTTGAACTAGATGGTGGATGAGGGCCTATATAGGCGAAATACAAAAAAGTGGAAAAGGCAGATGAGAAAATCGGTTTCCTGCAATATATACAAGTGAGGTGTTAATGGCTGGAATAAAATGAGGCTACACAAGCTTCATCAAATAAGTGGTTAATGCAGGAAAAGACACAAAACGGCCTGGAAAAATAAATGTTATTAAAGTATCAGATCCTGATGGAATACATCCAAGGGTAATGAGAAAACTGGGTTCTGTAATAGCAAAACCATTATATCTAATTATTCACGACTGTCTCCACAGGCTCTGTATCAGATGACTGGAGAAAAGCAGATGTGACACTTTTATTTAAGAGCAGGAGCAAATACAGGGAACTATAGAGCTATAAGAACTTGGATCTTTATATTTTGCAAAGGCATGTGATACAGTGCAAAGTAAGGGGGAATAAGAATTGTAGTAAATATGTATACTCAGATTGGACTAATGTGATACTTGGGGTTCCTTAGGGTTCAGTATTTGGTGCTCTCCTTTTTAATATATTCATTATTATTCAACTTAAAAGTAGGACTGGAAAGTATTGTCTCCATTTTTGCTGATGACACGAAATTGTGCAAGGTAGTTAAATCAGAAAATAATGTACTTTTCCTCCAAAGGGACTTACATAAAATAAAAAAATTGGCAAGTAAATGGCATTTGAGATTTAAAACAAATATATGTAAGGTTATGCATTTGGGAAGTAAAAATAACCATGCCATTTATAATGTTAATGAAATCTAGGGGTGTCAGGGACAGAAAGGGATTTAGAACTGCTTGTGGACAACCACCTCCGAAACAGTATTCAATGCCAAGCAGCATCTGCAAAGTCAATTAAATTATTATTATGTATTAAGAGGGGTATAGAAGTAAAGTAAGCAAATATAATTCTGCCACTATATAAATCCTTAGTACGTCCTTGGAATATGGAGTACAATTTTATGCACCGTTTCAAAAACATTTTAGATCTGAAACATTTACAGAGAATGGCAGGGCAATTGATGGACTAAGCAATGAAGAATGACTAAGCAAATTAAATTTATTTTCTCTAGATAATAGGCCCTAAGAGGGGACATGATTACCTTATATAAATACATCCAGGGTCAATATTAAGATTTGTTGAATGAACCTTTTTGTGCCAAGAGGTTTTCAAATGAGAAGAGGACATCCCTTCAGGTTAGAAAGATTCCACCTTAATTAATGAAAAGGTTTCTTCACATAAGGACAGTTCTTTACTAAAGGAAGTTGTGACTGTGAGAGTAAGGGCTATACAAGCCCAGAGCCACCTGCTATAGACTACAGGTTATCTACCAACAAGGACTGTTGGGTTCTTTGAAATCTTGCCACCAGCACCTTGATATCTGGCTTCTGTATCAGTCAGAGTCTCTCCATCAGAAATCAGCGCTTCCAGCAATCCCAGTAGTGACCAGGACAGGTTACCTGTAGGGTGGAGATAGTTTCAGTATCACAGCCACCATGAACAAAATAAGAGAACATACAATTTCTATATGCCTCAGAGTGAACTGATTTATTTTTTAAATGACAGCAATATTTATAGCATTTAGATACAGAGGGTGTGTACACAATGTAACAATGAGAGAGTGTGGCAGACAATCACAAGAGATAAACTCCACATGGGGTCTAACAGTAGTTTCCTGAGAGTAATAGGCTTACAGTCTTATTAAAGTGTGATTCGGCCAATTGAAAAGGGCTCTATATAAGCACAGAGAATATTTTTTTACTGAAGTTTTTAGTTAGTGAGTACTTTGCTTTTGGATAGAAGTTCACTAACTAAAAACTTCTGTAAATAAATATGCTCTGTGCTTATATAGAGCCCATTTCAATTACACATCCTGATGTCTCTAGCACATATCATACGTGATTAAGTTTATCGGGCAAACAATGGAACATCACTGATTTACAAAGACAATGGAGGTGTTTATGCAGATAATCCATTGCTAAAACCAAGCAGTCTGTGATTTCATGGTGGCTCAATGGCCCAACACCCAGGCAGAGAAAAAGGAGTCCATGACAGAAGTTGTAACAGCAGATTTGATAGATAACTTTAAAAAGGGGAGGGATGTATTTTTGAATAAAAATAGCATTCAGAATAATCATGGATAAGTAGAGAAGGATGATTATTGACCCAGAGAGTAATCCAGCTGACAGCATTTAGTGTGAAGAAATAAGTTTTTTTTTTCCTTATGAGACAACTGGCAATGTTTTAATGTTTATTTTTTTTGCCTTCCTCTGGATAAATTAAAAATTAATTCACATATTACAAGAATCAGATGAGATCTAAAATGGTTGAACTTGATGGACTGAAAGTATTTTTCACCCTCAATTACTATGTAACTATGTAACTGTATCAAACTTATGTGCAAGACATGAAAAAAGAGCTAGTATATATAAAATTCTGAAATATAATTTGCATAACTGAAGATATGCAACATGATATTACATTTTGGAGCAAGGTGTTATTGGTTGCTGAGAATACATCAATTAAACAAAGTAAACTGAAACTGATTTAAATTCACAACTGAAATCTGATTTGAAGGTGATAAAATAGCATTAAAAATTGCTCTCCCCTTCTTGATTATTTGTTTTTGTTTTCATTGCTATAAATGTTTTGTCCATTATCAAAAGTGGTTCTTCAAAAGAACATTTTGTATATGGGACTACAGTGGTCCTTTTACCACTACCATTTTGATAGAAGCTATATCCATGTACATGTGTATGTGTGCGCATCATACAGTTGTGTCCGACTCTCCGTCACATCATGAACCGCAACACACCATGTTGATCCACTTGGTTTTCATGACAGAGATACTGGAGTGGGTTGCCAGTTTATTCTCCAGTGGGCCACAGCATACAGCTCCTGGTATTCTTAGGTGGTCTCCCATCCAAGTGCTGACCAGGCCCAACTCTGCATGGCTTCATGGTAGTGTGACCTCTTGGTTCCCTGACTGGAATCAAATCCAGGTCACAGTGGTGAAAGCACCAAATCCCAATCACTGAACCACCAGGGAATCCATCCATGTACCAAGTACCTACCAGTCCTTAATTAAAGCAACATTATTTTATACTGCTGGATATGTTCAGTTTTTTTAGACTGTTATATTATTTCACTTTTATTAGTAGAAGTATTTCCTTTTGTGTTTTTTCAAATTAATCTTGCTATTTTAAGAAAAAAAAATTCTGGATGCCAGAGAATCCAAATAAAAAAAATATTGCACATGTTTAAACAAAGAAAGGCTTGAAGATGATTGACATTAAAGTATGACTTTTCTTTAAAGCAAACTCTCTATGCTGACCTTTAAAACAGATGACATGTATTGCTTCTCTTTTGGTTTTGATTGTCATTCTTTCTGTAAAAGTTTATATTGTTGTGTTTACATGGTAACCCCTGCTGTTTATTCCCAGTATCCCCATCCCACAAGTCAGTGCAAAGCTGTTTACTTTTCAAACTATTTTCCAAGCAGACATCAAGATCATATCAGAAGGGTATTTCAATTGAATAGTTCTTTACTGTCCATCTGTGCTATGGAATACCATATAAAAACACTTCCATTAAAAATATGTTGTTAGAAATTGTAAAATCATCCCTGTGCATATGTTAAGGGACCTCCAAAGGAATTGCTTAGGTGTTTTACATCCATCAGCAGCCAAAGAAGTAAAGTAGCACTTATTATAAAACTATGTGCCAGTTGTTAGAAGCAGTGAACCTGCCCTGTGTACACTTGGCATACATGTATTACCTGCAACCTCTAAACCATACGTGCATTGATTGCCTGATGCTACTCATGTTTCTCAAATTATAAACTTGGATTATAAATGTTGTATTGAATTAAAAAGATATCACTACAATAACTTTACCTTTACATAAACAGCAGAATGTTGTTAAAGGAATATTTAAGTTTCCTGGATTATGAGTACATCTGATTTTACAATGTCTTGTAATTTCTAACAGTTGAAAATTACGTTAATACCCTTTTCAAACTCAGGCTAAATTAGCAAAAAAATCAAAAATTGTTTTGGCCAATCAGGAGGAAGCAGAGGCTGAAACATTTGTATCATAATCTGGGGTTGCTGACTGTGCTGCAAAGCAGCGTGGGATATGTAGTCTGGCACATTTTAGAACGTGCTATATATTTTCATGTAAGAGTCTATCTGTGCAGCACATTCACACTAGATTACAACCCTGCAGGTTGTCTTTTCCCTGCATCAACTGCTGCTACTCCTGCTGGTATTTTTTTCTCCCTGTCTCGTGGAAAATGTTAGCCCCATCAACCATGTGACAGGCAGCACTTCCTTTGGAGGTCATAACCTGTACCTAGTTGCACTGTTATGTAAGCTTCCTAGGGGTGTACAAATGCAGATAGCAGTACCCAGCACATAAATATGTAAGTACATTCAACTTTTCTATATATTACATATTTTTCTCCTAATCAGTGGCTGTTTTTTAGGAAACATTTAAAACCCAGGAAACGTCTATATAGCTTTAACATATTGGTATACTTGAACTGCAATTATAAAATTAGATATCAACAGAGTATAAGACTAAAACTTATCTGCAAGCTATCAAATATATAGATGTGAGCAGATGAGCCAGCCAGAGCCGTTGCTAACGCTTGCGGGCTCGCGCAGTGAGCCGCGGCCCTCGCGGGCGAGGGCCTCAGTTGCTGGCATGGAGCGCCAAAGGCGCTCTTTGCCAGCAACTGCGACCCTCGCAAACTTTACGGCGCAACGCAAACAGCACGACACACCAACTACGATCCTCGCAAACTTTACCTCGCAACGCAAACAACATACAAGACACGTTACCACACATTACGACCTCGCAACAATCGGACGCAACTCGCAAACATTAAAAAATTCTAAACACAATAAATACACACAGCACATACATAAAAAGCTTACCTACAGCAAGAGGAAGCATCCAGGACCTCAAAAAAACAACTTACAGCTTCATTTAACTAAAAATAAAAGAGTTTGAACACTAAAAAATTCGCTAAGCGAGAGAAAAAATGGCTGCCGAACAAAACGAAAATGAGGCTACAGCACTCTAAACACGCAAAACACCACAAGAAACTTGCAAAATACCACAAACGACCTATGGATATTCCGTTAAGACGCATACCACACATTACCCACCATTTTACGCCAATGCGGAAGTACACAACTACGCTAACGGTTTCGTCTCGCGCACGCACACTTTTACACTGCACACATTCATCATGCTTACACAGCAGCTCCACAGCACTGATGCTGCAGCAACATCAAAACAGATTGTCAGCTCTTCAACACAATGCTTCAAAATAGGTAAAGTATATTCATTTATTAATTGTATTATATATTTCAGTAGTACACACAAAACAACATTAGCTACCTTACAATTTCATTGCCGTCATTTTGTGACGGGCAATTCGCTAGTACAAATTATAAATGTGGTTAAGATAGGTTTAGGCATTTTTAATATTGACTTGCTGAAATAAAAATAATTTATTAGTAATATTTGTAGAAATTATAAACATTATTAGATCTTGTCTGGCTACTTAAAAACTGCCATAAATAATCAAACTGCCCCAAATGCAAATGTTGAAACTAAAATAAAGATGATTTCACAAAAGGAAGCATTAATGCAGTAATGGGAACTACCTAATGTCAAGCTGGGATATGCATCTCAAGCAGATAAATGTTTGGACAACAATAATAGCATCCCATCCTAGATAATACAGCTACCCCTGCAACTTTCACTACCACTAGCACACCTTCCATTACTCTTCCTGTCTTTCAGGTACAGGTGGTGGAATTGATCCGCTAGAAACTTCTTGGATCACAGTTTCTATCACAAACAAAATACTGGATGTTTCCTCCTCAACTCTTTTTTTAATTTTCTTGTTATTTACTTCCCACCAACTCCTACTTCTCTCTTGTTTGAGAACCTACAATGTCTCGTCACCTTAAATCTCTCATTGCTTTACCTATTTACCATACTGGGAGGCTTTAATCTTTACCTCAGTAATGCCATATTCAACTTAGAATGTTAACCATTCATTCTGTCTTCTTTTACCTACAACAAACCCCATAAGACTGCTTGTTCTCATACTACCTCAACAATCATAGAAGCTCAACATAGCTCCTCAGATCATGTTCTAATCTTCAGGAACAATGTTTGTATCCTGAATCCAATTCCTCAAAATCCATTGTGTCTCCCCACAGTACCTCTTAACACAAAGCCTCCCCATATTGGCTGATGCAATTATCAACAATTATCACTAAATAACCTGTTTGATTCACATGACCTGCACTGTGGAATATAACATCAGTCATACTACAACTAAACTTCCTATTTGTTTTGTATTTTGTGGCTATAAAAACTGCTTTGCTGTATCTCTAATGCTTGAACTCTCTTGCTCCTCAGTTAGCAATTGAAGGTATCACCTTTAGGCAATGTCTGATATCTTTATTGCAGAAGTACCTGCACACTCACCGCCCCTTCCCACACCCTGACTCCACAGCACACCCCTCAGAGGCTAAGCAAGCAGGAAATTCAGACATAAAAGATGTTCAAACATTATGATTTTCTCTAAAAAAATATTTTATACTCATGGATTACATAGTTTTTAGTGCTGTTATTTGTTATATACTTAACAAAATTGCCATTTTTTCCTAAACTAGAGTTACCCATTAACATTTTAGAAACTGAATCTACTAATAGTACAAATCTGTTTTGTAGTTGTATTAAACAAGCCCAATTATAAGCATATTTTGTGTTTTTACCTTATACAAAATGACTTTTAAATGTTTCCACTTTTCACTGTACAACACTAAATAATTGTAGTTTGAGCAGTGTTGTAGATTTGACCTCATTATAATACAAAACTTCTGACAAAATGCATTTGCTTAGTTCAAACTTCAGTGTACTGTATGTGATCATTAACTCGTACAACACAGGGTAATAGCAACCTGAAAATTTTAACCTTTGCCATGGAAAATTAGAGAGCACCTGCTGAAGTTAGTTAGTTATCAGTTCACAATGTTATATAGTTATATGTGAACAGGTGTATGCTAATTTTAAATGTTTTAACACTGACCAGCAATGTACAAAAGGATTAAAACATCTTTCTTACATTTTAATTGAAAGTGTTCCATTTAACACATACTACATAAACAATCATTTTGAAATTCTAAATATCTTATGCTAAAAATATATTATTATTATAAAATATATTTTAGAACTATGCTTTTCATCTTTTTGCCTTTCAGGCAAAGCCAGAACTTTTCTTCAGATCATGAATCCAGAGGTTTCAGTTCTTGTCTGCATTTAATGGCCATCAGAACTGCAAAAAGAAACCGACAAATATAATTAAAAGAAAAGGTTATTTCTCTATTTGGGGACATCAAACTGTGCTCATTTTAAACTATTTAACGAATTCAAGTCAATAATAATATGGATATATCACTAGAGGGGTCGCTTGATTTATTTAATAAGTGTAAATATAAAATGTGTTAAAAATGAATACTAACAACTGTTAAATAATGCACTCAAAAGCTCATTAAAATGTTTTCACGGCACAAACATTGTGCAAATGTTTAAAACATACTCAGAAACAAATTTTGGAATTTTATGTTTAAAATTGCATAAATATGTTAGACAGAAAATTTTGTTTTTATGACTTACTAGCATTTTACATTCTGCTATTTATATGTAATGTTCTAAAACTTCCAAAACAATGCTTTATCCGTTTTATTTTGTTTTGTATGTAAATTTTGTCTTAAAGCAATTGCATAGCAAGATATTTAAAACGATGTTTTATTCTTCTGGAATCCAAGATCTCTGCAAATGTAAAGACATTATACTATCAACAAAGGTCTGCATAGTTAGAACTATGGTATTTCCAGTAGTAACATAAGGATGTGAGAGCTTGGACCATAAAGTAGGGTTAGCACCATATAATTGATGCCTTTGAATTTTGGTGTTGGAGAAAACTGCTTAGAGTCTCTTGGATGCATGAAGATCAAATAAATCGATACTTCAGGAAATCAAGACATACTGTTCACTGGAAGGTATGATCATGAGGTTGAAGCTTAAATATTTTGTACATATCATGAGAAAACAGGATTCCCTAGATAAGACACTGATTCTGGGAAAGATTGAAGCAACACAGATAAGGGGATGACAGAGGCGGCGATGGACTAATGAGGACATTGAAGCAATGAACATGAGCATTATGGAGCTCAAAGAGGCAGTGGCTGACAGATGTGACTGGTGTGCTGCAGTTACAGAGAGACAGACATGACAAAACAACAACATACTGTGAAAATTCAGCTTTGCAACAATGACAAGGACTCATTTTGATAACTTTTGATTTGGGTGACAGTGTCATGGGTAGTCAATGAAGCTAGAGCAATGTTTTCTCACTCTTCCACCTCTCAGTGTTAACATTCTGACATTCTCTACCACTCCACACTCACTTTCATAATTAAACTAAATAATAGGCATAAAGTAAATTCTGATTTACTCAGACAAGTAAAGTGTTTTTATTTCCTGTGTGCAGTGATTTGGTACAGGTGAGAGGGGAGTATTTTGCCTGGTTTAAACTGGCATATAAGTTTGGGCCTTGTGTGTGACTGTTTGCAGGAGGTTCAAAGAAAAGGGTCAAATTTTAGTATTTTTTGTAATTTGTAATTATGAGTCAGTTCAGTGGGGACCTCACTTAGGCCCTCATTTAATTGCAATTTTGCCAATTGAATAGGGCTCTAAATAAGCACATAACGTATTTTTTTTAAATACGTTTTTAGTTAGTAAACATCTATCCAAAAGCAAGTTTTTCACTAACTAAAAACGTATGTAAAAATAATATGCTATGTGCTTATTTAGAGCCCTATTCAATTGGCAAAATTGCAATTGAATGAGTGCCTCAGTGTACATCCTGTCACATGTATGAACTACTGGAACAACTGATCCTGGGTCCATACCTCTGTGACAGGTGTGAGCATGTTACCTCTCTGGAAGCTCAATTTGGAGAACTGGAGAGGAGAATTGCAGCACTTAGAGATATTGCTCCATTGGAAATGGAGCTGGTTCTCACTGAGCACAGTTTAGATGGGCCTAGCATGGAGAGTGGAGCTGGGGCTAGTGAGGATGTCCAGGGAGGTAGCTGGGTTACAGTTGCAGGGGGATGAGGAGGAAGGCCAGTTCTGAGTTGGCAAGCACCTACAGATTTGCCATATTGAGTGAACCTGTTGGGGATGTCGATTCAGGAATGGCAATACCAGATAGAGCTGTTCCCTCTAACAGCATGAATTGCACCTTAAAGATGAGGGAGCTGCTGTGCTAGGGGATATAATGATAGAAAGGCTGGAGGAGTTTTTAAACTAATAGGTGGTGGGGGGACTAGATAAAAGTAATAGGGTAGTAAGTGTAGGAGGGAAAATAATGAATTAACTAGTCACGTGGGAGGAGATGGGGGTTAGTATAGTCAAAAGGGAGGTACTGCTAAGTAACTCAAGTAAAAAATTGGATAGTTAGCATTATTGGCAGTTAATGAGAAATGGGATTTAATAGGCATTACTGAAACATGGTGGGATAACTCTCATGACTGGACTGTTAATCTGGATGGTTATAACCTATTTAGGAAAAATAGGGGCAATGGTAAAAGGGGAGGGAGATTTGTCTGTATGATAAGCCTAAATTAAGCCTATAGTCAGAGAAGATATTTATGCTGGAACTAGTGGCAATATTTAATGTGTGTGGGTAACGATAAATAGCGGAGCAGCACATTCCAAAAAAATATTGTCAGGAGTATGCTATAAACCCTCAAATATAATTGAAAGTGAGAAAATGCAATTATTTTTACAGAATGGAAATGCAGCTAAGCTTGGGCAAGTTCTAATAATGGGAGATTTTAACTAACCTAAAATAAACTGAATAAGTGAAACCAGCAGTGCAGGTAAAAGGAGCAGGTTCTTGTGTACACTCAGGGATCATTATCTGGCCAAGGTTATACAAGAGTCTACTAGAAATGAAGATAGCTTGGATTTAGTCATCACAAATAATATTGATATGGTAACAAATGTTAAATTAGGGCAATTATAGGGGGATTATAGACCTGTAAGAAGAGTTAATAAGGGATAATATAAAAGAATATGTCTATTCAAACAGGATTCTAAGTAGGAGCCAACATGAATTTATGAGGGATAGGTCATGTCAAACAAACCTAATTAGTTTCTATGAGGAGGTTAGTAGAACTGGATCAAACCAATTCAGTGGATGTAGTCTTTTTAGATGTTGCAAAGGCTTTTGATACAGTACCACATGGGAGACTATTGTGCAAACTAAGGGATACAGGAATTGCAGTAAATATCTGCCCATGGATTGAGAGTTGGCTAAAAGACTGGAAGCAAAGGGTTGTTGTAAATGGAACATACTCAGATTTGACTAATGTGGTAAGTGGGATTCCTCACGGTTCAATATTAGGTGACTAAGAAGTAGGACTGGAAAGTATTGTCTCGATTTTTGCTGATGACACTAAGTTGTGCAAGGTAATTAAATCAGAAAATTATGTACTTTCTCTCCAAAGGGATTTGCATAAATTAGATAAATGGGTAATTAAATGTCAAATTAAATTTAATATGAATAAATGTAAGGTTATGCATCTGGGAAGGAAAAATAGCCATGCAATTTATAAACTTAATGAAGCAAATCTAGGAGTATCAGATATTGAAAGGGATTTGGGAGTGCTTGTGGACAACCACCTAGGTAGCAGTGCTCAATGTCAACCAGCAGCTGCAAAGGCAAGTAAAACATTAGTATGTATTAAGAAGGGTATAGAAGCAGGGGAAGCAAACATAATTCTGCCACCATACAAATCCCTAGTATGCCCTCATTTGGAATATGGAGTACAGTTCATAAAAAGGACATTTTAGAACTGGAAAAAGTAGAGAGAAAGACAACAATACTAATATCATTCTTGTATATTTTAAATGCATGTTTCTTTTTCCTCATCATGATCTTTAAGTCATTGTTAAGCCACATGGGATGTGATTTAGTCCTATTAATTTTCAAGATCGCCGGTTCATTATTAGCCCCTCCCAATCATTTATCCACCCGATCCACAACATGCCGAACCCGAGCACCCGGGAGACAGCAAACTGTTCGATTGCTGGGATCTGGGTGACAAATTACCCTGTCTACCTTCTTAATAATAGAGTCCCCTGCCACCAAAACATGTGTGTTGCTCCGCCTATTCTGCCCTCCCTCTCCTCCAGTAGAACTGTTCTCCCGGCTGTTAGAGTGAACAGCTCTATCTGGCATTGCCATTCCTGAATTGACATCCCCAACAGTTTCACTCAATCTGGCAAATCTGTTGGTGTTTGCCAACTCAGAACTTGTCTACCTTCTCCTGTTCCCCCTGATTCCCCTTCTAACTGTAACCCAGCTACCTCCCTGGACATCCTCACTAGCCCCAGCTCCTCCCTCCATGCTAGGCCAAGCTAAACTGTGCTCAGTAAGCACCAACTTCCTTTCCAGTGGAGCAATATCACTAAGTGCTGCAATTCTCCTCTCCAGTTCTTCAATTTGAGCTTCCAGAGAGGCAACATGCTCACACCTCTCACAGAGGTATGGACCCTGGATCATCTGTTCCAGTAGTGCATATGTGTGGCAGGATGTACACTGAGTGAGGTTGCCACTGGACTGACTCATGATTATCAGTTACAAAAATACAGTGAGAAAACAAATCAATGGAATTTGTATAAAGATTGCTTTTCTAAACCTTAACCCAAACAAAACAGAAAAAAATATATATGTTTGTTTTCTGTTTTTTCTTATAATACCCCTTTCCTTTGGATTTCCTCCTTTTATTCAATCTCCTAGTCACTAACTACACTTACACTAGAAATGATTGCAAGCTCGCTCATCCCTTGTTAAAATAGACCCCGCCTACTCACACGTACAATGATAAATGAGCACAGGACAGAAAACACTGCCCTGCCCCACAGAATTGATTCAACAGAACACAACAAAATGCACACAGATAAACTTTTACACAGGCCAAGCCACACCCACTCTCACCTGCACACTGATTACAGCACAGGACAGAAAACACTGCACTGATCTACAGAGCTGATTCAAACAGAACCTCACACAAATGCACACAGATAAACATTTACACAGGCCAAACCACACCCACTCTCACTCTTAAAAGTTTGAACTTGAAGGGCTAAAGGTATTTTTTCAAACTCAATTACTATGTAATTATGTAACTATGTAGTAAATGCAAACTTTACAATTTAACATTTTTCATGCAATACATATTTAGCATGTGTGGCTTCAGTTTCTTTTCTGGGTCCTTGTAAAATAATGGGCTTTCCATTACTACTGCTTTAAGCATTGTAAGTTTTAGATGTCATATTTCCATTGTGCAAATAGAAAATTCCTTCTCCAATGTCAGGCAGTAGATCAGTAGAAATGAAATGGTACAAACATAACAATAATAAATGATAGGCTATCAGCCTTATTAAATTGTGATTCAGTAAATTTAAATGGGCTCTATTTAAGCACACAGCATATTTTATTTACAGAAGTTTTTAGTTAGTGAAGACCATGCTTTTGGTTAGAAGTTCACTAACTAAAAACTTCTGTAAAAAAATATGCGGTCTACTTAATTAGAGCCCTTTTAAATTTACCGAATCGCAATTTAATAAGGCTGTATATGTTTTAAACAGTAATTCTTAAAAAAAATAGCACATCATAAATATGGGACTACACTGACCCTTTAAAACTTGGCCTGGTTGCATGCTAGCTAGCTAAAATGTAAATTGAAAAAGCAAATGTTTGTTATAGAAACTTGTAGATTAGAGTAACATATGGATTAACATTTCATCAGATGTGTAGTGTCTTTATCACAACGGCTTTTTTTCTATTGGAAACAACAGAGCACAATTTGATTCAAAGAGTAAGAAAGTAGTACTGTGCTCAAAATATATCATTACTTGAACCCAAAACAATGTGGTGTAACCAAAGGAGTCTTTTTCGTGCCAATAGATTTATAATAAAAGTTAGGTGTAGATAACCAGTAGTGTGTGAGCACATATTTTTATGCAATTGTATTAGTAAAAACAATAAAAATTGTTTTTCCTAATACATGTATTTGCTAATATATTTGCAACAATAATAAAAGCACATATTAAATAGGAGATGGGTGTAACACAGCTTCCTACATCCTATGTAGGTAGGTGTGAATAAACAGTAGTGTGTGAGCACATATTTTATGCAAATGTATTAGCAAAACCAATTCAAATAAAATATGTATGTGTGTGTATTACCTCAAATCTGTAAAAAAGAAAATATGTACAGTGCCTTGCAAAAGTATTTACCCCTATGGCATTTTTCGTGTTTTGTTGCCTCAACACTGTGAATTAACATGGATTGTTTGAGGATTTGCATCATTTAATTTACAGAACATGCCCACAAATTTGAAGATGTTTTTTTTTTATTGTGAAGCAGACAACAAATAGGACAAAATAACAGAAAAAGTCAATGTGCATAACTATTCACCCCCTAAAGTCAATGCTTAGTAGAACCATCTTTTGCTGCAATCACAGCTCCAAGTCTCTTGGATAAGTCTCTATGAGCTTGCAACATCGTACCACTGGGATTTTTGCCCATTCCTCCTTGCAAAACTGCTCCAACTCCTTCAAGTTGGATGGGTTGCGCTTGTGAACCACAGTCTTTAAGTCTGACCACAGATTTTCTATTGGATTGAGGTCTGGGCTTTGACTAGGCCATTCCAACACATTTACATGTTTCCCTTTAAACCACTCAAGTGTTGCTTTAGCAATGTGTTTGAGGTCATTGTCCTGCTGGAAGGTAAACCTCCGTCCTAGCCTCAAATCAAGCACAGAGTGGTACAGGTTTTGCTCAAGAATATCCCTGTATTTAGCACCATCCATCTTTCCCTCAACTCTGACCAGTTTCCCAGTCCCAGCTGCTGAAAAACATCCAATCAGCATGACGCTGTCACCACCATGTTTCACTGTGGGGATGGTGTTCTTTGGGTGATGTGATGTGTTGGGTTTGCTCCAGACATAGCGTTTTCTTTGATGGCTGAAAAGTTACATTTTAGTCTCATCAGACCAGAGCACCTTCCTCCATAAATTTTGGGAGTCTCCCACATACCTTTTCGCAACCTCAAAACGTGCCATTTTGTTTTTTGCTGAAACTAATGATTTTCTTCTGGCCACTCTGCCATAAAGCCCAACATCTCTGGAGCATACGGCTTATTGTCGTCCTATGTACAGATACTCCAGTCTCTGCTGTGGAACTCTGCAGCTCCTCCATGGTTACCTTAGGTCTCTGTGCTGCCTCTCTGATTAATGCCCTCTCTTGGCAGGTTTGCTCTTGTGCCATGTTCTTTCCATTTGGTTATAATAGATTTGATGGTGCTCCTGGGGATCACCAAATATTTGGATATTTTTTTCTAACCTAACCCTGACTTGTACTTCTCAACAACATTGTCCCTTACTTGTTTGGAGAGTTCCTTGGTCTTCATGACAGTGTTTGGTTAGTGGTGCCTCTTGCTTAGGTATTGCAGCCTCTGGGGCCTTTCAAAAAGGGTGTGTATATGTAATGACAGATCATGTGACACTTGGATTGCACACAGGTGGACATCATTTCACTAATTATGTGACTTCTGAAGGTAATTGGTTGCACCAGAGCGTTTATGGGCTTCATAAGAAAGGAGGTGAATACATACGCACATGCCAATTTTCTGTTTTCTATTTCTAAAAAATAGTTTTATGTATATATTTTTCTCATTTCACTTCACCACCTTAGACTATTGTGTTCTGATCCATCACATAAAATTCAGATTAACAAAACATTGAACTTAAGGCTGTAATGTAACAAAATAGGTAAAAAGGGGTGAATACTTTTGCAAGGCACTGTGTGCGCAGGCATTTCCCTATACACCAAGCAACAATAATTATTAATCATAAATTAAAATAAAATATACATAGCATGTGTTAATTTGTCTCTCATTTGTAATATTAGACAAAATGCAATGTGTACAGATATAAGCAGAACCAAGGTAATAGTGCAATGTTGTACAGCTCATTTTTACAACAGACTGTGCTGTTCTTTGTAATAACAATGGATAGTTAGGTAAACAAGATGTCCCACTAAGCATGAATAAATATGTGCAGTACATATATATAAATCCCTAAATGGAAACATGGTAAAAATCCTAAACCACAGAAAAGATCAAAAACAACAACAATATAAGCATGGGAGACAGCTTCCTAAATCCTATGTTTCCCACGGCAAGATAAAACAAACCGAGAAAGCATTGCATGACAAGTTATAACCTTCTGTAACTATGCCCACTGCTGCCCAAAATAACGGCTGCAAAATCCTAGACTGGAATGGTTTGTTCCAGTTTCTAAATTTTATTTGGTTTACTGTTCTCAAAAATATATCATTACTTGAACCCAAAACAATGTGATGTAAGAACAGGAGTCTTTTTCATGCCCATAGATCTGTAATAAAAGTTAGATGTGGATAACCAGTAGTTACATAGTTACATAGTTACATAGTATTTAAGGTTGAAAAAAAGACTTTCAGTCCATCAAGTTCAACCTTTTAAGATCTCTTCTGATCTGCAATATGAGGATTAACAATTAATTAGTTGTATCAATTCCCTCCTGATCCCAGACACCGGCGACCGGACTTCTCCCTGGATCAATACTGCCTCTCTAATTATCCATGATAACCCTGAATTTCCTTTTTAATTATAAATAAATACAGTCCCCTTTTAAAGTTATCTATCGAATCCGCTGTCACCACCACCTCTGGTAGAGAATTCCACAGATTAACCACCCTTACTGTGAATAAACCTTTTCTTTTTTTAAGGTGGAATCTTTTTACTTCTAACCTCGAAGGGAAGTCCTTGTGTCAGTTGAAAACCTCTTGGCACAAAAAGCTCCCTTGACAAATCTTTATACTGACCCTGGATGTATTTATATAAAGTAATCATATCGCCTCTTAGACACCTTTTTTCTAGAGAAAATAAGTTTAATTTGGTTAGTCTTTCTTCATAACTTAGCCCCTCCATTCCCCTTATTAGTTTTGTTGCCCTCCTCTGTACCTTTTCCAGCTCTTAAATGTCCTTTTTATGAAGTGGTGCCCAAAATTGTACTCCATATTCCAAATGAGGGCGTACTAGAGATTTGTATAGTGGCAGAATTATATTTGCTTCCCTAGCTTCTATACCCTTCTTAATACATGCTAATATTTTATTTGCCTTTGCAGCTGCTGCTTGGCTTTGAGCACTGTTACCTAGGTGGTTGTCCACAAGCACTCCCAAATCCCTTTCAATATCCGATACGCCTAGATTTGCTCCATTAAGATTATAAATTGCATGGCTATTTTTCCTGTGTGAGCACATATTTTTATGCAATTGTATTAGTAAAAACAATAAAAATTGTTTTTGCTAATACATGTCTTTGCTAATATATTTGCAACAACAATAAAAGCAAATATACATATTAAATAGGAGATGGGCGTAACACAGCTTCCTACATCCTATGTTTCCCACGGCAAGATAAAATAAACAGAAGGCTATAACTTGCATGATAACTTATAACCTTCTGTAACCATGCCCACTGCTGTCCAGTAGACACACAGTAACGTTAATTCTTGAATTGGCTGCAAAATCCTAGACTGGCATGATTGTTTGTTCCAGTTTCTGGGTTGGGGCAGGTGGAAAGCAAATATAATATGTTTACACCGCTTTGATTACATAATCAGATTATAATCAGAGGTTAGGGTTATAATCAGAGGTTAGGGGCAAACAAAAGTCAGAGTAGGCAGACATCCAAAAGGGCATTCAAAGTTCCAAGCAGAAGTTATATACACTCAGTGTAGGATGATGTAAGTCTATTTAGCCTGAAGGCAATGTAATATTGCATCAACATGATAAGAACTATATATTTTATATAATCCAAAGACCTTACCACCTACTGTGCAGTGAAAAAGTATTTACCCCCTCCCAATGTTCTCTCTTAGCCCATATTTGTCACATTGAATGTTTTCATATCTTTAGACAAAATGTAATGTTAGATAAAGTGAAACTGAGTGAACAAAAAAAAAGTTGTCCATATCTATCCATCTGGAAAGGTTTACAGAAACATGTCTTTGTCTCTGGTACACTGAACCACAGTGACAGTCAATATCTCTAAATGGAGAACACTTGCAACTGTAGTGAATTTTCCCAGGTTTAGCTTGTCCTACCCCCAAAAATATCCAAATGATAGCATAATATTATCCAGGAAGATACAAAATCAAAAGTGCCACAGGATTTACTTGCCTCGGATCCAATCAGTTTTCATGACTTCACAATAAGAAAGAAACTGGGCAAAAATGTGTGTCATGAAGGAGTACCTAGGCAGAAACTAATGCCAACAAAAGAGATCATAAATGCTTGTCATTTATTAATAAGAATCCCTGTGCCTTTGGGAGAATGTTCTATGGCGAGATGAGTCAATGTTAGAACTTTTCGAGCTACATGGTGTCACTAGGTCTAGCCTAAGTTAAAGCATTCCACAGTAAGAACATCATGCCAACAGTCAAACATGGAAGCTGTACCAGGGTCCAGCAGAGGCATAACATTTGATTTTTATAATTTGAAAAGTAGTTTTATGATTTTCTTTGCTTTCCCTACAAAGACTCTGCCTACTAAATCTGGTTCTTTGGAGTGGGAAGATTTATTCTGAAACTTAAAGAAGCATAATAACATTTGCTATTTCGGAACATCAATGGAAAATGAACTTCACAATGAACTATGCTAGCTAATCATCTCCTTTAGGTTGAGTGTGGGAAGTTGGTCTGTGCATTTCTCCTCTATCATTACAGTTGGTGCCCTACATACTAAGGCAAAAGTTAATCTAGAATAAAGAAATCTTGAAAGATAAAAATGTTGTAGTTCAGATATGGAAAGGACTAATGGATTAATCATTTTGGTTAACAGCAAACAATGCTGCCTCTATGTAAGCAAAGATGTAGGTCCATATTGTATATTAATGCACGTGGTAAATTGGCCACAAAGAAAAAAGTTTATTCAACAAGTTTATTCATTTTTCAGAGAAGAACAGATATGAGCCCAAGATTGAGGCCCCTATTCAATTGAGCAATTGTTGTTTACTGGAGCCCGTAATGTAGATGCGTACCAAAAAAATTGTTTCTATGGATCCTATTTAGGCCGTAATGTAGCCCATAAACTAATATGGCATCTTTTAGTGAGCTGCAAATGATCTACGGGTTACATGCTGAAAATTCCTGCAGTTGTCAAAATCTTAACTTACAACCCATCTAAGCCTTTGATCTTTCAAACTCGCAAAAGTTACAATCACGAAAATCGCAAATCGCTATTCAAGTGCTACACTCCCTCAGGACCGCAAATGTTTTCACACCCGTAAATGGCAGATTTAGAAGAAAATCCTACAGGAACCAGATAGGACTCGCAAGGGGGTTAAACACCTGTAGCACTGTAAATGCAAAAAAAAAGCAATACTTAACTTTTATTTCGATGTCATTTCAATCTCGGGAATCAATAAGTTAATACATATCAGGCCACCCACATGAACTGAAACATATCTCCATTCATTTTCAATATTTTGTCCTGTTCCGAATTGTGAGTCTGATCGCATATGGGACCTCTAAACGCTAATTGATTGACATGTAATCTCCATGTTTTACTGACGTAATGATGACGCCTGTTTCTAAATCGGTAGTTACGGCCTTGTTTAATTGATCATGATCATGCTCTGAAATGCTACTAGTGATTACATGGTTTATGGTGACAGCTTTTGGCCTGTAAATTGCGGGCTTGTTCAATTGAATCACTCCGCATTGCAATTGTGGAACATTTCAAGCCTGCAGACATATGGCCTGTATAACGTAATCTGCGGGCTTGCGATTGAATAAGGCCCTGAGTTTGTAGCTCAACAAAGAATTGTAAAGGACATTGATTTGTGCCAAAGAAGGTACTAACGAGCAATGTGATCAGTGACTTTTATGCTTTTGTAAAAAAGGTTTAGAGAGTTCCTTTTAACATGCTGGGTTATATGTTGTTTTTCTTTGGCTATAAAAGGAGACAGCAAAGATGCTTCTTCCAATTAATTTGTTGCTATTACAAAAATTGTATTTATTGACCTCAAATTGTGTTGGCTTTTATATTGTTGGTTTTAATATTGATAGTTCATTTTTAATTGATAGTTTATAATATAAAAATTGGACACAAATTATTCAATGTGATTTTTATTATATTGAGTTTATAATTTCTTGAAATATGTTTTCTTTTTAATGTCATCTGCCATTATAAAAAAGAAGCCTGAAAGAAATTCATTCAGTCTTACCAAGATTTTCATCCATTGCTTTGTCATAAGCCACAGTCTGTGAAGCTTTGTAAGAAAAAGAAAAAGGAAAAAAATAGTTGGCTTTCATGATATGGTACCAGTAGGACCGACACTCTCTGGAACTCCCACCTGTGTCCTTGTGTCAGATGGGTAAGTTTAACCTCAGCAATTGTTTAACAGAGTACAGGTTTTCTATCCCACAAAAACTCCCTGAAATAATAACATGCATCTTTCTTGTTGAATTTGTTAACCAGAACAACATCAACCTTTATTTGTAGGACAGATAAACATTTTACATTGCATGGAACAATAGATAAATTAAGAATTAATCAAAAAGTCATAATTTCACAAAACAAACAGGCCCAACCCGAAATCCTTCCCCATTAAGTCTCCTCTTATCAGGAACCTGTCAATGTTTGGCTTTTTGGGATTGGGTGCTAAGGAATTTATTTGTACAATCAGGTAGAGAGTTCCATGCATAAGGAATTCAGTTGGACCAATCAGCTGATTGGGGGGACCCAGACTGGATGTTGTTTTAGCCGAAGTTACTCTCAGAGGGTTGAACTTGAGCGCTAATTGAAATTAGATTAACTGATTGTTTTTGTTTAAAATAATTGACTATGTTTTTGTGTGAAATACTCAATCCTTATATGAATAAAACACAGGCTTAACAAAAACATAATGGCTGTGTATATTATAAACACATGCCTTTTTTATTCAGTGTGTATTTTATGACAAACACTTTCATTAACAGAATGCAAATTAAAATTAATTATTATACTGTATGTATTTTATCTTTATAACTACCTTTATTTTCAAAATCTGTAAATCTATGATAGATAAATCTAATCTTTTAGCTCAATTGTTCTGTGATCAGTGGAGATGCCGTTCTACATGATAATTGGCTAACACATATGATGTCACCTTTGTGGGAGGGGCCTCAGTTAAAGAGAGACACTTTTTCTTTTTTGAGCGCTGTTCACTTTTGACAAAGCTCTTAATAGTGAAATGTGTCAAGAGGGTCTCTCGTTATCATGATAGGGGGATATTTAAGCTTAACTATTCACCTTTGATTTTAAAACATAATTCACACTGAAAGGAGAATTAGAGGATGATAATTCTTTGAATCAATGTGCATATAACGATGATAATACTTTTGCTTATAAGAAGATGGGGGTCAATTCCTTTTTTTAAATCTTAAAAATGTATTTTGAGAACAGATGTATTTGGATTTATAACTCATTTAAACTGTATACAGTAAAATCCCTGTTATCCGGCACTCAACAAACCAGGACTCTCAAGCAACCGGCACCTGCCTAAATTCCCCATTTGCAATAAAACCCGAATTATCTGGCATTATCCAGCACTATCCAACAGTTCTAAATTGCCACATTTTTTTTTCTTTCTATTTGTTTTTTATTGTTCCAAATGGCACAGTTCAGTTGCTAATGCCTTCTTAAAGGCATTTTGATGTTTTTTGATGGGATTAAGGGTTTAGAACCTATTTTGGGAGGACTCACAATTAACCAGATACTACACTTATCCGGGAATAGGGAGTCCCCGTGGGTGCTGGATAACGGGGAGTTTACTGTATTGAGTTTTGGAAATCAACTTATCTGTACATGTTTAATTCACATTACTGATTACTCAGTATGAGTTTTAAGGATAATAGAACTAAAACAAATTAATATTTTGTATTTACTTACCTAGTTCAAGAGTGCATCTAAAATTACCTTTTTCTTCTCTTATCTTCTATTTCCCACTTGGAAGGGTAACAAATGTTTTTGTTAAACTGATTCTTAGAATTGCTTCTTCATATGTTTATTAACCAAATCATGTTTTTTCTCACTAAAACATTTTTAAAAAATGTCACTAACGTACACAAGACACAACTAAAATTCAAATCCATTCTCTCAAACTATCTTACCTTGACTCTTACAACTCGCTCCTTGCTAGTCTCCTTATCACGGGTCTGTTTCCACCTCAATCCATAATGAATGCCTCTGCTGGAATTATCTATCATAGTCAATGCTGTTGTGCATTTTGAGGGTAAAAGAATGCCACAGACATTTATTATTTACATTACATGGTTGTCCATTGACACTCACTAATTACCATTGTAAACATACTCAAACACTTATAGTATGCCTCTTTAACATGTGATGGGGTTAAATATTTTTTTTCTGTTAAAATGAAATATTTCTCTAAGTTGGTAAATATGCTTTATCAAGTAAAAACGTGGCTAGGCCACTGTGAAAATCTTTTCTCATGCGCAAGAAAGGCTCTGATGATACATTGTAAGGTCTCTAGATAGTGTTTTCTGAAACCTACGCGTTTCTTCAATGTTCCATTGTTCCTACAAGTCATGCTATCAAGCAGGTGGATAGATATGGCACAATAGTAGTCTAGTCTCCCAGAAATAATGTGGCACATAATTAATACAGAGGTCATAATGTTTTATTATGACCAAAGCACTCCCATGTGGCTAGAAGCAGACATTCACAATATGTCTTTGTAATATACTCTGATATATTCATATACATAGAGAGGGGAGTAACTAATTGTCATTGGTGGAGACTAACCTGGTGACAAGGAGAAAGAAATAGTTATCAGAAGCAGGGAGAGAATATTCTGGGTCTTTTGTCTTTGGTCTATTGCTGTTTTTCCGGTTCTTGGGTCTTTCCCTGAGCTTTACTGTATACTATCTTCTAATCTTCTCTGATGGTCCTGTCTTCGGACAAACTTGACTGTCATTCTTGGCATAAACTTAAGCCCCCTTCAAATCTTCCTTAAGATACATTACTATATCTGACTATATCAAATTATATTCTATCTCAACTCTCTCTAAACAATCCAAGCACACAAAGAGGGATTTTTTTAGTGAAAAGGGATTTTTCAGGGACAAGTGTTATCCTGAAATTCCATACAGAGGTAATGAATAAAATAGTATTAACTATTTAATTTGTAATAGTGTTAAACTTAGCCATGTATATCACAATCCTTCTGTTACCCTTTTGGGAGTGGTCACAAATCCAGACAGATTAGCATCTATATTCCAGACTGTAGATGTTAATCAATATTTTAATCTGTGCCCATATCCCCTAAAACAGACTGATTGACTTTATTAAATAATGTAATTATTTACATTTGTTACAAAGCCAATTATTAAAACATCCACACAACAAGCAATATTTAGCTATACTCAACATATATAATCTTGTATCACACAATCAAGAAAACTGTCTTACATCATTATTGATTGAATTGACCGACTTGATAAATTAAATTAAATGTAATTAATTCTGATGTAAGACCAACATCCAAATAATAACTTGCCAACACCTAAATACAAAGGTTTATTAGCTTGCAACCTTACATACAATATAATCAACTTTGATACATATTGCTTCAATATATATTTCTATATTCTAACTGCTATATAATACTATACTGCTTTCATAGAGTAATAGGTTATATTGACAATTATTAATATTATATATATATATATATATATATATAATTTATGCTCCAAATAAGCTACTCTCCTTCCTCCATTCACTATCTTCTCCCTCTTCTAAATGTCACCTCCCCTTTCTCTCCTTCTGGCTTCTGGAGATATATCTCATAACCCAGGGCCTGATCTTACATTTACACAAGCTGGTTACATTATCTGACCACTAGGGACAGATACCATATTACACACTAGAGCCATACACCTCACAATGCCAAATACATTCCTACCTAAGTAAACTTTCACTTTCTTTCTGACCCTTGCTATTCCCTATCTGTTATTTCTGCCTCTTCTATTCCCTTCAGATTGTAAGTAGCAATTTTCCAATCTTATAGGGGCTTTGAAAAAAGCACTTTCTACAAAGATTCTAAGCTCAAAACAAGGCCCTCCATTTCCTACAGTTTGTTAACATTGTATTCTGCCTTGTTCTTATCCCCTGTACAGCGCTACTGTTACAAATAAAGGTTAGTAATAATCATAATCATGATGTCAATAAAACATGGAGTTTAAATCATTGATGTTTAGAAGTATGATTTGCAATCCAGAAATGTTGAAATCTGTAAAAAAAATCAATAAATATACAGTTCTAGTCCATGCGGGTTCCATGATATGTATTAACCCACTGATTGTCAGCATCGATATAACACATAAATAAAACCTTTGTGCAATTATTATAATGCCTCTAATTATTTTCCCAGTATTTTATGGTATTGTGTGTTTATTTGCTTTTGCAGTGTTACAAACAGGTGTTTAAACAACACTTGCGAGTCCTGTCTAGGACCCATAATATTTTTGATACATTTGCCATTTACGGGATCCCAATACATATATTGTTGGAATCAAGCTTGCAGGATTTTAAGCATTACCTTGCTGGCATGTGAAATTAGTGCAATTGTTCCATAATTGGGGATTGGGATTAGACTCTTTTCCAGTCTATTTGCCAATGTTGAGTTTTCCAAATGTGTTGGCATAGGCAAGCAACACTTTCACAGCATTATCTTGTAGAATTTTAAATAGTTCAATTGGGATTCCATCGCCTCCTGCAGCCTTATTATCAGCAAGACATCCTAGGGCCCATTTCACTTCACACTCCAAGATGTCTGGCTCCAGCTCCTTGGACAAATTATTGAGGCCATGACTGCTGTTAAGATCCTTTATATATAGATTTGTTTATTCCTGCCACCTCTTCTTTATCTGATCTTCTTCTCCCTACCATTTGTGTCTTTTATCGCAACAAAGCACAGTTCTTGTCCATCACTTCTGGTCAAGCACTAAGGTTATATGTTTATGGACAAATATCTTTAAATATTTCAGTTCTATCCTAGACATAAAACTATAATTACACTCACGGGGAGCTATCAGTGGTGCAGTTGAGGCAATGCACCATGGCCCTCTTCTGGGGCGAGGGCAGTGCTGTGTAAAAAAATTTTTTTGCAATTAACTTTTTTTTCTGTAGTGTAGGATCCCCCCTGGGCCCAACCCCTGGGCATCCCTAGGCCTCCCTGGCCGCACACCTCCCTGGCTGGAAATTGATCCATGCATGTTTAAAAAAGAACATTTCCAAAGAAGGTCCAAGAGGTTGCAGTGTGGAGCAGTTCAGCATGCTGGGGATGCATGTATAGGGGGGAAGGGGTTCTGTGAGGGGGCAACAAAGGAGGTAGGGATGGATGGTTGGCGGGGTGGGGGTTGATCACAGGGGATGGCTGCTAACAAGGACTGTGTTTTTTGAAGGGATGAATGCTAAGAGGTTTAAGAGGGGTGGATGTTGAGTGGGGCTGGTGCTATGTGAAGATAGCTGCTTAGAGGGACTATATATATATATATATATATATATATATATATATATTATATATTACACATAGACAGTAGCTCAGAAAATGAACAATACATTAGTGCTCCCATTTGAATGTCTAAAAATATTAAGTTAAAAAATGTATTTCAAGCTCAGACTTCCAAAGAATACAGTTACTGCAGTGCACTTTATAAATGGCTCCTCTTAGGCATATGCTTGCTGTATTACACATATTTAAGCATAGCGGAGGATAGATTATGCACAAACCAGGAGACCTATCCACAGATGGCACGGTTTGATCTTAAATGGATCTCATTATTGCAGTAGTGTTTGTGTGGAGGCTGTTTATCAAAACAATCATTTATCTTATGGTGGGAAAGAAAGTGATAGAAGCCCTCCACCATACAAAGTACAGAAAATGAACAGTACAGTGTTTCCATTAGAATGTCTAAATATATATATATATATATATATATATATATATGTGTATAGTAGTGTAGTGTAGAGGCCCTGCAACCCTTGCCCACCTGGTCCTCCTCAGCCGCAACTCCTTCCCCTATAAAGGATGTGGGCGGAAGGGAGCGTGCGCATTCTGGGGCTATGCTGCAGGCTGTGGAGCTTCACTCAGGTAGAAGGTAGGGGAATGGGACCATGTATGGAAAGGTGTCTTAGGCGGGAGCAGCAATTGTAAAGGGTCTTGGGGAGGAGTGATGTTATGGGAAGGGGTTTTAGGGAAGGGAGCTGTTATGGGAGGGCTCTTGGAGAGGGGCACTGAGTGAGTTGCCCTAACATTTTTGTTTGCACCAGGGCCCTATATTCTTTATCTACGCCACTCGTTACACTCACCATAAAATTCTTAGGTATATATGACATTAAATCTTCTTTGAACTAGATTGCCATGAAAATGATTGTTAAGAGTTAGTTTATTTTAATTTGCCATTACATTTGTCATTACATAAGCTAAATCCTGATTCTGGAAATAAAAATTGAAAGTGGCATCCATTATAAAGTATCCCTCAACAATGAACTTGATTCAGCTGGGTACAAATGTATTTGTGAAAATGATTTTTTATATAATTGAAGAAAAGTACAGGAAGGGCATTTACATAATGAAGAACACCCAGGAAATTAGGGTGATGTAATTGATTGCTTAGATAAGTGTTTGGATGCTTCAAGTAGGCTACAGGCGACATTTTTTTTAATGTAATGGAGTTAGGAAAGAAAGTGTCTATATGACCTGAATCAGACCAATGTATTGTTATTAACCACCTGTACTAAGAGAGCTTTCAGAAAACTCAGCTACTTCACAGCGTGTGTAAGTTATAAATTCTCTGGAGCACAGGTCATTTGAGATGGTGAAATAGATGCTGGATACCAGTCAGAATTAAATCATTCATAATAAACAAGTATACTGTAGACAGATATCTGAAGCATAGGATTACATGATACAAGCAAAATCTAGAATAACCTCATTGTGTTCAGTCACCCTTTCTGTTTGTAAATTGCTTTCCCATTATCAAAAAAAAATGTAGCTGCATGAGCTTAATAAAAAGTATTTCAACAAAAAAATCCACTCACAAAACTTCCTATTTCTATGCTTGAGAAGCCCAAGTGGAGCTATGCCAGCCACACAAAAACTGGTTCCACATTTGAGAACTTAAGAATGACAGAATAGGGAAGCAGGGGTTATTCTATCAACATTAAGACAAATATCTGATAAAGTAATATAATTAAATGAATAGAGTGTATAAAAACAATGTTGAATAATAATAAAAAGTAATCTTTATATAAAATAATTAATGTAGGGATAAACACAATATAATAATACACTATTGTAGCTATCTATTTTAATAAAATACAAAAGGCTAGAAAATAAGGCTTCATATATGTATCTCTTCAGTACTACATCTGTTACTCTAAATAAAGATCAGTATTAGTGAACATTTTCCTAAAGGTCATGTCATTGGCTATTATAACAAACAAAGGGAATATTCGTTTTTCTCATTGTGCATTACAGTATGCTGTTAAATATTAGATAAGACATAATCCTTTGTTTTAATTAGGTGTCTAATTATATTAGCAGCTAAATGCAAACTAATGATTCACTCGTCAAGAAGTGCAACCATACAAATCATTTTGACTTATGTCAAAATAATAATGAAAATTTGCATGTTGCCTGAAACTTCTCATCTACTGGTTAAATTGTGTCTGAAAGCATAAAAATAGATTAAACTAATGGACATCCTATTAAAACGTTATATTTATTTACAAATAAAAACAATATGCCCACTTAAAGTTACTTAATTGATATGTGCACTTACAGTTACTTAATTGATCCAGGGATGAATCCGATCGCCAGTATCTGGGGTCAGGGAGGAATTAATTTTTTTCCCCTTTAAGACGACTGGCTAAGTTTCATTTTTTTCAGTTTGCCTTCTTCTGGATCAATTAAGTAACAACTAATCTGCATATTGCAGATCAGAGGAGATCTTAAAAGGTTGAACTTGATGGACTGAAAGTCTTTTTTCAACCTCATTTACTATGGCCCTCATTCAATTGCGATTTGGCCAAATGAATGAGGCTCTAAATAAGCACATAACATATATTTTTTTAAGAAGTTTTTAGTTAGTGAAGACCTTGCTTTTGGATAGATGCTTACTAACTAAAAACTTCTTAAAAAAATATATGTTATGTGCTTATTTAGAGCCCTATTCAATTGGCCAAATCGCAATTGAATGAGGGCCCATGTCACTATGTTACATTTCAAATAAAATAAAACCTACATTTGAAATAAGATAAAGTTATGTATTGCACATATGGAGCATGTCCACATTAGTTATTGGATTTATGCTATGAAATAAGGCTATCTGAGGAATAACCTTTGCCATCCAAAGGAAAGCTAAATGGGGTCCTGATTAGGTATTAGATTGATTTGATTTTTAACTTTCTGTGCTGCTTGTCAGTCCTCATTATAATTATTTCCTTATCTCTTTCACACAAAATAGAAAGCTCACTTTCAAACTCCTTGTCAATAGCTCAGTTTCTTTTGATTCTCTATTTCAAATAACAAGTTCAAAATATGTGACATTAGACAAATAAGTATCTTTAGAAAACCATTACCCTCATTTATCCAATTGGATATTGAACCCAAAGATAACCAATGAATGTTTGTACTAAAACCAATCAAATCTCTTATCTATCAACCAATGAAATGAGTATGCGAACAACGCAGGTAGAAATCCAAGAAAACATAGAAGATATCCAGAGCACATGAATATAGGAACTTTAATATTTAACCAATCAAATATACAATACAAAATACAAAAATAAAGAAACCGCTGACAATGCAAAAAAACTAAAAATAAAAAATCAATGGAATCCTGAATTGTGGACCTCACTGTAATGAGATTTTCTGAAGTCAAGCAACAACAGATAAACTTTCTCTAAAATAATCTTGCAGATCTCACCAGGATGCAGATTTAAATAAAACAGCAAATTATTTGTTTGTAATGTTTGTAAAGCACCAAAAAGAAAATATAACCTGGAGAGCAACTGACTTAAATACCTCCCAAGGACCTCTACATGAGACACAAATTCCAGCCCTATCGGCAGATCCTGAGCAACTCAAAAACACTTGTTACAGACTCCTCTGTCTGCCTGGAACTCTGCTATATCCAGAGGGATAAAACCCATCTATTAGGATCCTGTGCTGCCTCCTATTACAAGTGGTAATGCATGTGATCACCACATCCATACACAGACGCAACTCCTATTCATGATGTAAATATCAACTCTTAAAACCAGCTCTGACAGTACAGACAACTCTGCTGTGTCTGCACAGGATGAAAAGTACTGCAGCAATACAACTGCAGCGGGATTGTATGGAAATCAAAGTGCTCTGGGCCTCCAAAGATTATGGTACCGACATATTGTTGTGTATGGACTTTTGTTGCTTAGTCGTTCAGAAGTTTTCAACTCTCCATGATCCTATGGACCTCAGTATGTCAGGCACATCTGTCAGCTACTGCCACTCTGGGCTGACTCCAAACTCATGTTAATTTTTTCAATTACCTCATATATATATATCCACCATTATTGTCCCCTTCTTTATGTGCTTTTCATCTTTTCCAGCATCAGAATATTCTTTTGGGAATCCTGTCTTCTCATGATATGGCTAACTAATTTGTGCTTCAGCCTCATGGTCAAACTTTCCAGTTAACAGTTTGGCTTGATTTCTTGCAGTATTGACTGACTGGATCTTCTTGCAGTCCAAGGAAGCCTAAGCAGTTTTCTTAAACACCACAATGCAAAGGAGTCAATTCTACAACGTTCCCTCTATATAGGCCATCTTCCACATCCATATGGTACTACGGGAACTACACTTTCCTTCTGACCCTTGCTATTCCTTATTTGTTACTCTTCCCCAGTTCTCTGCCCTTTAATTCCCTTTAGATTGTAAGTAGTGAGTTTCCAGTCTTGTAGGGTGCTTTGGAATAAAGCACTTTCTGCTAAGATTCTAAGCTCAAAACAGGGCCATTCAACTTTTGAATTTGTTAAACTTCTTTTCCCCTGTTCTTATCCCCTGTACAGCGCTACAGAATATGTTGGTGTGATACAAATAAAAGATAATAATAATAATAATAATAATAATAATAATAATAAAAGGTTAGTTATATGTGCATGATAATCCACTCTGAGAGAAACCCCTTATAGCTCACTTGTGAACTTCACAGGGAGAAATATTCTGTGGTATATCAGTCAAGCAATTCTACCCCGAACTAGAGAAACAGAAAACCCAGATATAAATTTTGGCTTAGTTGGGTCTCATCAGTAGAATGCAGCCGAACTGCCTAAGGTACAGTGAGCAAGGACTCCACGTCTGGAGGAAGACTAAGCCCTAAGGGTCATTTGCATAAGCAACAACAAAAATAGAAGTGCTCACATTGGTTAAGCAGTCCACAAAGAGACAATAGTAGATAGTGAAGAATAATATATGGCTTTACTAACTTGGATAAAACAACAAAACATAGGTAAAACAGGTTATAAACATAACCAGTACTTGCAGCATCAAGCAGTATTCTATAACTGTCAAATCTCTAACAGACACAGAGATTACATAGCCCTTCACAACTTTCACTTGACCCCTTATTGACTGGACCCAACTACATATACAGTAAAAATAACATTAACATTACAAATTGTGTAATACATGCTGTTGAATTTCCCAACAGCTCAATCTTTTTCAATCTTTGCATAGCTCATTATAGAATGTCTCTTTGTCTCTTCTTGCTATCTCTCGAATTCTGCATTCAGTTGGACAACTCTTTTCTTATGTCCACTACCTTTCGCTTTTCTTATTTTTTGTGCTACTTTTAAAGCCTCATCAGACAGTGAGTTTGCATTCCTATTTTTCTTTCTTTTTGGGGTATTCTTTGTTGCTGTATTTTGGATAATATCATAAACGTCTGTCCAAAGTTCTTCAATCTATTCTTTACTTCCACTTCATATTTACAGGGGATATTATTTATTACGTATCTTCTTAGTCTGATGTTTTACCCTCTCTTCTTAAGTTTAATTTTGAACTTTGCAATAAGATGTTCATGATCTGACCCACAGTCAGCTCCAGGTCTTGTTTTTGTTGAATGTATAGAACTCTGTCATCTACAAACTATTTAGTGAGTCTGATTGTCCATCTGGTGATGTCCATATGTAGAGTTGTCTCTGAGGCTGTTGGAAGAGGGTGTTGACTATGACCAGAAAATTATCTTGATAACTGTTAAAGGGACACTAATAACTGTTAAAGGGATATGGAAGGGTTTTTATTTTACTAGTAATATAATATATCTATATATCTCCTTACTTGTGTGTACTGTTATTGATTAAGAAGTGTTTAAAAGCTCTTTTATGTCTGCCTGAAAGCTTACAGGTAGTTTCTAACTGGTTTCTTCTCTTTGCAGGTCATGAAGACAACATACTTCTAACTGCATGGGGTTGCACTGTCTCATAGTAACCAATCAGTGGCAACATTCTGTAACTTGCTACTTGATAGAAGTCACTGACAGGCTAATTTGAAACACTGCACTTCATAGTCTGTGTATTCATGAGCTGCATGAGCTACAGAGTACAGTCACAAAAAGATACAAATTGTATAATTTTGGTCATAAAAATAGAGCTTTTAATCATGTCTTAATAAAATAAAGTACAAATAAAGGTAAATAGATACATGGGTATATTATATTCCTCTTAAAATGCAGTAACCTTCAATGATCATTTAAGTTAATAATGAGTCATATGTCCACTTCAGTACTTTAGTAAGATCTGTTTACTGTTACACTTCACTGCTATGACTAGTCATGTTTATTACAAATGTATGTCACAATGATCATTTTAGCATGCTTAATATTGATATTCTGAATCTCTCTTTTGATTTTACCTGCAGGGAACTTGTGCCTGAATGGGTATAAATGGATCATAAATATTCCTATAGCAGTGTAATGCAGAAAACTCTATTTTGCTCCTTTTTCATTTCATTGCTCTTCGGGTTGTCCCTTTTTCATATAATTATCTGATCCTTTACCATATGTTCTCCTTCCAATCACCACTTATTTTCAACAAAAATCTAAAATTGTAAGTATCTCCTTATTTTGATTTTAGTTGATTGACAATTATGTTTATCCATGTAGCAACTTGTAACCATATTTACATGTCATATGGAATGCTATCTTAATAAATAAAGTCTAAAAAACAATCATGGAACAAGCACTTTAGTCTTTTGTAAATTGTTTGGGCCGACTGCTTTCTGTGACCTGGTTATCAGCATACATCTTACTGTAAAAGACCCAAAAATGCAAGCATGTCTCTGGTGTTTGATGATCCAGTCTCATACAGAATACATATGCTTGTACCTTATTTCCTGGCAGGGTAAATTTGATACATGCATTTACATCTCCCCTTTTCAGAAGAGAGGTACAATGTGTATGATATGATCTGGGTAAAGTACTATCCCTAGAACAGCCTATTAAGTATTGTTGAGTGTGTCTTGAGTACCACTTAGATCAGAGGTTCCCAAACTGTGGTCCTTCTACCAACTGTAGTTGAGAGCTTGATTCAGGTGATCTGCAAAGCTACTTATATACTGGTATTAAACGTTATATCAAAAAGTCAAATGTAAAATTGTATTACATAGATGATGTACTCCATTATACCAAAACACATTGTGACTGATAACAAAAAAGAGACAGAAAAATCACTTTGTGGTGTACAAAACCCTTTAGTAACTATGAAGTGGTCCCAAACACTCTCAGAAATGTTCAAGTGGTGTTTGGGGGGAAAAAACCTTGCATATCACTGACTTGATGTTCTAGATGTGGCATCCTTGCCCTCTTTGCCTTGAGAATCTGAAATGACCATGCTCTAGAGGATGACCCTTAGGTATTAAGTTTGATGTTATAATTTCATAGAACAAATTTTGATTTGACATTTTGATGCTGGTCTGATTTTTCATATGGTTCAGATTCATATGTGCATTATAATTATTCCTTTGGAATGGCACAAATTTGCAATGATGAAGTGATACTATTCTTTAGAAAAAGCTATGCCCTCAACTGTGCATTGCTTATTTCTGAGGACAACATAAATTTGTCCTACTTGTGTTCTAGTGCTTAACACTTGATTAGATACTCACAAAATTGAAACTAGAACTTTGATAATAATAATGGTAAAAAGATGATTACGTCGCTGTAAACCACTATATTCCAGAATCTATTTAGTGTTTTTCATCCTTTTTAGTGATAATCTTATTTTTTTTTCCAATAAACACTTTTTATTTGAATAAAACCACAATTCTTAAACACAGCATAGAAATGGATGACTGCTGTCTTTTATCCACCAGAAACACCCAATAGATGTAGCATATCCACATTCACCTGTCTTTTTTAAAGAGTCATATATTCAAAAAGATAAAATATATCCAATAAACATGCTGTTATGACCTCAGTGAATTATCTTGTGTATTAACTGAATAAGTGGTCAGTAAAACATTTAACACCAATTGCTGGAATGAAGTGGGAGTTTAAAAACTTTTTCTTTCAAACACAAGCATACTACTAAAAACAAATCATGTTTCTAGCCTTATATACGGGAGGTTTGAAATACACCTGCCGTGGAATGTGGGTTATCAATGAAGTTTTCCCTGTCTTTAACACCATATTGGGTATGAATAAATGCTCTCAGCCTTATTGAATTGTGATTCAGCAAATTTAATAGCGCTCTATATAAGCACAGAGCATATTTTTCTTACAGAAGTTTTTAGTTTGTGAACTTCTATCCAAAAGCAAGGTCTTCACTAACTAAAAACTTCTGTAAAAACATATGCTCTGTTTTTATATGGAGCCCTATTCAATTGGCAGAATTACAATTTAATAAGGCTGTCTATGGACTGCCATGGAAATCTTTGTGTTTTTATTCAAATAAAAAGTGGTTATTGGAAAAAAAAGTAATAAGATTATTACTAAAAAGGATTAAAATCACCAAATAGATTCTGGAATATAGTGGTTTACAGCGACATAATCATCTTTTTACCATTATTATTATTAAAGTTCTAATTTCAATTTTGTGAGTTGCTTATTTCTGCCATTCATCTCTATAGTGTGATTTCCATGTGTTGTGTCCATGAATTGCTGCCCATAGGTCCTAATTTAGATTTTAAACATTAGGCCAAAAATACATTAGCAGACAGAAATGTAGTGCTGTGTCATTGCTATTTTAAAATTATAATCCAATTCTGAGTTAGACACAACAACACATTCATCAGCAGTTCATTGTACAATATGCAAATGAAGTCATTAATTCCATTGTCTCTGCGTGACTTTTATGTTAATCACATTCAAACAAGTATGCATAACTAGGTTTACTCTTAATTTCGTCGTAACATTCCCTTACACAAATGCTGTAAGAATAAACATATTCAAAATATAAATGTAATCAAAATATGAATTTCCACTTCAATATATACAGTTTTAAAATAACAGAAAATCTGCGAACAACTATTTATCAGTATGCAAATTTAAACTTAAAGGGTCATTTTTTTTTTTTTTTTTTAAAAAGCATGTTTTAATATTAGAAAACGGAAAAAAGAAAGTAATACCAGCTGAAGGTACTTACCGATAAATAGCTTTAAAGTGAGGTGCAGCGATCACAAAAATGATAAAAGCATGTAGACCCTAACAAGATTAGAAAAGAAGTTCAGTATTGCATATGCTAATGGAAAGTATACATTTGTTAGGTATTATAAGAGATAAATTCTGCCATTTTGTATTCTTTCAGTTATTTTCCATGTCATTCTCCATTTTGTAAGCTTAACATCCATTTTGATACTTTTGCTGACCTTGATATTTATGTACTGAGCTTTTTTCTTTGCAGTAAGCTATTTTCCCCTATGTCATAGCAAAACATTGAGTAGATATTTGCCCTTGCTCAGATTTGTTTGGCAGATGCATATTATTATTATTATTGTGGCTGTTTTATTCTTCATGAGATAGCAGTTGTTGTTCAGGGTGTAAGTGTGACACATCATTTTGGGTATATAATCTGCTATATAAAATCTATGGCTTTGAACCTCTCTGTAAGAAACTTTTCTGCTGCAATAGGTTCCCATGCATTTGCTACGATATAAAGAATGCTTTCTCTAGATTGGACCAGAGTTCATTTTTGGATTTCTGACATAACTGTTATCAAAAGACAAAAATGGAACTTGAAAAGGAAGAAATGGTGAATTCAGAAACAAATCTGCTCTAATAGAACACATAATATATGGAAAACAAATTATGTAGGGAAGCAATGTTGCTTGTAAAAACACACATCCATCTGAACCAGAATAGACTTTTGAAAGATAAACCATTAACAACCTAAATTCAATGATGAGATTGACTCAGCTAGAGTCAGTAATATAAAATGCACCAGTCTAGAAAGATTGATGTTCTAAATGTGCATTTTACTTACAGGTTTAAACTTGTCCTTGAGACCCAACTCTGCTGAGTGCCTCCTGCCTGTGACACTAACCACTCTGATTGCTGTATGTCACTGATATAGAATGCTCTAACATTTCAAGATAATGGTTGATCTATACTCTACCTTAGGTCCATACATCTATCTATGAGCAACCAAAAACATTACCAGTTGCTCTGAGAATCTAGGTCTTGCAGAGATAGAGAAGGCTATGACCTATTAAAGTCATGGGAATTGACTATGATTCATCAAAAAAAAAAATGCACAGCATGAACTACACTCTGGAACAACTATGTACCTATCTTTCTGCTAAAACTACATTTTCTCCAGTGCCTCGTATATGCCAGCTCCTTTCCAGCTTAAGGTACTCATGCATCAAATGTTAAGACCTATTGTGATGATCTGGGTAGCAGTGGCTATTACTGCCCAGGGCCACCTGCTATAGCTATAGACTACACGTTAACTACCCACCAGCACCCTGATATTTGGCTTCAGTATCAGTCGGAGTCTCTCCATCAGGAATCAGCGTTTCCAGTAGTCACAGTAACCTTCCTGTGGTAGTGATCCGGACAGGTTACTTGTAGGGTGGAGATACAGTAGGTTCAGTATCACAGCCACCAGGAGCAAAATAAAAGACATAACATTTCTATATGCCTCCGAGAACTGTTTTATTTTTGAAAAGTCAGCAATATTTATAGCGGACACAGAGGGAGTGTACACAATATAACAATGAGAGGGTGTGGAGGACAATTACAGAAGATGACCCCACATGGGTTCTAGCAGCATCTTGATAGCTGGCACCTGAGAACAATAGAGCTACCTTCTAATACACTTCCTGTCACATCTTAGACATCCTGTCTAGCACATCAGAGATGTACTTACATAGAATACACTGCATATGTGATTAACTTAATTTGCTAACAATGGGCCAACAATGGGCTAGAAAAGATAACAGTACAAAAAAGGTGTCTGCTCACTGCAGACTCAGCACACCCTTTTTTTTAACCCCATCATGACCACCAGTTTAAACAGAACACAGTAATATTACATGGGGAATTACAGGATAAGACAGAGACATATGCCATAATATGAAGCATGGTGGTACACTATGGCCTTATGTTTTTGGGGCTTTTCACCCCACCACCCACCTGCTCCCATTTCCCATGTGGCAATGCAATTCCCCTACCCATTTTACAAAGTTGGGGGGGCGGTATGTACTCTGTGGTGGCACAATGCACCAGAATCGAGACCCTGGAAAGGGGTCCATGACACCTTTGAACCCACATTCCTTGAATTCCTGCAAAACACAATGCTGAATATTTCAGGTTTATGAGAAATGATTCTGAGCTGCAACCTCCCGGGCATCTTTCAAAACTTGCTTACATGGTAACTGTTCTCACTTGCCAAGCCTTGGCATCTCCCTTGTGGGAACCAGAAATCCCCACTATAGAAGGACTCTGATTTTCATCAATGCATTCCAGCAAATATTTAATGTTCTTGAGCAGACTACTTGCAGGGATTATTTCCATAAATTATTGGGGGGGGGGGGGGTGGCACCATGTTTCCAGCATACACAAAGTCCTCCAAATCATCCTACCATGTCCAGCACCTTGTTTTCCTATCAGGAGGAGCCCATGTACAGTACCTCATAAAAGTGAGCACACCCCTCACATTTTTGTAAGTATTTTATTATATCTTTTCATGTGACAACACTGAAGAAATTACTCTCTGCTACAATGTAAAGTAGTAAGTGTACAGTCTGTACAGTGTAAGTTTGCTGTCCCCTCAAAATAATTTAACACACAGCCATTAATGTCTTAAGCGTTGGCAACAAAAGTGAGTACACCCCTAAGTGGAAATGTCCAAATTAGGGCCAAAGTGCCAATATTTTGTGTGGCCACCATTATTTTCAAGCACTGCCTTAACCCTCATGAGCATGGAGTTTATCAGAGCTTCACGGGTTGCCACTGGAGTCCTCTTCCACTCCTCCATAATAACCTCACAGAGCTGGTGGATGTTAGAGACCTTGAACTCCGCCACCTTCCATTTGAGGATGCCCCACAGATACTCGATAGGGTTTAGGTCTGGTGACATACTTCGGCAGTCCATCACCTTTACCTTCAGCTTCTTTAACAAGACAGTGGTCGTCTTGAAGGTGTGTCTGGGGTCGTTATTATGTTGGAATACTGCCCTGTGGCCCAGTCTCTGAATGGAGGGGATCACGCTCTGCTTCAGTATGTCACAGTACATGTTGGCATTCATGGTTCCCTCAATGAACTGTAGCTCCCCAGTGCCGGCAGCACTCATGCAGGCCCAGACCAAACATATATACACATATGTCTATATGTGTATATATGTTTTCTAGAATATGTTGTGTTGATTCCCCCTATATGCATTTACATGATGATGTCAGATGCTGCCTCCACTCTCTCTGCATCACTGTTTACATTCAAACTGAAGGTTTCATCTCATATCAGTGTTTTTGTGCTCTTTGTGCCTTATCCGTTTATCTGTCATTTAGGGATTATTTCAACTACGTTTCCTCAGTATAGATGTATACTTTTGGTGGTGGGAGTGTCATGGTCTGGGCCTGCATGAGTCCTGCCAGCCCCGGAGGAACTACAGTTCACTGAGTTAACCATGAATGAATCAGCAGTGTACAAAAATGTTTTGCTTTGCATGAAAAAAAAAAAAAAAAAAAACATTTAAAAACTTACCTTGAAGTTAGCAAAAATGTCTTCTATTTTGTGCCAAATGAATTTTAGAGTTATCGCCCCCTCCAAATCCTGGCTAAATTAGCATAAAATTCATACTTCGTTTTGGCCAATAACAGGCACAGACATATGCAACATTTGTATCAAAGTATGGGGATCCTGTCCGTGCTGCAAAGCAGCATGGGATTTGTAGTCTGGCACATATCCGTTTTAGAAGAAGCTATATATTTTCATATAAGAGTCTCTCCCTGCAGCACATTTCACACTTGATTACAACTTCTGCTGGTAGTCCATTCTGTGTATTAACTATTGCTGGTTGATTTTTCCTCTTTCTGTTTGGCAGAGCTAACCAGGCAGCAGCTGAGCATAATTGGGTGATTACTACTCCTTCAGTTTACCGAGCGCAGAATTTATGCTGTGAGCTGTGACCCCGTCTGTAATTGGACACTACAAGCACATTTAACTGCACAGCTCTTTGTTGAATAACGAGCAGGTTAAAATCCATACTTGCATGCTGCGCTGCTATAGGTTAGTACGTTTTAATGATGTAACCAATCTGGGGATGGGCAAATCAGGATTTCACTCGACTACATATAAATCTGTAGACTGAACTTCTCAATATAATACATATTTTTCTGCTAATCTGTGCCTGTTTGTTACAGAACAGTTAAAACTCAGGAAAATTCAATATACCTTTAAATATGATCTATCTCAACTAGTATTTCAATACTAACAATGCAAAACTTGAGATCAGTTTGTTGCTATTTATCATACATTTGAACAGTATTAAATGATAATACAAATGGTGTGTGTAAAATCTACTCAAAGTATTTTACAGTTGCTACCCTGTCTTTTTATTTACTGACACACGTTAGAGAAGCAATAATTTGCTTTCCTCATTACAGTATTGTTTTAAATATTACATTGTTTCCTATATCCTGTAAAAAATTTAAATTTATGTGATCTTATACCATTAAAGATGTGTTACGCTAGAAAAACTAGCTAATTGCGTGTTATTATAGGTAGGTTATTTAAAAAAAAAAAAAAATGGCCAACAGCCAAACCAATCAGTTTTGATCTTAAATGGCATACTTCATATTATTTTTTATTTTAACAGATTGACAAACTTGCAGAAATAAAAGGGACTACACAAATCCAGAGATTTTTAGCCATCAGAGCTCTTTGTTCTAGGATGGATAATTCTGGTCAGATGGCTTTCAAGTGAAATAATTCAAATCATTGTGTTAGTTTTCTTGAACAGAACAAGACTTTTAAAAAAGCAATGGGTACTCTTTGTCTACCAAGCTTAACATTCAGAACTTGTTACTGCAATCTCTTTAATGGAGGTCTGGCTGGGTACAAAGGAATTGGTATATTGAACTTCGGAGAACACATCAGCCTCTTGTTAAAAAGTCCCATAGCCAAAGAGATCTTATCTAATGATGGTTTCTTAAATATATGAAACATAAAAATTGTTCTATCTGGCAATGTGCACAAAATAAGTTAAAAAAGAGAGTGAAAAACCTGATTATGATTTTATACAGCTCATTGTGATTCTGAATAAATGTAAAGGTTATGTAATATTAGACAAGCTTTTTAACAATGTCCTCATTTGAAACTGAATCGAGCCTGGAATGCTATTCATTAGGATTTAAAGAGATACAGAAATCACCATTTCTGCAAGTTTTTTTCTGCAAGATCGTAAACTAATAAAACATGTGCACATTTTCTTTCCGTAACAGGAGATAAAGTAAATGGTATATTCCCCGTGTGTTTGTTAATGAAACCCACAATTAGCAAAACTCAATGATACATCAGAATCATTTGTTTTTCTCTGGCACTAAGATTAAGCAGTTTTATTTTCTCATTATTGAACTAGAACACAGATAAACTCCACCACAATTATTTATATTTTTTTCTTTGCATCTGTTCTGTTCTATGATTTTCTTCTGAACATTAAAGGGATTGTGTGTACTTGTGCAGTGAATATTGTGCAGGTGAGAGGGGGAGTGGTTTTGCCTGTGAAAAATCATATCAGTGTCTTGCTTTTGTGTGGTATGTCGCATCAGGGGGAGGTTAAGTGCAGGTATAGTATAAGTGTGGGAGTTTAACTAAAAGGAGGGGAAAGGAAAGAAAGAGACAAAAGAAAAAATATATTTATTTTATTTATTAAGATATAGAAAAACAAGATTTATTGAAATATATTGATTTGTTTTCTCACTGTGGTTTTGTAATTAGTAATCACAAGTCAATCTAGTGGCAACCTCACTCAGTATACATTGTGCAATATGTATGCACTGCTGGAACAGCTGATCCAGGGTCCACACCTCTGTGACAGGTGTGAGCATGTTGCCTCTCTTGTAGCTCAAATTGGTGAACTGGAGAGAAAAATTGCAGCACTTAGTGATATTGCTCTACTCGAAAGGAAGTTTCTGCTTATCGAGCACAGTTTAGTCGGGCCTAGCATGGAGGGTAGATTTGGGGCTAGTGAGAATGTCCAGGGAGGTAGCTGGTTTACAGTAGCAGAGGGAACAGGAGGAGGTTACAGGCCAGCTCTGAGTTGGCAAACACCAACAGATTTGCCAGATTGAGAGAAACTTTTGGGTATGTCCATTCAGGAATGGCAATGCAAGATAGAGCTGTTCCCTCTTACAGCCGGGAGAAGGTTCTACTGGAGGAGTGGGAGGACAGCATAGGCAAAGTGACAGACAGGTTTTTGTGAGCGGACACTATATTATTAGGAAGGTAGACAGGGTGATTTGTCATCCCGACCCCAGCAATCAAACAGTTTGTGGTTTCCCTTGTGCTCTGGTTCACCATGTTGTGGATTGGGTAGCTAAATTATTGGGAGGGGCTGGAAATGAACCAGTGGTCTTGGTACATATTGGTACCAGTGACGACGTTAGTGGAAGATGGAGTGTCCAAATAATGATTTCATAGAATTAGGAAATAAACTTAAGGCAACAACCTTCAAGGTATTATTTTCGAGATACTACCATGCTAGCCTAGGAAGACAGAAAGAGCTTAGGGAGGATAATTTGTGGCTAAAAGAGTGTTGTACTAAGGAACGTTTGGGGTTTTTAGATCACTGGGCTGACATCTCACGTGGGTACAATCTCTATAGCAGGGATGGATTGCACTTTAATGATGAGGGAGTGTGTGTGCTAGGGGAAAGGATGGTAGAAAGGCAGCAGGAGTTTTTAAATTAGTAGGTGGGAAGGGACTAGATGGTAATGGGGTAGAAAGTGTAGAGGCTGCTTGTGAATGAATTAACTACTCATGGGTGAGGAGAAAGGGGAGAGTTAATATAGTCAACAGGAAGGTATTGCTGAGTAACTTAAATACAGTGGCAAGCACTTAAAAACTACAAACTCATAGCAACATAAGGTGTATGCTTGCTAATACCAGAAGCTTGCCAGGGAAAATGGGTGGGTTAGAATTATTAGCAGTAAATTAGAAATATGACTTAATAGGCTTTACTGATACATGACTGGACTGTTAATCTGGATGGTTATAACCTATTTAGGAAAGATAGGGGCAATGGAAGAAGAGGAGGAGTGATTTTTCTGTATGTTAAGCCTGAATTTAAACATACAGCCAGAGAAGATATTGGTGGAACTAATGTGGAATCCTTGTGGGTTGAGTTAAATAGCGGATGAACAGATTCTAAAAGAATATTGGTAGGAATATGTTGTAAACCCCCAAATATAATAGAAAGTAATGAACTGCAATTATTGTTACAGATTGGAAATGCAGTTATGCATGGGCAAGTTCTAATAATGGGAGATGTTAACTACCATAAAATAAACTGGATGAGTGAGACCAGCAATGCAGCTAAGGTGAGTAAAAAACAGGGATTTAAATCGTACAAAAAAGAGGGGACAGAGACTGCTTTACATGAGTAAAAGGAAATCAACAAGGCTTGCAAAAGGGATATTGGACTGGCTAAAATAGTAAATGAAAAGTTAGCCGCAAAGTAGAATAAGACTAACCCTAAAATTATTATTATTTTTTAAATATGTTAATGAAAAGAAGGCGAGGGAGGAAGCTATAGGAACATTACAATGTGACACAGGCCGTCTTTGGTACATACACGGGAGGTACCAGTGGTTGGGACTGCAACATAATGGGGCTACACTACCTTCACAAAATAATTGGTTAACGCAAGAAGAAATGCAAAAGAGGTTGAAAAAAATTAATGTTAATAAAGGCCCATGTCCTGATGGAATTAAATCCAATGGTACTGAGGGAACTGAGATCTGTAATAGCCAAACCATTATGTCTAAGTTTCCAAGACTCGCCACAGGGTCACTACAAAATGATTTGAGAAAAGCAGATGCAATACCTATATTTAAGAAAGGAGCATGAGTAATTCTCAGACAAGATACAATCAAACCAACACACTAGTCACACAGATCAGTAATCATCTATGTGTACTGCATTATATTATTTTATGGCTTGACAGATAGTACAGAAATTGTAGCACCCAGGGAACTATAGACTGGCCTCACTTCTGTTGTGGGAAATCTTTTAGAAGGGTTAATAAGGGATAATATACAATAATATGTCTGTTTGAACAAGATTATAAGTAGGAGTCAACATGGATTTATGAGGGATAGGTATTGTCAAAAAAATCTTATTAGTTTCTATGAGGAGGTTAATAGCAACTTGGATCAGGGTAACTCAGTGGATCTAGTCTTTTTGGATTTTGCAAAGGCTTTTGATACAGTGCCACATGAAAGACTATTGTGCAAACTAAAGGATACAGCAATTGCAGTAAATATCTGCTCATAGATTGAGAGCTAGCTAAAAGACAGGAATCAAAGGGTTGTTGTAAATGGAAATACTCAGATTAGACTAATGTGGTAAGTGGAGTTCCTCACAATTCCTCTGAGTTCAGTATTAGATCTTCTCTTTTTTTAATATATTTAATAATGGCTTAGAACAGAGGTGTCCAGGTTTGATCCTGTTGGGCCACACACAGGCCTGAATTTGAAGATTTCCTTTCTGTGCGCAGTTGAGTCAATCAGCATGATCGAAGAAGTGATACAATGGGTAGATGGTAGATATGATGGGTAGATACAATGGATAGATAGAATAGGTAGGTGGATAGATGGAATGGGTAGATACAATCAGTAGATATAATGGGTAGATGTCATAGGTAGATACAATGGGTAGAGGAATAGATGTGATGGATAGATACAGTGGTTAGGTAGATAGACACAATGAGTTGTGAGATGGGTAGGTACAATGGGTTGATACAATGGGTAGATTAATTAGGTAGGTGGTAGATGCAATGGGTAAATGAAATTGGTATATAGGTAGGTAGATGGAATGGGTTGATGAGATGAATAGATAGGTAGATGCGATGAGTATATATAATGGTAGATACTTTGGTTAGACATAGTGAGTAGGTGGGATGGATAGATGGAATAGGTAGATGGGTAAATGGGATGGATAGATGAGATGAATAAATAAAATGGGTAGATAGGTAGATGGGATGTGTTGAAACAAAGGGTAGATAGGTAGATGGAATGGGTAGATGTGATTGGTAGATACAATGGGATGGGTAGATGAGATCGGTAGATGGAACGGGAAGATGGAATGGGAAGATAGATTAGGTAGATGAAATGGGTATATGCAACGGGCAGATACAATGGGTAGATTATAGATATACTGGGTAATTACAATGGGTAGATGTGGATAGATATGTAGGTACAATAGTTTGGTTAGATGGGTAGATGCAATGGGTAGATGGAGTAGGTCAGTAGTAGATGGGTAGATCCAATGGATAAATGAAATGGGTAGATAGGCAGATGCAATGGGTATATATGATAGGTAGATACAGTGGCTAGATACAGTGGGTAGACACTGAGTAGGTGGCATGGTAGATACAATGGGTAGATGGAATAGGCAGATGAGATGAATAAATAAAATGGGTAGATAGGTACATAGGATTGGTTGAAACAATGGGATGGGTAGATGAGATGAGTAGATGCAACAGGTAGATAAAATACATAGATAAATAGATGGAATAGATAGACATACATAGAGACAGACATAGATATAGATAGATACAGACAGATATATACAGACATATAGATAGACAGATAGATGCAGATAGATAGAGACAGATTTATCCCCCACAGACACACACACAGAGCACATGGCTCTTACCAGCTAATGGAGATCCTCACAGACAGCCATGTTTAGAGGAGGGATGGAGGCGGGATCAGTGCAGGCAGTGGTAGTCGCTGGTTCAGTGCCTCTGCTGAATTGATTGACAGCTCGGGGGCGGGCTTATTGGTGACATCACGCATTACGTCAATTCAAGAGCTGACATGCTGTGTGGCACTCACACCCCTCACATTAAAACATGCAGAGGAGGATCAGATCAGCCTGAACCGGCCTCTGAAGAGGGAAGTATGGCTCCCATTCCACAGCTCGGTGTGTGTCCCTCAGTGCAGTCCCCCGAGAAGCCCCCGCACCACACACCGCCCCCCAAATCCTCCCACTACCCTCCCCTGCACTACGGCTCCCACACTGCGGCTTCACTGGGAGGCACCGAGGGGTTAAAGGGAGGGGGGAGAAGGACTGGATTAGGTTTATATGTGGAAGCGCAGGGCCACAGTTGCTGGCATGGAGCGCCTTCGGCCTTCGGCGCTCCATGCCAGCAACTGCGACCCTCGCTTTGCGAGCCCGCAAGCGTTAGCAACGGCTTGAGCAGGCTCGCATGCTCACAACTATATATGTGATATATATATATATATATATATATATATATATATATATATATATATATATATAAAGGGGCCCAGCAATCGGGTCTCCCTCGGCCGCACCAGCCCCCCCAAAAAAATATTTTTTGCATTGTCTAAAGCAGCCACTGTCTCCAGTACTCCCTCATTTGGAGTATGGAATACTCTTTTGTGTACCACTTGGATACCATTTCATAAGGACATTTTAGAGCTGAAAAAGGTACAGAGACGGACAATAAAAATAATAATTGGAATGAAGGGAATAAGTTAAGATTCCACCTTAAAGAAAGAAAAAAATGTTCTTCACAGTAAGGGTGGTTAAACTGTGGAATTCTCTACCAAAGGTGGTGGTAAAAGCAGATTTGATAGATAACGTTAAAAATGGATTGGATATATTTTTGAATAAAACAAGGGAATTCAGTATTATCTTGGATAATTAGAGATGGAGTACTGATCCTGGGAGGAATCACATTGCCAGTATCAGGAGCAGGGCCAGGTTAAGACCTTTAGAGGCCCTAAGCACTTAAAAGATTTTGGTGCCTCCATTTACAGTGGACCTTCGGCACTCGAAACTCGTCAATTTCAGTATCTGACGTGTCTTGATGAGCAAAAGATACTCATGCGTCCTTGGTACCCATCACATTTGTTAAAACCAATTTACATTATTACTTTTTGGAGTTTTATATTCGTCGTTTTTGTTGCTCGTCATGCCTTCTGGAACCAATTAACTACATGTACCAAGGGTCCACTGTATATCTGATTCAAAATATAAACAAATGTTACAAGGTATATAATTTACCTATATTATTACTATTTTATTATTATGTTTATTATTATATAGATATATACAATCTTAGAGGGGTTAACTGTTAATGCCATGTTCATAGCTTATAGTGTTGGCATAGGGGTTAATACTAGGTACCAAGGGAATCCATAAGGACCCTTTCAGTATAGGGGCTACATTTGTGTGCCAATGAGGACCCCTTGGTCATAGTTTAGAATTCCATGGGGGTCCATAGAGACCTCTATGCTAAATTGTTATATTTAGGTGTCATGGGGGTCAATAGGATACCCAGCTAATAGGGGGTAGCAGGAATTAAGGGAGGGGAAAGCAGCCTTACATGGGGTAGTCAGTATTAAGTGGGATTTCCAAGGGTTACACTTCTCATAGGGTAGCGGGTATTAAGGGAGAATCCCAGGAATTACCCAGCTTATGGGGGCTAGCGGGTCATAGGCAGAGAGATCATAAATCCCCTGCATTAGCTTTTATTAATATTTATACACTTCCCTGCCATAGGAATGGTTTATATAGATAGATTGAGATAAAGGAGGATGTTATGGCTAGCATTGCTATGGAGACTATGGAGAGTCAGATTCTGAGTCTCCTGTGATCAGTTTGCGAGCACACCTTAGAGCTAGAGAGCTCCAGGGAGGCAGAGTTCTTTTTTGCGGGAGCCATAGAATAGCTCCCCAAATTTGCTTTTCAAAACCATAGCTGTAAATCAGCCTTCTGAGAGTTCTTACAGGAGCTATGAAGTGAAGGCCAAAGTCAGAAAGTGTCCAGTAAACATATAGACAGAAATGTCTCTGCATCCTGACATTTCTGTGAACATTCACACACTGTTCTGTGGCAATGTATTGGCAACTAGAGCCAATCTGCTGCACATTGACAATATGCTGCCATAGGCCTTGTTGGCATTGCAAAAATCAGTAGTGAGGATAGTATAGGTTTGGCAGATAGTTAATATGATAACTATGCACCACTACTTTCATGTTTATTACAAATGATCCATGAGAGGCCCAGCTAAACTGTGCTCAGTGAGCACAAAGTCCCATTCCAAAGGAGCAATATCACTAAGTGCTGAAATTCTCCTCTCCAGTTCTCCAATTTGAGCTTCAAGAGAGGCAACATGCTCACACCTGTCCCAGAAGTATGGACCCTGGATCATCTGTTCCAGCAGTGCATACATGTGACAGGATGTACAGTGAGTGAGGTTTCCACTAGATATCTGTATATTTGCATAAATCTTTTTTTTTTATACCTTAATATAAAAAAAGCTTTTTTCCCTCTCCTTTCTTCCTCTTTTACCCTTCCTTCTGCTTTCTTCCCTTTTCTCTGTGACAATTTCCCCCCTTTTTTTAACTCCCTCCTTTTATTTAAACTCCCACACTTATACTATAACTGGACTTCTACTAAAAGTGTTCACAAGCTCACAAGTTTGCTCCTTTTCCTGTTTATATTAGATTCGGACCAATCACAATAATCAGTGTACAAGTACGCAAACACCCTTTACTGTTCAGAAGAATTTTACAGAACAAATACAAACAGTCCACAAAAAAGCCACACACTGATAAAGCTTCACACAGGCAAGACCACACCCATCTAACCTGCACAATAATCACTGCACAAGTACACACACACCCTTTACTGTTCATGAGAAAATCACAGAACTTGTTAAATTTCCATTTTTGTGATCTTAACACTTCCTGGCAATTTTGATCCTTTAATACCTCCACCATGTAACCATGGCTCGAATATTGGTAACCAGCCTTTAAAGGAAAGCACTCCACGTTTTTTCAATTGCTTCCATCTCATGACCTTGGTTTTACATATATTAAATTTTTCTTTTCAATTCATCTCCCCTGAGTCTGTTATTACATGTAATTCCCAGGATATTAACATTTTTGCTCTCAGTTTCTTTACCTGGAGGAAGAAAAACACTTTTTTTCTGTTTCTCCAATCCAAAAAGCATCAGTTTTACTTTAATTTATTTGGGAATTTGAGATCTCTGAATATTTCCCGTACTCCAAAAGTAGATTATCAAAGGAATTTATGGAATTCACAAAAGCTAATACATTATCAGTAGTGATGTCGCGAACCTCAATGGGCAGGCGAATTTTAAAACCCACAGGGATTCTTTCTGGCCACAATAGTGATGGGAAAGTTGTTTCAAGGGGTCTACCAACTGGACTGTGGCATGCCGGAGGGGTATCCATGGCAAAACTCCCACGGAAAATTACATAGTTGATACAGAGTCTGGTTTTAAGCCATAAAGGGCATAAATTACCTAACATTCCTAAATTGTTTGGAATAACGTGTTTTAAAACATCAGGTATGATGTTGTATCAATCAGGTAGTGTAAGGGTTACACCTTACATGACTGGGGGTCTATAGGTGACATTAGTACTGACCTTTATCTGACTGGGTGTCTATAGAGTGACATTAGTACTGACCTTTATATGACTGGGGGTCTATAGGTGACATTAGTACTGACCTTTATCTGACTGGGTGTCTATAGAGGGACATTAGTAATGACCTTTATATGAATGGGGGTCTATAGAGGGACATTAGTACTGACCTTTATCTGACTGGGTGTCTATAGAGTGACATTAGTACTGACCTTTATATGACTGGGGGTCTATAGGTGACATTAGTACTGACCTTTATCTGACTGGGTGTCTATAGAGGGACATTAGTAATGACCTTTTTCTGACTGGGGGTCTATAGAGGGACATTAGTACTGACCTTTATCTGACTGGGTGTCTATAGAGGGACATTAGTACTGACCTTTAGCTGACTGGGTGTCTATAGAGGGACATTAGTACTGACCTTTATATGACTGGGGGTCTATAGGTGACATTAGTACTGACCTTTATATGACTGGGGGTCTATAGGTGACATTAGTACTGACCTTTATCTGACTGTGGGTCTATAGAGGGACATTAGTACTGACCTTTATCTGTCTGGGGGTCTATAGGTGACATTAGTCCTGACCTCCTGCTGCAGTATTTTTACTCCCAGTACTCCCAGGCTTGCTACTATTAGATATAATAACCTCAGTTTTGTTTCCTTATCTGTTGGTAACATCAAAATATGATTATTAAATATTTCATATTTGTATGTTTTTTTCTCCCAAAGTGAACCCCTTTGTGTGTGTCCCACAGATGTGGCGTTTCCGCTCTGCGTATGTTGGATTTGCACCGCTCAAAAAGTATGAAAAGAGATCCCCCCCTTGAAGCCCATTAATGACATCATCAGTAAATTGAATGTAACAGATTCCAGTGTTTAGGGTTTATGACCCAATACTGCGATCATATCACTTATGACAAAAATCCGTATTTGTCGTATTATTCAGACGCGCGTGCATCTTTGTGTTACATTTCCTGATACTTTTATTATCTTGATCTTTATATATTTACTAGCGACTTGCCCATCAAAAAATGGCGGCAATAAGATTGTAAGGCAGGTAATGGTTTGGACGAGACATTCATTTTGTTGGCAGTCGGAGTCCTTCGGCGCTCATTGCGAGGCTGTTGGTTGTATTTTTTTTCTGATAGGCGCTTTTGCTGTTATTCTTTGGTCGGCGGTGATGTGTTTTTTGCGCTTATTGCAAGGCTTTGTATGCTATGAGCAGCGTTGGGGCTCGTTGTGAGGCGCGCAGTGAATGGCTTTTATGTTTAATGTGATAATGTTTTTTTTGTGTATATGTATTTTTGTATGCTAATGAAATAATTACTAAATGAATATACTTTACCTATTTGTAAGTAATATATGCAGGAAGCATTGTGCTGAAGAGCTGACAATCTGTTTTCATGTTCCTGCAGCATACAATGTAGGTTTTCAGTTCTGTGGAGCTGCTGTGTAAGTGTCAGCAATGTGTGCAGTGTGTAGTGTAAATAGGCTGCGTGCGCGAGGGGAAGCCGTTAGGGTAGCTGGGTACTTCCGCATTGTGTAAGTTAGTGTTGTAAAATGGCGGGGAATGTGTATGTGGTATGCGGGTGTGGATGATTTAGCGCCCTTGTTAATAGTGTATCTTTACCTCGTACGGCTTTTTAGGAAAATCCGTATGTGTTTTGCGTGTTTAGGGTCCTGTAGCCTCGTTTTCTTTTTTTCAAGGGCCATTTTTTCTCTCACTTAGGTTATTTTCGGGTGTCTAAACTCATGAATTTGGACTTAAATGGAGGTGTAACTTCACTTGCAGAGGTCCTCGGTGCCCGCCTTGCTGTGGGTAAGCTTTTTATGTGTTTGTTGTGTGTATTTATTGTGTTTTTAATGTTTTTAAGTGGGTGCGGTTCGGGCGTTAAGGTCGTATTTTTGTGAGCTCGTAATGTTTTTTTTTCTAAGTCTCGTATTTTTGGATGGTAAGTCCGTAAATTTGATGGTGTAAGTCCCGCCTGCGGCTCATTGCAGCCGACGTGGGAGCCTTCGGCGCTCCTTGCCAGCAACTCTGGCCCTCGCTTCGCAAGCCCGCAGCGTTAGCAACAACCCGCCTGCTCACAACTATATATGTGATATCTGTAACGTCTTCCCCAGTTGGCACTTGTAAATCGGCTAAGCGACAAAAAAAATGGCGTCCGGAAAAAATGAAAACGAGGCTACACGCAAAACATTACCTAGGAACAGACGAGGTACAAAATACACTATTATAAATAATGGAAACTGCTGGCGAGCCGCATAACACATACACAATCGCCGCCATTTTACAACACTAACTTGCAACTAATAACATTACAAATCTAAAATGGCGCGTTACACGACTATACAAGCGGTTTCCCCTCATGCACTGCGCAAATTGCTGACACTTACACCTCGGGTCACCAACAGTCCAAATGTACACTGTAAGCTGCAGGAAAATCAAAACTGATTGTTAGCTCTTCAGGTTATTGATCACTGGATATATTAATTACAAATAGGTAAAGTATTTTAGTAATTAATTAATTCATTATTATTAAAAAATATATATATAAAAAAAATACGCTTAATAGCATATTTTACACTGCGGTTACTTTACATACATTAACGCTTCGCACTTCCTAATACATTTGTTCATTCACAATAGTTATTATCGTGCATTCATTTAATAAGTATTAATTAGTAATGGAAAATAAAAATGTAGACTTAACACTACACTAAAATGTTTTACTTTTTGCTCTGCAGTTATATATCTGGATTACTGCTCATTGGCTGCCAGCGATAGCACTCTCAAAGCAGTTACAAATCTAAATCACTTTATTATGCTCTGAGACCTGAATACATTTTTTTATTTACACTGCACACAAAAAATTATATATTTAACACTGTACTTATATATCTGTCTTTGCGATGAGCGCCGAAGATTGATTGTTGCAAAGCACGAAACATGAAGGACACGAGGGAAGAGGCTCACAATGAGCGCCGAAGGTCCTCAGAGTACAAAAAGCATCACATTGTGTGGCAAACAGCATTGCCATGGCTTCAAACTTTATTGCCCCATCATTTGTGCCAGGCAAGTCGCTAGTGATATAATATAACATAATGCAATACAATATTATACAGTACACATGGGTGTTGGAACTGGGGAGGGGGGGGGGGTAAGTGGTAACCCCCCCCAGATTTCTTATCGTATGTATGTATGCGTATAGAAGCTAACAGGGGAGGAGAGAGGGGGAGGAAACACAGGGGAGAGGGAGAGGAAGACACAGGAGAGGGGAGAGGGGGAGGAAGGCACAGTGGAGAGGGGGAGGAAGACACAGGGCAGAGGGGGGAAGAGAAATAGGGTGAGGGAGAGGTGAGGGGAAGAGAAACATGGGAGGGGGGAGAGACACAGGAGAGAGTGGGGGGTAGAGACACAGGGGAGAGGGGGGAAGAGACTAATGGGAGGGAGTGGTGAGGAGACACTGGGGAGAGAAAAGGGGGGAAAGACACAGGGGAGGGGGGAAAGAAACACGGGAAGGGAGAGGGGGGTAGAGACACAGGGGAGGGGGGAGTGACACAGGGAAGAGGGAAGGGGGAAAAGACACAGGAGAGGGAGGAAAGAAACACTGGGGAAGGGAGAGGGGATAGAGACACAGGCAAGGGTGGGAGAGACACAGGGGAGAAGGGGGGGAGAGACACATGGGAGGGAGTGGGGGGGAGACGCAGGGGAGAGGGGGGGAGAGAGACACATGGGAGGGAGTGGGGGGGGGGAGACACAGGGGAGGTCTTCTGCTTTATTATTATTATTATTATTATTACTATATAATGTGTAATACGGACCACTTTGGCAATGAGCGCCGCAGTCGCTCATTGCAGGCGAGCCTCGCATAGCGAGGCGAGACGTTAATATGGACCACTTTGGCAATGAGCGCCGCAGGCGCTCATTGCAGGCGAGCCTCGCATAGCGAGGCGAGACGTTAATACGGACCACTTTAGCAATGAGCGCCGTAGGCCTCTATATATCATTCCTGGCTTATTCAGATATATGGAGGATGAATGCGTGGACGTACCTGAATCCCACAAGAGAGTGGTCGCCATGTTTATGTGGTGTTTATTATGACACTAGCGACTTGCCCGTCAAAAAATGACGGCAATGTTATTGTAACTGAGCTAATGTTGTTTTGTGTGTAATAGTAGACATGTAATACATTAATAAATGAATAGACTTTACCTATTTGGAAGCATTGTGTTGAAGAGCTGTGAACCTTGTTTGCACACAGACCTACAGCACCAAGCACACTGACAGTGCACACAGACCCATAGCACCAAGTACACTGACAGTACACACAAATTAACAGCACCAAGTACACTGACAGCACACACAGACCTACAGCACCAAGCACACTGACAGTACACATAGACCTATAGCACCAAGCACACTGACAGTACACACAGACCTACAGCAACAAGTACACTGGCAGTGCACACAGACCCATAGCACCAAGTACACTGACAGTACACACAGAACTACAGCACCAAGCTCACTGACAGTACACACAGACCTACAGCACCAAGCACACTGACAGTACACACAGACTCACAGCACCAAGCACACTGACAGTACACACAAACCCACAGCACCAAGCACACTGACAGCACACACAGACCTAGAGCACCAAGTACACTGACAGTACACACAGACCTACAGCACCAAGTACACTGACAGTACACACAGACCTAAAGTACCAGGCACACGGACAGTACACACAGATTAGCAGCACCAAGTACACTGACAGTACACACAGACCTACAGCACCAAGCACACTGACAGTACACATAGACCTATAGCACCAAGCACACTGACAGTACACACAGACCTACAGCAACAAGTACACTGGCAGTGCACACAGACCCATAGCACCAAGTACACTGATAGTACACACATATATACAGCACCAAGTACACTGACAGTACACACAGACCTACAGCACCAAGTACACTGACAGTACACACAGACTCACAGCACCAAGCACACTGACAGTACACACAAACCTACAGCACCAAGCACACTGACAGTACACACAGACCTACAGCACCAAGCACACTGACAGTACACACAGACCTACAGCACCAAGTACACTGACAGTATACACAGACCTAAAGCACCAAGCACACTGGCAGTGCACACAGACCCATAGCACCAAGTACACTGGCAGTGCACACAGAACTACAGCACCAAGTACACTGACAGTACACACAGACCCATAGCACCAAGTACACTGACAGTGCACACAGACCTACAGCACCAAGCACACTGACAGTACACACAGACCCATAGCACCAAGTACACTGGCAGTGCACACAGACCTACAGCATCAAGCACACTGACAGTACACACAGACTCACAGCACCAAGCACATTGACAGTACACACAGGCGCTCATTGCAGGCAAGCCTCGCATAACGAGGCAAGCCGTTAATACGGACCACTTTTTTATGGAGCAAACTGCTCCATATGTATATTAATAACTATACAACTTTCCAAACATACACATCTCATTGCAATACGCTAGTAATAATAATAATGCACAAGAGTCCTTCAGCACTGCACTGGACACTGAATAAACTTGCCTAGCTATGGTTTTCCCTATTGAATTAGTATCACCTACACTGTCCCTCCTCTCAGTAAGACTGCAAGGTACTTATGATTCCAAAATGGCTGCTGTCCATGAGGTAGAAGGGTGTAGAAGGGAGTGTATGCTGCTGATTGGCTGGAATGTGTCTGCTGACTGTGACATGCAGGGTCAAAGTTTGCTCAATGATAAAGTATTGGGGGCGGGTCGAATATCGCATATGTTCGCAGTTCGCCGCGAATGCGAACATGCTATGTTGGCCAAAAAAAGTCCGCCGGCGAACTATTCGCGACATCTCTAATTATCAGCATAAGCAATACACTTTACATGGATCATTGGAGCCTGTTGAATATTTTTTACTGATCTCAATCATTCTCAGAAAAGGATCAATATAAAAAAAAAACATATAATAAGGGGACTATGTGGACACCTTTGATGTTCGCATGAAGTTATGGGAAAACGTTATAATCTGTGTCAAGTAAAGCAATTTATAACTCTTCTATCACCTTTTTTAAACATTAATACATGTATCGACTGAGTCTGTGAAGATGATAATCCTGTTTAATTCAGCATAACAATATATACTTCACATAGGATTTGGTTCAGAAACTCACAAAAAATAGTAAACTAGTCAACACATCAGAACCTGGAGCTTTCATCTTATCTAGAGACTTAACTGCTACCTGTACCTCAGATACTGTGATTGGGTCCCCCATGGTGGCGCTAAGAACTGAATCCAGTTTATGGGTCTCTATTTGGTTTAATATTCTCTGGATATGACTTTTATTGATGTTTTTCTCACTAAATTCATTGTAAAATTAGCCATTGTAAAGTTTGCCAAACCAAAGATTATTTTCTGTGTGTGATAGTTTGTTGGCCTTCATCCCATAGTTCTGTAATAACTATCTTCTGCTTCCTTTCCTTACAGTGCTCAAAAATATTAGGCGAAAACATTTTAAAGACCCCACATTCACCCTCATGAATTAGAGAAGAGAGACTGTGAGAGAAGTGCAATGATAGTGTGATACGGCTGGACCCTACATGACAGAATATATGTTTTATATTTATCACTGTGAGATCTACCTGCCTCACTTATAAATCCTTAATTTTTTGTTCTGTCTCATTTCCTTATATACCTGCATTTTCATATATCTCCATTATGGTTATTCTTGCCTCTATCAGACTTTCTATCACATTTGAGAATATTACTATTAAATTTCCAGTATCCTGGTCTAATTAAGGCCGACTCCCCAGTGTTAGGGTGACACCAGAGCACGATATTAAAATTCAACAGGTTTCACCAAAACATTACAACATTTACAGTAGTTTTTTTTTTTTTAGCATCACCTTTTTTGTAGCTGTAATCAGGAAAATAAGGGTTTTGGGATTTAAACACATTCTCTAAATCACCTTTCAAAGTATTTAAAAGATATGACTTATACTGAATATGATTCCTTTGTTTACCTCTGTCTTGAACATAAGAAACACAGTTGAAGTTACAGACATAGCTACTGCCTGTGCAGGTGGTGCCAGGCACCGAAGCCCCTGACATCTGAGGGCCCCCTGCAGACTTTCCACAGGCCCCTGTGGCCCCCGCGGCCCTTTCGTGCCCCCCGTGGGTCTTCTGTGGACTCCGTGGATCCTCTGTTGCCCCCGCCATTCATGAGTGGCCCCTCACAAGCTATAGGGGCCCCGCTGGGTCCCCTGCCAGCTCAGTGACCCCACAGCCCCTTATGGCCCTTGCTGACTTCTCATGGGTCCCCTGCATCCCCTTATGGCCCACTGTGGCCCATCAATGGCCCGGGGCCCCCTGTGACCCCCACGACCCCTTATGGCCCCCACGTACCTTCCATGTGTCCCCTGCAGCCCTTAAGGCTCTTTGCAGCCCCCCACTGGCCCTAAGGGCCCCAATCAGGCCCTGTGACCCCCACTGCCCCTTATGGCCCCGCAGACAACTTGTGGCCCCTCGCGAACCTCTGAGGCCTCCCTCAGCCCCCTGTGGCCCCCCAGACCCCTGGGGCCTTCCTCTGCCCCTTGTGGCCCCCTTGGTCCTTGCTGGCCCCTGCAGTCCCCTTGGACCTCTGTGGCTCCCCTCAGGCCTCTGACCTGCTGTGGACCCTTCTCACCCCAGGAAGTGGAGTGTAGCAACGGGCAGGTAAGAAAGTATTTATAGTACTATAATATATATAGATGTATATGTAAATGCGTACGTATACTGTATATATATATATATATATATATATATATATATATACACACATATATATATATATATATATATATATATATATATCTATGTATATATATATATACACATATATGCCTCACTCGCAGTTACAAAGAGCCACAGAAACGTGAATTTCAAAAAAATATATATATAACACGCAATGACTAAATACGGACTTACACAAAAAAATACGAACTCTCAAAAATAGGAAATTAACGTCCGTAACGCGGACGTCCACAAACAAGAAAAACACTTAAAAAAAAAATAAACACACACACAGCATGGGGGGACAGTCACGACATCTGCCAGGGAGGTTGCCCCCCAATTAAAGTCTAATTTAAGGAGTTTTGGAACTTTAAAATCGGCTAAGCAAGAAAAAAAGTGACGTCCGAAAATAATTTAAACGAGGCTACACGACCCAAAACCTGAAAATAACAGCCAGGCACGTACGACTTTTGCCAAGGACGTACGAGGTACAAAAATGCAAAATTACGCGGTTGCAAAAATATGAACTTAACGGCCGAACCGCACACAGCGAAAAACATGAAAAAAACACAAAATACAAACACAAATTTAAAAAAAAATTACATACAGAAAGGGAGACAGCCAGGATGTCTGGGAGTCAGGTTGCACGCAAATTTAAGTCCAATTTACAGAGTTTAGACACTCGAAAATCACCTAAGCAACAGAAAAAATGGCCGCCGAAGCAAACGAAAACGAGGCTACATGACCCCTAAACCAGCAAAACACCGCCAGGCACATACGACTTTTGCACAAACCTGTACGAGGTACTAAACACACTAATAGCAAGGACGCAAAATCATCCACACCCGTGTACCACATACACAATCGCCGCCATTTTACAACACAAAAATCACAATAAAACGACAAAGGCCTTCACCGCACGCCAACGGTGCTCATAGTACACCAGCGGAGAGGCTTGCAATAAGCGCCCAAAAGGAGATCAGCGCGGACCTTACAATGAGCGCAAAAGGAGCAGAGGGAGGCCACAGGGGGCTGGGGGGCCACAGGGGGCTGAGGGAGGCCGCAGAGGTCCGCGAGGGGCCACAAGTGGTCTGCTGGGCCATAAGGGGCCGTGAGGGCTACAGTGAGCCATAAGAGACTGCAGGGGACCCATGGGAGGTCCGCGGGGGGCATAAGGTGCAGTGGTGGCCACAGTGCCTGATTGGGGCCCCTGGGGCCAGTGCGGGGCTACAGTGAGCCTTAAGGGCTAAGGTGGGAGGAGATTTTGCATACATAGGAAATTTCTGTCTGCATATTGGAAATGTGGCAGTTACACTTGCCAGTGCTATTAGCAGGACTAAATGAGGGATTTAAACAGGTGGCCCATATTTCTCATTTGACCTTTCACTCTGATTGTGCTCTGCTTTAAGGCAATCTTTAAAATAATTTCCACCTTCATAGCAGAGATTACATACATTTTCCTTATCACATTCAGAGCTGTGATCATGGGTGTAAGAACTGCGAGGGGGGAATCCCCCCAGATTTTTCAGTGTGTATATTTGTGTGTAGAGAAGCAGTTGTGTGGTATTTTTATTTGCGGTATCCCCCCCCAGATTTTCTTTGTTCCTACACCCATGGCTGAGATGCCCTATTTTACTGCACTGAGAACACCAGAATTTATCACATACAGGTGCTTGGTGGAATCACATTTAAAGCACTTTTTTGGTTGTCCCCAGTACAAACATCTCCCACAATCTCTCCCAATGTACACACAGTTTGGGAAGTGACAGGCAACATTATTTCTGTACAACAGATGTACTTTGATTTTTTTTACAAACATGATAATTAACAACATTTTTTAGAAAATGAAAAATAAAAAAATAAACACAACCATTAACTATATTTTTGCATCTTTCATATCTAATTCTTTACTCTGTGACTTCATTTTTCTTTCTTGCCTGCTGTAGTCTGTTAATTGTGTCCTTGTAGACTAATTGCTTTTCATTTAGTCCTGCCAATAGCACTGGCAAGTGTAACTGCCACATTTCCAATTTACATTTTAAAAACATTGCATATTTTTAAATGTAGTTCTTCAAAGTGTTAAGTCATAAAATAAGACCACAGTAGTCCTTTAAATGTACAAAAACATATGTCTGGTGTCCCTGTAAGGTATATCATAGAATAGAAAAAAATATGGATCTAATGTTATCTGCCCACATCTCTCTTTATTGTGGATATAATTGTTTTTCACATCTGCCAGGTCCAGACATGTTCCTAGGAATACATTTCAACTTCTGTAAGCAGGGGGCCAAGTATACATCTTACAGACAAAGGTGTGAATGTCTCCCTAAAATCCATCCTTATGATCCATCACATTTTTCACTGCTACCACAAAAAGAAAGTACAAACACTAAACAGTAATATGTTATTCAAGTAATAAATAAACACATTATTCATTTGGTATTCCAAGACAGGAAATGTGGCCAACACTAAAGTAGAACGTGACTGGTGATATATCTACAGTGATGAGACTATGGAAATATATTCAAATGAACCACTTTGTTTAAAGATGTTTTTGCGTAATTAAGTCCCTGACGGTGCAGTGGTGCCAGAGACATTTACTTTGAGGCACATCATGTTTTCAAAACAACATGAGACACAAAAATATCATGTTATAAAAAACAGAGGTCTGATCTTGCCCTCTGGGGATGTAGAATGGGAACCTGGCAATTACTGGGAAACTAATGCTCAGAGATTATATTAGAGGCTAACGTGTGAGCCCAAAATAGTAAATTTAAAATAGTACAAAAATGTATAACACATGCAGAGACTTGCAAATACGGTGCAGGTGCCAAAGCCTTAAAGATTGGGGAGCATGATTGATTATTTTTTTATATGTTATTCTCAAACATTACCTTATCTCTCTTTGCTCTTCTGTGTGTCCTTTCATCTATTTTCCTCTATACTGTTTCTCTCTCCCAGAGTTAGACTTCAGATTAGGCAGAGTAGGCAGTTACCTAGGGACATTTGCCTGTTAGATATATATTAGAAAAAAGGGGCATACAGCATTCTTGCTTTGGAAAGGTGGGGTTTATGGGATTGCATCTATAGTCCCCTGACCATGCATGCTCAATGTTTTCTGACATGCATAATTAATGCCATATGTGTTGAAATTTTGCCTTCTGGACAATATATTCCAGGCCAAGAAGAGAGGTATGTGAGAAGTTCAGAAGCGGCCATTATTGAGGGGAAATGTGATTTTAAATAATATTTTCTGGCTAAAGCCATCCTTTGTTGTTGTTTGCACATGTAGTTTTAGTGTTAAATAAGGTTGAATTAAAAACAGATTTAATTTGAAAAGTACGTACATTAGTCCTTTGATATAAAGAAGTTATTTTTTATAAAGCTTGTCATTTAGACCATCCATCTTTTCGGCAGCACTCACTTGTATCCATTTTAATGTATTTATTTTCTTTAATTATGATTCCTTTCCAGATATTAATAATGAAAAATAGATATTTATATGATTCTGGTCTAAATTTCACCCAATTTAATAAAGTATTTTTTTTGTAATGCAAAGACATATGTCATTTTTTAGAATGCTATATCAATGCATTAATTAAAATATAATGCAGAGCAATGAATTTGAGATTTCTCCTTCAGTACAAATTCATTTATATTCATCACGTCTCCTGTAAATGAACTTGGATCCAGGGTTATTTTTAAAGAAACACAAACAGAGGAAGAGTAATTGCTGTGGAATTTCTTCAAGAGCGACAATACAAAACAGTGGATTCAGCTGTTAGTAAGCGAAGCCAAGAAGGACAGAGTGATATGCAGACAGCAAGGGAGGTCCTGGGAAAGTGAAACCAGGAAAATAAACTATCCGGAGGAAAGATTTAAACTAGCAAAAATAACCAAGCTATTCGTAAATGCAGAATTTAGTGTATTTCTTGGTAGCAACTGAATGTAGTGTTTTCATTCTTGAATGGACAGATACATAAGTAATAATGATAATCTGTTGAACAAGCTGAGTGGCATTGTGTGTAATTTATAACAGAAAAAGATTAGATTTATGAATCCAGAGCAACTTAAAGCAGACAATTTTTGTGTGAACTCTTCTCCCTCCAAATACTGGTAATGTTTTTAAGATGGATTGTTATCTAAATTAAAGAATCACTGTATGATCAAGAAAATATTGATAGTTTAGAGTTCTTAAGCAAGCCAAATCTACTATTTGACATGTAGTCAGACATGCAGTCCCGGCATCAAGCAGAGGATACAAGAAACTAGAAAAAGTGTGATGTTTTAAAATGAGCTGTTCATTTAAGCTTATTTCGTTTAGGGAGTATAACATTATTTTAGAGAGATATTATTAGAATATATAAAGAAGTGAATTTGTATTACTTAATAAAACTCTTAAAATATCTTCACTGCAGCTAAACATGGTGTTAGTGGACATGGATAACTTAGGACAGTCTACAAGTATAATATCATTGTGACATACTGCACATATTGTTAAAGGCATTTTTTGGAATATAGTATACAGAATTCTTTCTGGACGCATGTTGACCTATTACATGTGTCAGAGAAAGACCCAGCTTTCTGTTCACAGTTGACTTTGTGTGACCCGCAATGAGCATCTTCCAAATGGTAGACTTATTTACAGCCTCAATAAATTGTAGCTCGTAAATGTCATGTTAGCGCTATTTGCATGCTAAGATGCCTCGTTACATTATTCGCATCTGACTTTGCGTGTTAACCTGCAGGACGGCCAAGAATAGGCTTACGTGGAGAGCAACGTTGAACTTCGCGCACATAAGTTATGTAAGTTCTTAGAATTAATAGCATAACATTCACAAGCCCACAAATCAGCCCAGAAAAATACTTTATTTCATGATTATTTTTTGTGTAATATTGATACCTGCATTCAATGTGTTACGACATATCCTGTAACTTGTATGTAGTAGAATATCATATTTACTGCTTTATTAATATTGCATGATTTCTGGCTGATGGGACCAATCGCAAACTGGATTTGAAGCACGTAAAAATGTACCCTCCCTTTTTTCAGAGATGTAACTCTTAAGATTTCTCTTTCCATTGGCTCCATCTAAACTCATAATTACAAGATTGCTTAATTGTTTGCGTGCGAGCATGCAAGTCCGATGGCTGTGAACTGGTTTATGATATAGCGTCTCTCGCTTGTAGCTCGCAGCCGTTTCTAATTTAATAGCGACGTAACTCTGGCAAGTTTGCGTGCTAAACATTGGACATACGAGGCTGTAATTTAATATGGCTCTTCTTGACCAATCTAAAAAGAAAAAGTAATTGAATACTTCTTATAAAACGGTCAAGTTCAGTGCTAAAATAGAAGCAAAAATCAGCACGTTATGACCTCCCTATATAAACACCAAAAATGCATGCGGTAGAACAAAACATGCAATTTCCTAACAGCATAAACATGCAGCTAAAATATTTGAGAAAACAGAATAGCAAAGGGAATCCTCTTTGACATGATTAGACAAACTTGGAATACATATCTTTCACACAACTTGACTGCGAGTCAGGGCAGCGAGGCTACATTAACTATATAACCCAGCTTAGCTGCTAAGCATACACAGCTGGATGCAGGTGCAGTGTGACCATAAAGTGCTTGATCAGTATTGCAGGCTTAGATGGACCACCTGGCAGGAGAATATTCAATAGCTACCGACAGAGACATTCAAAGGCACACAAACTACTCCTTAGTCTCACAGAAATACTGCACTTTGTATGATGTACATGAGAACCAGAACTGTATCACACGATCCTAGTGCGTAAAGAGAGAATCTAAGTAGAAATCACTTATGTGGGATACATAAAATTACGGTATCACAAACTACTTTTAAACAAGCACAAGCCTCCTTTCAGTGGAACTTGCTGGACAGAGGCAGAAGACGCGCTGCAGCACAGCAGGAACTCAGCGATGAAGGTAAGAAGAGAAGAGAGAGGGGAAAGGAGAGGTTTTTGGAGAGGGGGAAGGATGGAGGATAAGGGGAGAAGGATGGAGGATAAGGAGGTTAGGAGGTATGTGGAGGATTGCGGCCCAAGGGGATTAGTAGGGAGGGGGATGAGAGGCCCACGGGCCACATGGTTGTGGGCCGTAATGGCAGCGGAGTGGGAGACGAGAGTCCCGCAGAGGGGGAGGTGAGAGTCCCGAGGGGGATGATGTAGCCTAAGTTCTGCAAGCTAGTGGTCAACGGCTCACCTTGCTTCACAAGGCTTCGCAGATGAGCGCCTTTGGTGCTCATCCAGCCTAAGTTGTGCGCCGTACAAGGCTCACCTCGCTTCGCAAGGTTGCAACTGCATGACCAACATCGCAAACGTTACAGACAGTGTTCTTGGTCCACAACTATTATAGTGATAATTAGTAAATTCCACATTTCAAATGCTTAATTTCTGAAAAGAGATTTGAGCAAAACATTATTTTTTTTGCAAAGGTTATGGACAATATGTAGACAGAAATACTAGGCCAATATTGACAAGCAAAGCAACAGAGATAAAAGCCAATATAAGCAAACATTGGTCCTTTATCATGTCACCAACACAGCCAGACATAATGAGTAGAGATGTCACGAATAGTTCGCCGGCGGACTGTTCCCGGCGAACATAGCATGTTCGCGTTCGTGGCAAACAATATATGCAATATTTGACCCGCCCCCTATACTTTATCATTGAGCAAACTTTGACCCTGCAACTTACAGTCAGCAGACACATTCCAGCCAATCAGCATCATACCCTGCCTTCCAGACCCTTCTAACTCATGGACAGCAGCCATTTTGGAATCATAGCTAACTTACAGTCTTACTGAGAGGAGGCTGAGTGTAGGTGATACTGCATCAATATGGAAAACCATAGCTAGGCTACTGTAAACAGTGTGCAATACAGTCCTGAAGGACTCTTTTGATCTCTGCTGCAAGGACACCCCTGTGTCTCTTCCCCCCCCTTATCATCATCCTCCCCTCACCTTAGCACCCAACCCTAACACACCTCACACTTATCCATAAAACCCATCAACCTAACACCCAACCCTAACACCTCTCACACTTATTCCTAACATGCCTCATCCTAACACCCCTTACACTTATCCTTAACACCCCTCACCCTAAGACCTAACCCTAACACCCCTCACACTTATCCCTAAAACCCCTTACCCTAACCCTAACACCCCTTACACTTATCCCTAACACCTAACCCTAACATCCCTCACCCTAACACCTAACCCTAACACCCCTTACACTTATCCCTAACACCCCTCACCCTAACACCTAACCCTAACACCCCTCACACTTATCCCTAACACCCCTCACCCTAACCCTAACACCCCTCACACTTATCCCTAACACCCCTCACCCTAAACCTAACACCCCTTAGACTTATCCATAACACCCCTTACCCTAATCCTAACGCCCCTCACACTTATACCTAACACCTAACCCTAACATCCCTCACTCTAACACCTAACCCTAACATCCCTCACACTTATTCCTAACATGCCTCACCCTAACACCCCTTACACTTATCCTTAACACCCCTCACACTAACACCTAACCCTAACACCCCTCACACTTATCCCTAACACCCCTCACCCTAACCCTAACACACCTCACACTTATCCCTGACACCCCTCACCCTAACCCTAATGCCCCTCACACTTATCCCTAACACCTAACCCTAACATCCCTCACTCTAACACCTAACCCTAACATCCCTCACACTTATTCCTAACATGCCTCACCCTAACAACCCTTACACTTATCCTTAACACCCCTCACACTAACACCTAACCCTAACACCCCTCACACTTATCCCTAACACCCCTCACCCTAACACACCTCACACTTATCCCTAACACCCATCACCCTAACCCTAACACCCCTCACACTTATCCCTAACACCCCTTACCCTAACCCTAACACACCTCACACTTATCCCTAACACCTAACCCTAACATCCCTCACCCTAACACCTAACCCTAACATCCCTTACACTTATCTCTAACACCCCTCACCCTAACACCTAACCCTAACACCCCTCACACTTATCCCTAACACCCCTCACCCTAACCCTAACACCCCTCACACTTATCCCTAACACCCCTTACCCTAACCCTAACACCTCTCACACTTATCCCTAACATCCCTCACCCTAAACCTAACACCCCTCACACTTACCCCTAACACCCCTTACCCTAACCCTAACACCCCTCACACTTATCCCTAACACCCTTTACCCTAACCCTAACACCTCTCACACTTATCCCTAACATCCCTCACCCTAACCCTAACACCCCTCACACTTATCCCTAACACCCCTTACCCTAACCCTAACACCCCTCACACTTATCCCTAACACCCCTTACACTAACACCCCTCACACTTATCACTAACACCCCTCACCCTAACACCTAACCCTAATACCCCCTTACACTTATCCCTAACAGCCCTTACCCTAACACCTAACCCTAACACCCCTCACCCTAACACCTAACCCTAATACCCCCTTACACTTATCCCTAACAGCCCTTACCCTAACACCTAACCCTAGCATCCCTTACCCTAACACCCATCACACTTATCCCGTACACCCCTTACCCTAACCCTAACACCCCTCACACTTATCCATAACACCCATCAACCTAACACCTACACCTAACATTCTCACACTGATCCCTAAGACCTAACACCCCCCACACTTATCCCTAACACCCCTCACCCTAACACCTAACCCTAATACCCACTTACACTTATCCATAACAGCCCTTACCCTAACACCTAACCCTAACATCCCTTACCCTAACACCCATCACACTTATCCCTAACACCCCTTACCCTAACCCTAACACACCTCACACTTATCCATAACACCCATCAACCTAACACCTAACCCTAACATTCTCACACTTATCCCTAAGACCTAACACCCCTCACACTTATTCATAACATGCCTCAGCCTAACACCCCTTACACTTATCCCTAACACCCCACACCCTAACACCTCTCCCACTTAGCCCTAACACCCCTCACCCTAACACCTAACCCCCTCACCCTTATCCCTAACACCCCTTACCCTAACACCCCTCACACTTATCCCTGTGTCTCTTCCCCCCCTTATCATCAAGGGAGGGGGGAGAATGATGAGGGAGGGGGGAAGAGACACAGGGGAGGATGATGAGGGAGGGGGGGAACAGACACAGGGGAGGATGATGAGGGAGGGGGTAAAGAGATACAGGGGAGGGTGATGAGGAAGGGGGGAAAGAGACACAGGGGAGGCTGATGGGGGGAAGAGACACAGGGGAAGATGATGAGGGAGGGGGAAAAGAGACACAGGGGAGGATGATGAGGTAGGGGGAAAGAGACACAGGGGAGGATGATGATGGAGGGGGGAAGAGACACAGGGGAGGATGATGAGGGAGGGGGTAAAGAGATACAGGGGATGATGATGAGGGAGGTTGGAGGATGATGAGGGAGGGGGGAAAGAGACACAGGGGAGGATGATGAGGGGGGGGGGGGAAAGAGACACAGGAGAAGATGATGAGGGAGGGGGAAAAGAGACACAGGGGAGGATGATGACGGAGGGGGAAAGAGACACAGGGGAGGATGAAGATGGAGGGGGGAAGAGACACAGGGGAGGATGATGAGGAAGGGGGTAAAGAGATACAGGGGAGGATGATGATGGAGAGGGATGTTAGGTTATTTATGCCCTTTATGGATTAAAACCAGACTCTGCATCAACTATGTAATTTTCCGTGGGAGTTTTGACATGAATCCCCCTCCGGCATGCCACAGTCCAGGTGTTAGTCCCCTTAAAAAAACTTTTCCATCACAATTGTGGCCAGAAAGAGTCCCTGTGGTTTTTAAAATCCGCCTGCCCATTGAAGTCTATGGCGGTTCGCCGGGTTCGCCGGTTTGCGAACATTTGCGGCGGTTCGCGTTCACGGTTCGCGAACCGAAAATGTTATGTTCGCGACATCACTAATAATGAGCCTTTGATGTCTTGACCACTAAATAAAGCACATTGTATTTTCAAGGGGCAAAAAATCCTAGATTGTTCACAAAATAGGTTGCAGTTCTTTACCCCACTTGCAAATGCTTATGCTAACAAACCAGTTACCATACTGAGGAAACACTTTGAAACATTATGGTGGCTAAAATTATCAAAAGGTTTTCTGAAAAGAAATGGCCAGAGATTTCATTGGACATTCATTTGCGGTAATTGTGCTGGAAAGTCTATGCAAATAAATGTTTTTAATTTTAAATTAAATTGTTATTCTTACATTTTCAGTTAATTAATTATGGTTAAAATGGAATATTGATATATCAGAAGTGCAGTTAAAAATAGTTAAAAGTGCATGAAGTGGCTAAATCACACATTACATTGTTTAAAAATCATAAATCCATAGCACCAAGCAGTCAGAGATACTGAAATTATGTAGCATATGTGGGAAAGCACTCGAGTAGCAAAATTGTCAAACACTAAACAGATTTGCATAAATTACAAATATTATAGTGGATTGTATTTAGGACAAATTCAAGATCAGACCCTTTAACTTTTTTTTATAGAAGATGATATGAAACCAGGAGGGAAATCAGAACAAAGTGGGGATGTCAAAAAAAGGGAACATGTTAATGCCATCCAATTATATTACCATTTTAAGAATAAATTGTTGTGAGCATTGTAGTTTACATACATTCTTTTGCTAGTTTGATATATCACAGAGACTTTTTTAGGATTTGATGATGTTCCAACTGGCAAAAATTACATTTATGATAATTAGTAGAGAGAACAAAATATTAAAATAGACGTGCTAAATCAAAGTACAAACTAACCTTAATAGGTTAGTTCTATGGATATAATAACAGACTCTGAGGGCATCCTCTCTCAACACACTTGTGCCCTTCGCAGGGAGAAATATCCTGTAGTATATCAGTCTGGTCCCACTCACTAGAGTGATCCAGCCCTGAAATACCATGTAATTCTACCATGAGCAGGAGAAATAGCACACCCCATTGGGCCTCATCAATGAGGTGTAGCTGATAACTCCTTAAGGCACAGTAAGCAAGGGGTCCACGTCTGGAGTTCCCCATCACCCTTAGGCAGACTTTAAGTCACATTAAGTAGATTCTTTATGCAGCTTCAGGGAAAAGCTCAAGAAAGAACTGGTGTGGTTACAGGGACACTGTAGTTTAGGATAAACTTTTCATGTTTGCAAAGTATCCGAAATGGGCAGCATTTTTTTTTATAAAAACAAACTTTATGACATTTTTAAAAACATTTTGAAAAACATAAACATGCTTTTAGTTATACTGAATTTTTAAAATTTACTGTAAATATTCTTTTAATGATTCAGTGCTCCTTTAAATCATATATTTTTACCAATGCAATAAACCATTTTGACATTGTTTGCTCCATTTGGCTTATATGTAATTTGAACTAGATATTTTATTTGAATGGAATGAGTGTTAGACCTTTCATACTTCACTTTCAGTATTAGGCCCTTCGCGATCGCTGCCTTGTTGTAGTGAATGGGCCTATGTACTTCAATGAAGCTGTACCTTGTAGGGTCTGCCAAGATGGGCAGGACATAGCAGAGAGGTCAGACAAATCACAGTCCACTGGAGAAGGAACTGACAACCCACTCCAGTATCTTTGCTAAGAAAATTGAATGGATTACTCCAACCAGAGACATAATGATATGGTACCAGAAGATGAGCCCCTCAGGTCAAAATGTGCCTACTAGGAAAGGGATTGGGCCAAAGTCATCAAATCGCCCTGCTGAAATGTTAACAACTACCAGATCTTAATGTGATTCCAGAATACAGTAGAAGTGGAGACGCCCTCATAATTAATCAAGGGAGGCCAAAACTGTTTCAGTAAAACCCTTATTGGGAGAATCACACATAATAGTTGTGGTAAGTTACGAATGTTGGTCATGCAATGTTAAAAGTTACAGGCTTGCACATGCGCAATGAGCGCCGAAGGCCATTGCGAGGCCCGCATTATTTTGTGAAAGAAATGGTGGCCTTTCAGGGTCCCTGTAAGTGTCATCTGTACCATCAGGGTTGTTATTTGTCCGTGGACGCTTCATCGATGGAGGATGGAAGGCCCGCAAGTTAGAAGGGGGGAGAGCCTTGCATTGTGTATCAAACAGCATTTCCAGCTTTTTATTTTATTGCAGTCATTTTTGATGGGCAAGCGGCTAGTATCTAATAAATATAATGTTTATTTATAGGCCTAATTTAAACATACAGTATCTCATAATTCATTATCATGACTCATTCCTAATCATGTTAACATAGCGACTTGCCTGTCAAAAATGACGGCAATAACATTTGAAGGCTGGCAATGCTGTTTGCCACACAATGTAAGGCTCTCCCCCTTTAACTTGCGGGCCTAGTGACAAGCACCTTCGGGACACATTGTGAGCCTCTCCCACTGTCTACTTTACAATCCACAAGCTGAGCGATTCACCGCTCATTGCAGGCCATTTTCATGCTTCACAATGAGCACCTTTAGCACTCATTGTGAGCCTCTCCTCCCCTCTACTTTACGGGCTTTGTAATGAGCTCTTTTGGTGCTCATCGCGAGCCCTGCAATGATCGCTCATTGCAGATATCGTCCAACCCGCCACTTTCGTGCCTCGCGATGAGCGCCGTCAGCTCTCATTGCAAGCCTTTCCCCACTCTCTGAGCCCTGCTTCTGTTTCCCTCTCTCCCTTCCAGGTGTCTGTTTCCCCCTCTCTTAGTCCCCCCCCCCTTTCCCCCTCCCCCCCTCTCCCTGCTTGCTGTTTTTTCCCCTTATTTCCCTCCTCTGTGTCTCTTTTCCCCCCACTCTCACCCCTATGTCTCTTTCCACTCTCTTCCCCCTCTCCCTCCCCTGTGTCTTTCTCCTCTCTTTCCCTGATCAAGTTTTGCGTGGCTCCCGTTGAGCACCTATCTATCCTTTTTTAGTCTTGCGTGCCTCGCGCTGAGCAATGTTGCTTGTATATTCAAAGTACTTTGTGACAGACGTTGTTCTGCGGTGTTACGAGCTTCAGCCTCGTTTTGATCCTTTTTAAAAGCGTTTACGTTTTTTCGTCCGCCATTTTTTTCCTTGCTTAGCCGATTTTTGATCTCCAAAAAACAGCAATTAATCCTCAAATTAGCTTGTGACCTCACTCACAGGCTCTCTAGCTCTCCCTCTGAGCTGTGAGTGAGGTTTTTAAGTAATTTTTTTAATTATTTGGCGTTTTTGCGGTCTTCCGAGTAACGGGCTTAAAAAAAACATTGGCCGTTAAATTCATAATTTTTTCAAAGTCTTGCTTTCCTGGCGATCAGCGCCAAAGTCCTATCGCCTTCATCGATGATTGCGGGCATTGCCATGAGCCCCTTCAATCTCTTTCCATCCTCCATCAGTGAAGCATCCTTGTGCAAATTACAGCTATGACGCGATAGAGGACCCTTAAAGGGACCCTGAAAGGCCTTCGGCGCTCATTGTGCATGCACAAGCCCGTCATTTTTAACATTGCGCTACGACAACTCGCAATTACGACAATTATTATATGTGATTTATAGGACTACTTTGAGAATACAGTATCTCAAAATTAATTATCATCACTCATACCTAATAATGTTAACATTGTTATAATTCTATGGTCCTCACTAACATTCCTTTTCTCTATTACATTTTAAACCACAGAAAAGACATCTAGTTCGTCCTAACAATAGTAACAGCAACTGCAATAACTCTACAAGCAACAGGTTGCAATAAATGTTTGTTACAAAATAGTATAAATTATAGGTTGAGAGTGAGGTATACATGAGTCCACACTTACCTATTGTATAGCAATATGTAACAACATGAACTTATACTTGGTATCTATCACAAGATGTTATTCTGGTGATAAATACCCTCTTATATTTTTTTTTATTGCACTTTAGTATACAAACAAGACAGTCTTCTAATTACTCTCCACTTTGATAATCAATAATCTCACTTTTTTAATAAATTTAGTTACAACGTTTTTCATTGATAAATAATATCAACCACAAAAATAGAGGTGTTTAATTTAATAAGCTAATTCTATAAACATGATAACCCACTCTCAAAGCAACCTCTTTTGAAATATCCTGTAATATATCAGTCTGGTCTCAATCAAAAGAGTTATCCAGCCCCAAAATAAAAGACAATTCTACCCTGAACAGGAGTCAGCAAACCCCAGTCATAGAGCCACATTCAATTCCAAGTCCACAACTCTATCGCAGATGGCCGTATGTCTGTGGGTGAGCTGCGGACTCCCATTAGTCTCTGATTGCAATGCTACCCAATTGCTCAAGCCCGCAAGTTGCTGTCCCAAACCTGGAAACCATGCACTGGTTCATAGTAGTTCAGGGCTGGAACATGATCTATTAAGCAAGCCAGTAACCTCCCATTTAGAATCAGAAAATAGAAAATGAGACCGTCATTATTACGGCAGTAAAACATGGAGGTTACATGTCAATCAATTAGGTTTGGGGGTCCGATATGGGATCAGACTTGCAAACCTGCAAAATACAGAATTATGAAAATGAATGCCAATACTATTCTAGTTCATATGGGTGGCCTGATATGTATTAACTTATTGATACCTGAGATCGATTCAGCCCAAAAATGAAACATAAAAATAAATTTAATTTCCTGCCTATTTGCGAGCTTGAGACTGTTGTGCAATTGATTATAATGTCTATCATCGCTTTCCCCGTCATTTACAGTGCAGGATTGATTTTTTTTTTTGCTTTTACAGTGCTACCAATAGGTGTTTAAACCCCTCACGGGTCCTCTATAGCACTCGTAGGTTTTTCTCGTTTTGCCATTTACGGGTGGAAAAACATTTGCGGGCTTTGGGAATAGCATATGAATAGCGATTTGCGATTTTAGCCTTGCAGCCGTGAAAGATCAAAGGCTTCGGGGGGCTGTAAATTATGAGTTTAACCTTCGCCATTTTTTCAATGCCGTAACTCGGAAGCCATTCGGAGCCCGCAAAAAGACACCAATTTAATAGCAAATTAAATTGCGACCTCGCTTACGGGCTACCTGATCGCCCGAAACCTCAATTAAATATGGCCCATACATTTTAGCTTTAGTTAGTCTTCCACAGTAGGGTGTAGCTGAAATCTGTAAGGCACAATGAGCAAGAAGTCCACGTCTGAAGCCCCCTATCACACTTAGGGAGATTAAGCCCTAAGGGTCAGTTGCATACTATCACATATAATAGTTGTCGTATTGCGAGTTTGTCCGACACGCCATGTTAAAAGTTACGGGGTTGCGCATGCGCAATAAGCATCAAAGGCGCTCATTGCGCAGCTCTCGACTTTGCTGCAATGAGCTCGACTTTGCTTCAATGGTGGCCTTTTCAAGGTCCAAATAAGTGTCATCTGTCCCATCAGGGTTGTTATTTGGCCGATGATGCTCCACCGATGGAGGATGGAAACAGATTGCAGGCGCTGATGGTGCGGGCCGTGATCACCGCCGAAACATGTAGCACTTTGGCGCTGATTGCGAGCCACGCAAGACTTTGACAAAATTACGACTTTAACAGACAAAAAAAAAAAAAAATACTTAAAACCTCAAACACACAGCTTGGGGGGAGAGGCAGGAAGCCTGCGAGTAATGTTGCAAGCTAATTTGAGGCTTAATAGCCATTTTTCAGTGATCAAAAATCGCCTTAGCGAGGAAAACAATGGCGGCCGTAAAGATGTAACTGTTTAAAAAAAGGCTCAAGACGAGGATGAAGCAAGTAACACTTAGACGATCAATGCGAAGCATGCAAGACTTTGAAAATAAGAACCAACGGCGCTCATCACAAACAACGCAAGACTTAAAACAGGGATAGAGAGCGGAAAGAGACACAGGGGTGAAAGAAGGGGAAAAAGAGACACCGGGGTCAGAGAGTTGGGAGAAGCTCGCAAGGAGCTTCGAAGGGGCTCATTGCGGACCTTGCAATGACCCGCAACTTAGAAAGGGGATAGCCTTGCATTGTGTGGCAAACAACATTGCCAGCCTTCAAATGTTATTGCCGTCATTTTTTACAGGAAAGTCGCTAGTCAGTAAGTAAGTGAGAATTAGAGATGCAGATTTCATGCTTTCCTCATTAATGGCAAAATGTAATTAAAGAAGCAAATATTAAGCCTCTCTCACATACTGTTAATGTAGAGAGTTACCTCACGGAGGATAATTATGCACCTTTATAGTTTACCCTAGGTTATATACCCAATATACTAGGTTTGAAATAAATAAATTGCAATTAAATATTGCTAACCTTAGCCTTCTAACTTTTATCATACTCCTTAATTTTCTCGGGTTTGCCATTGATCTGCTCACTACTTACACAATAGGGTGAAGTGTAGGTGGGATTATACAATGAACCCTCAGATTGACAACTTCCAATGTACAATTCCACCCATGTAATTAAAGTTTTTGACTGAATTGAGAAAATGCTGTTATTTATTTTAATGTACTAGAGTCATCTACTTATTTGGAAAAAATATATATCCATAAGAAAATTTTATATTTACATTAATTATGACAAATTATGACAAAATCTCTACTACAATATGTCAAATATGCATTTTTTTTATATTATCAGTGGCATTGTTTGTTTAAATTTAGTATTATAGCATAATTAATACTAACACATTTAACAATTGATGTACAGAAATCACTACTTTATTAGAAAAAGCAATAGCTGAAGACAATCAGCCTTATTAAATTGCGATTCGGTAAATTTTAAAGAAGTTTTTAGTTAGTGAACTTCTATCCAAAAGCAAGGCCTTCACTAACTAAAAACCTCTGTAAATAAAATATGCTGTGTGGTTAAATAGAGCCCATTTAAATTTGCTGAATCGCAATTTAATAAGGCTGTATATCTTTGAATAACTTTTATGGTAGATTGAAAAATCATTATATAAACTTCATATCTATCCAATGTAGATATAGAATTAAACAACACAAACCAACTAGATTTTTGATATTGCAACTATTTTAATAAATAAAAAAAATCTTAAACATGCAGTGCTCTTATATCCTTTATTCTTCCCTTTCACTTCTTCAATTAACTCATCTTTTTACAAAGAAAAAGAACTCCATGTTCTAATTTAGAATACCTAATTTATGTATGGTAATAGTGAAACCTTCATTTAATACATTCGGCGACCAGATTTTAAGTTTATAGATCCACTAAGTCTTCTTGCGTTATAACTTTCTTTCCCAGTCTCCCAATCTAACATCAATACCTATAAAGGAAAGGCACCTTGGATCCTTACCATGTATTTTCTTAACATCACATATATAGTTGTGAGCGTACGAGTTGTTGCTAACGCTGCGGGCTCGCTACGCGAGCCAAGGCCCTTGCGAAGCGAGGGCAGTGGCCGAGGGTCTCAGTTGCTGGCATGGAGCGCCGTAGGCGCTCCATGCCAGCAACTGCGACCCTCGCAAACTTTACCTTGCAAACCAAACAGCACGACACACACATTACGACACTCGCAAACAACATATGACACACGTTCACACACATTACGGCCTCGCCACACTCGGACGCAACTCGCGAACATTACAAAATGTAAAACACAATACATACACACAGCACATACATAAAAAACTTACCTACACCAAGAGGGAGCACCCAGGACCTCAAAAATACAACTTACACCTCGATTTTACTCGAAATAAAACAGTTTAGAGACTAAAAAAAAATCGAAGCGAGAGAAAAAATGGCCGCCGAATAAAACGAAAACGAGGCTACAGCACTCTAAACTCGCAAAACACCACAAGAAACTCGCAAAACACCACAAAACACCTACGGATATTCCGATACAGACGTATACCACACATTACTCGCCATTTTACGCCAATGCGGAAGTACACGACTACGCTAACGGTTTGGTCTCGCGCACGCACAGTGTTACACTGCACACATTCAGCACGCTTACACAGCAGATCCACACCACTAATGCTGCAGCAACATCAAAACACATTCACAGCTCTTCCACACAATGCTTTAAAATAGGTAAAGTATATTCATTTATTAATGTATTATATATTTCATTATTACACACTAAACAGCATTAGCTACCTTACAATTTCATTGCCGTCATTTTTTGACGGGCAATTCGCTAGTGACATAATAATTTATGTTATAGTTTATATGTTATATTTATAGTAATCTTAATTTAACACTGAATTAATACATTCTAATGCTCTTCTACAAAATTGACTACTTGTTTTTTCAATGCTTGATCATATAATTTTCAGATGCAGGGTAATAAAAACATTCCCTTGTTTTCTTTAAATGTGGATAAGCTTTAAATGTACCACAAGAACTGCAACCACTACTCAATTAAATTAGCAAGTTATGTTTTTTAGCCAATGAAAAAATAATTATGGATTAGCATATCTTTTACATTTCTAGCTCTTTTATAAGTTATAGATGGATATGATGTAATAGCCTCTGCGAGATCCTTATTTAAGTTCAGTATATGTCAATGTTTTTAAAGGAGCGATTTGATTTTTTCCATGGATTAATGTACCTACCTATAGAATGAGCAGTTTGTGGTCTATTAATCTTTGGTTTTTGAGACAAAAGCTATTTTATAATCTTATCTAAGTGATTTCCTCAAATAACTACAATACAGAAACCTGTTTTGCAAATCTTTGACATGATGTTTAAATTCAACGGTAATGCAATTTCAACGCAGCCTGAAATACTGTCCAACAGGGGTAGCTTGAATAGTGGATTTGGGATAATGACTTGACCAGTGAAATTAGCTATTTGTAACTGTTGATTTTCTGTGCACATTCATTTCCATTTTTTTCTCTTATTCTATTTCATTTTTAAATCTAATTCTGAATTAGCTACTGATATTATTGATAATAAAGATTATCAATGTAAAAGAAATGTGTTAAATAAGTGAGATTAATGATCATCAAAGCTGAGAGTAATTTAAATATTTATTTATATATATATATATATATATATATATATATATAAAAGTATATATATATATATATATATATATATATATACATAGTAAATAAATAGTACATCTGTGTTCACATTTGAGTTTCTAAAGCAAGTTAAAAAACCTGCTTCCAACTCAGAATTCCGAGAAAAACAGTTATTACACTGCATTCTGGGAAGCTGAGCTGGGACATGCAAATGTGCCCACAAATGCCTCACTCTTCAATCCATAGCCATTTTCAAAACATGGCTTCCTTTAAGCTTATGCCTGCTGTATTACACAGCTTTAATGCAAAGCCAAGGTGGGATAAAAAAAAAGGCTGAGTATACTATCCATGTATAGCTGTTTCAAGCTTACTGGCTATCATCAGCATGGAGCGTGATCTCCTGTGGATCTTATGAGTAGGTAGTTCACCACAACAATCATTGTTGTCTGTGTGCTCTCTCTCAATCTCTGTGTGAGCTGTCTCTGTGTGCTTTCTCTCTGTACCCCTCCCTCTCTGTGTCGATTTTTGTGCGTTCTCTCTATCTGTGCACTCTCTGTGTGTCCCTCTCTCTCTCTGTGCTCTCTGTTTCTGCTCTCTGTCTGTGCACTCTCTCTCTGCACTCTCTCTCTCACTCTTTGTGTGCACTGTATGTGTGTACTCTCTCTCACTGTCGATCTCTGTGCACTCTCTCTGTGGCTCTCTCTGTGCGCTCTCTTTCTCTGCTCCCTGTCTGTGCACTCTCTCTCTCTGTGCACTCTCTCTCTGTGCACTCTCTCTGTCTGTGCACTCTGTCTCGCTCTCTGTGTGCGCTGTCTGTGTGTGATCTCTCTGTCTGTGTGCACTCTCTCTCTCTGTACCCCTCCCTGTCTGTGTGTCGATCTCTGTGTGCTCCCTGTCTGTGTGCTCTCTCTGTGGATCTCTTTCTCTGCTCTCTGTCTGTGCACTCTCTCTCTCTGTGCACTCTCTCTCTGTGCACCCTCTCTGTCTGTGCACTCTGTCTCTCTCTCTGTACCCCTCCCTGTCTGTGTGTCAATCTCTGTGTGCTCCCTGTCTGTGTGCTCTCTCTGTGGCTCTCTCTCTCTCTCTCTTTGTGCTATCTGTTTCTCTGTGTGCTCTCTGTCTCTGCTCTCTGTCTGCGCTCTCTCTCTCACTCTTTGTGTGCTGTCTGCGTGCTCTCTCTCTCTCTGTACCCCTCCTTCTCTGTGTTGATCTCTGTGTGCTCTGTGCGTGTGTGCTTTCTCTATCTGCGCTCTGTGTGCACTGCTGTCTGTGTGTGATCTCCGTCTGTGTGCACTCTCTGTCTCTGTACCCCTCCCTCACTTTGGCAATCTCTGTGCACTCTCTGTCTGTGCGCTCTCTCTGCTTTATATCTGTGAACTCTCTCTCTCTGTGCACTCTGTCTGTGCACTCTCTCTCTGTGTGCTCTGTCTGTGCAATCTCTCTCTGTGTCTTTGTTTGCCCTCTCTGTCTGTATGCACTCTTGCTCTGTAATTCTTTCTCTCTCTGTACCAGTCTCTATCTGTACCGGTCTCTCTCTGTACCTGTCTCTCTCTCTCTGTACCTGTCTCTCTCACTCTGTACCTCTCTCCCTCCCTCTCTCTCTCTCACTTTGCTGTCTTTCTCTGAAATGCAAATGGCCGCCAGCTTCTGTTAAGATCAGGGTTTAGGCCCCGCCCCACTGACATCATAGCCCCACCCCCTTGATGACATCAGCGTTAGCCAAACTTTTTGCTGCTCACAACTATATGTGTGATGCTTTTCTCTATTGGATGTTTTTAAAATTTAAAAACATCCTGAGCGTCCTATCCAGCAGGACGCGTGAGGAGCGAGCTCCGTCGGGAACGCCGGATTTCGGGGATATAAAGCCCTGTAAACCCCCTGAGATACCCCCAAAACCATCAGGGGGCACCAGGGGAAGCCGCCGGACCACCAAAGATTTACTCCGGCCGAAGGAAAGAGGCCCCGCAGGAGTGCTGGAGCACTCAGAAGCCTGCAGCTGTCACACAGCAGCGGCGTGCCCTGCACGCTGGCTCTCCCTGCAAGAGAGACACAGACTGGAGGAGGCACCACCAGGAGCCCGGATTACACGGCAAAGGTACTGTGGGGGGAAGACAAGAGCTCGCAGGAGCACTGGGCCGCCATTGTAGGAAGCCACAGCAGTACCTGCCACAGAGATACCTCCCTCTATAGAGCCTGAAGGCATATAGGACACCCCACAGACACCCAGGGACCAGCAGGGGTACCCCATAAGCCCAAACAGCCCCACAAAAGGGACAACCAGGCTGCACAGCAGCCATTAGGGCAGGAAGAAGGGGCAGAAGGAAAGCCCGCGAAATTGCGGCCGCCATCTTGAGGCACCTCGTGATAGAAAGGAGTCAGACTCAGACTCATCTCTCCTCTGACCTACATCCATGGGGTTTAAGCCCCAGGAAGAACTAGCCCCTCTGGACACTCCAAACTGGGTCTTACCCCTCATGCTGGGGAAGAAAATTTCACCAGCAGAATACAGCAACTAACAGCCTATTTTGGAGCTTTAAACCTGACAATGCCAGATCCTGCATTGAGCTTAACTGGACAAGCTTACTATTGCAGAGGATCCTGACACCCTCAAGGTATCAAGCGGGGACTTTCTAACACCTTGCCTTTTGTCCCTCAGATAATCCTGCAGTTAATCTCTTGGGACATTCTAGAAAATACTACTTGAACACGGCTGCAGAGACCCTATACTGCCACCCTGTGGCCACTCAGCAAATCTGTTGTGGATGTATACCAGGATAATTAGCCTGAATGTCCCCCTTCACTTGCATCTGGCGGAGCCTGTAAAGAGCGATGTGAGGCACTGAGCCAAGCGATGTGAAAGGTACCTAACAAGAGGCCTTGACTAACAAGCTACAAGGACCGATCTCATATGAGTACACAGCCTTTGTCCACACTGGCCTAACGACATCCGCAGCTATACACTCCTGAGGGAATTGAAAGCGGAGAAGGTAAAGGGGAAGAGTACTGCAACCCCTCCAACACGCATTTATCTATCTTCAGCGATGAAGAAAAGTAGAAAGAACTCCTCTGCAAAGGGCATCCGAGAGCACTTCCCACCCAAAACAACAAAGCCGACATCTCCACCGGATTCAGCTTCAGATCACTTTGAATCATCTGAATCATCTGACCAGGAGGAGATTCCAAAGAGGTCAAAACAACACATTGATCTATCGCCCAGATCCATAGCAACGATAGAACAGCTCCTAGCCAAGGCAATTGAACCCTTGAGAAAAGACCTGAAAGAGCTGGGGCAGAGGACCCAACTCCTGGAGGAGATGGTGGATCAGATGGGAGAAGCACAGCAACATGACAGGTCTGCCATAGATCAGAACTCATACAGCATCATGGAGCTGAATGATAAGATTGAAGATCTAGAGAACCGATCCCGCCGCCACAACATCAGGGTCCGGGGGGTCCCTAGGACTACACAAGACCTGGCAGGGTATTTAAAAGAAACCTTCACTGCTATACTACCCGATCAGCCAAAGGAAGTCCTCGAAATTGAACGAGCCCACAGAGCTCTAGGAGGGGCGAGAAATCCAGAGGCCCCCAAGGATGTTGTGGTAAGATTCTTGAGGCAACAAGCTAGAGACTGTCTCTTAGCAGAAACAAGGAAGATGCAGGGAGTCAAAGGGCCAGATAATTCCGCCCTACAAGTGTATGCAGACTTATCCCCCAGCACACTAGACAGAAGGAGACAGATGAAACCGGCACTGGCGATTTTGCAGCATAACAAGCTCCAATACAGGTGGAATTTCCCCTTTGCCCTCACCTTCAACTACCAAGGGACCTCACACACCACTCGCAAATTGGAAGACTGCCTCGCAGTACTACGGCAGATCCATCTTTGCCCAGCAGACCTCCCAGCAGAGGAGCGCAACTTCCCTCCACCTCCTCCTATACCGAAGAAACAGTGGACTGTAGTAGGGTCACAGCTACCGAGAGAAGACCCGCTCCCCCCCAGGAGCTATAGAGACAAGAATCTTCCCCGCAGGAGCCAGGGGGGGCTTCATACTCAGCACAGAGGAGACACTGGCCCGTCCCCGGAAAGCCTGGTACCATCGAGATCGGAGTGAAGGCTACCCACCATCAGGAAGTTGTTTCAAGTTTTTATTTCCTCATTTGCTTATGGGACTTTTCTGACCTGCTTTAGTGGGTCTATAATAGGCATTGAAGACTTTAGTTAAGACATATGTTAGTCGAGGCCTCCAGAGAAGGGCCTGTCAGAACCAGTTACCCGACATAGACGGGGAATATTCTAGTTTATTTTAAATAATTGAAATGTTATTGAGGTTAATTGTTATTATTTTTGGATAAAGGATAGATCTAGAATAGATAGAGAAGCAAGTAAGCCCCCAAGGGGCAACCAGCAAAATATATTATAGTCCAGAAAGACAGATAGAAATGCATTCAGGGAGCTATATCTTCACAGATGACAGTAGCCGAGGTTCAGACAGCCAACAATACCTAGCTCAAGGGACTAGCCTACAGGAGATTAGAAGAATTTATGCGGCAGAAGGAACTTGGTCAAATGTAAATCTAATGTTGTCTCTTTTTGCTTCTCCATGGCCTAGCAGCGGACGGAGTCTCCGGCCCCAGAACCTCTCCTCCAGGCCTCCATCCCTCACCGGTCACCAAGGAGTGGACGTCGGACAAGGAATAAAAGGTAGTCGGGAAGACCATGCACACCTATCCACCAAATCACAATGAGTAGCTCAGAGTACATATTTATAACCCACAACGTTAAGGGTTTTAATTCCCCCTTTAAGAGGAGGAAAGCATTTAGGCAATATAAAAAGTTGAGACCCTCGGTTATCTTCATGCAGGAGACTCATTTCACACACGAGGGTAAACCAAAATATTTACATAGAGAGTATCCGACAGTGTACATGGCCACTTAATCTACGAAAAGAGCAGGGGCAGCCATTCTGATACATAAGCATTTTCCATTCATTCCGGAACATACTAGAATAGACAAAGAGAGGAACTATGTTTTGGTCACTGGCTTAATATCAGACCAAAGAATCTCTCTACTTTCCCTATACTCCCCCACAAAATCACCACACCAAACCCTGATTAACATGCTAAGAGAGTTAAGCACACTAGATCTAGGCAAACTGGTGATTGGGGGGGATTTTAATCTGACCCTAGACCCAGCATTAGACAGATTAGGGCACGTCCAAGATTTTAGCTTTTCAAAAAAACGGGGTCAAATTAAACAGCTAATGGCCAAAATGGGCTTAGTGGATGCCTGGAGAGGCCTACACTCAGATAATAGGGAATACACATACTACTCCCCCACACACGGCACCTACTCGAGGATCGACACGTTCCTAACAAGCTCCCTACTCCTTGATGATATCCGAGAATCTGACATTGTCCCCTGCCCCTGGTCTGATCATGCAATGGTAGTTATTAAAATAACGTTAGGCCCTAATCTATCCCCATTTAGGAGCTGGAGGATCGACGAGCACCTTCTGTCGGATCCCATCAGCTTAGCATCCTTAGCGGGAGACATTAAGCAGTACTTCGAACTGAATGATTCTCCTGATACAGGGGTTGGCTGGCTTTGGGTAGCTCACAAGGCTTATATAAGGGGTTGCTGCATCAAACTGGCAGCCCGGCGTAAGAGGGAACACCTATATTATTGGAAAGCTAACAAGCCAGACAGAATGTTAGCTAAGAGATTGAAGGCTAAGGAGACCCAGTCTAGAGTGACTCAGATTAGGAAGCCAGACGGCATAGCCTCCTGCAGCCCTAGGGTTATACAGAGGCAGTTCCAAAACTTCTACCAGCAGATCTACTCGTCAGGTAAACTGGCAGAGGGGTTGGACCTGGACTCCTTCCTTAATACCATTGACCTCCCCTCAATAACTGAGCAACAATTAACTAACCTTAATCTAGATATCTCACAAGAAGAAGTGAGAGCAGCAATTCATAGCCTTAAGTCAGGTAAATCCCCAGGGCCGGATGGCTATTCTAACCAATACTATAGGAAATTTGAAACCCTATTAAACCCCTATCTGACATCCCTATTCAACGCTATCATGAGAGGGGAAAAAATGCCCCCAGAGCTTAATCAAGCGGAACTGGTAGTAATACCAAAAGAAGGTAGGGATAGTCTAGAGGTAAAAAACTACCGGCCCATATCCTTACTGAATGGAGATGTCAAGCTAATGGCCAAAATAATGGCAACCCGAATCTCCAAGTTCCTGCCAGAAATCATCCATAAAGACCAGGTGGGGTTTATACCCCATAGACAAGCAGGGGACAACGTCAGGCGCATTCTTAACATCCAATACCTAGCGCGGAAAAACAACTCTCCAATGTGCCTGCTAGCTCTAGATATAGAGAAGGCCTTCGACACGGTCGAATGGCCGTTTATGTTTAAAACTCTGGATAGATTTGGTTTCAGGGGCCGGTTTATCACCCTTCTCCGCACGTATTATGAGGCCCCAACAGCCTTTTTGAGGTTACCAGGTGACCACAGAGCCCAAATTAACATTCAGAGGGGAACGAGACAGGGATGCCCACTCTCACCCCTATTGTTCGCCATAGTTATGGAACCCCTAGCGCAACTTATTAGAGCGGATAGGGAAATCCAGGGGCTGCAGGTGGGGTTGCAACAATACAAATGTTCATTCTTCGCGGATGATATTCTATGCACCTTAACAAACCCCGGGTTATCTGATGTCAACTCTTGACAAGTTCAGTAAGGTATCAGGACTTAGGCTGAACTTGGAGAAATCGGAAGCTCTGAGCTTAGGCATGTCACAGGGCGACATAGATCATCTGAAAGGCCTATTTTCCTTTGCGTGGCCCTCCAAACATATTAAATACTTAGGGGTTAACATCACACCTAAAATTTCTGAGTTATACAAGGCTAACTATCTCCCCTTATACAAAAAACTTAACGAGGATTTGCACAGATGGAGGGCTTATCCTCTCTCCTGTACCGGCCGCATAGCGGCGGTTAAAATGAGCATCCTTCCAAAGATTCTGTACCTCTTCCGTGTGCTCCCTATATCAATCTCTCTAAAGGAATTGGACCGGTTCCAGTCCAATATCTTTAGATACATATGGAACAACAAAAAATCCCGTATCCCCAAGAAAGTAATGTTTAGACATAGCAAGGAAGGGGGACTATCATGCCCAAACTTGCGTAACTACTTTAAAGCAGCTAGACTATCCCAACTACCACAGACACACTCAGTAAGACATCAGCCGAGTTGGGCCTTCTTGGAACAACAGCAAATGCAACAGCACAGCTGGAACGCATTAATTTGGGTCCCTGAGAAGACTCCGATAAAAACCCACCCAAACCCCATAATAAATCTACTTTAACAACATGGAAATGGGCCAGATCTAAAAATAAACTAGACATAGGTACATCCCCCCTTTTGTCGGTCCTTTCCTCACAAGATACCTGGGCCTCCATAAGTACTATATCTAAACATTGGTGGGCTTCCAGAGATCTAGATAAGTTAGGCTCCTGGATTATGGGGGATTGCATGGTGACCCTGAGACAGTTTGAGGAAAGGCATTCTCTCCCCCCAGGGGAATACTATAATTATTTAAAAATAAGAAGCTGGGCTAGGGAAGCATTTAAAAAATTTGGACCCCCAAAAACCTCCTGGTTCTCAGTAATTTGCAGAACTCTTCCCTTAAAGAAAGGAATATTAGGCTCTTTATATGACACATTCACTAAAACAAATAATACAGATAAACCATCATATATATCTAAGTGGGAAAGGGAGCTGGGAGATGTATGGGATTGGAAAAAATGGCAGAAGTCATTCTCCAATTTACGCAGGGCAACAAGTAATTGCACGCACATAGAGACATCTATAAAAGTTCTCCAGAGAATATATTGCACCCCAGACAAATTAAACAAATTTGATTCCAGAGTAAGCAGTAACTGCTTTAGGGGCTGTTCACAGATAGGTGACCACACTCATACCTGGTGGCTGTGTCAGAAAGTTCACAGGTTGTGGGAAAAAATAGCACTAATGGCAACATCGCTATTTGATATAAGAGTTACAGCAACTATGGAATCCTGCCTGCTAGGGGTTAAATTTCCTAACTTATCAAAAAAACAGAATAAGCTATTCCAGATAATGGCCGCAGCTACCAAAGTGCACATAGCCAGCCAATGGAAGTCAGACAAGTTAAACGTGCAAGAGGTTATAAAAAAAAATAATTACATAGCAATAAACGAAAGGTTAACATCTGCTATTTTAGACACGGTGACACAATTCCAAGAAATCTGAAGGCCTTGGCTAGAGTCTTCGTTAGGCTTCCCTCTGTCCTGAAAGGTCCACAGATAGCATTATAGTAATAACAGTATAGAACTAGACCAAAAAGAGGCCTGAGGTGGAGGAGACTCGAGGACTGGATCTGGAGGCTCCGATCTGACTGGTACGTTTGGAACACCGCACTGGAGGTGAATGTATGCATAATAACTGTATAAACTCAACTTGATCTATTGATTCCTCCCTTATCTCCATAGTTATATACTTACTTGTTTATTTAAAGTTTCAGTTTCTATGTAAATAAGTTTTGTTTGTTCATGCTTCCCTTACTTAAATTAAAAGACCTAAATTACTTGACAATACCGTCAAAATTTAAGGGTAAGGAGAAAAAAAAAAAAAAAAACGGAAAGGATAGGCTAGAAATTTGATTTCAGGTATATATGTTTACAGACAATCCTATGTGTTAATGTACCTAATACCTGTCTTTATTCTGTATTCCTTTCAATAAAAATTTTATTATAAAAAAAAAAAATTTAATAAAGCAAAATAGAGGTGCTCATTCAAAGTTGGTTCGTTCTCTGATGAGCACCTCTGACTTAGGTTTTTTGTTTATGCAAATTACCCTTAGGGTTTAGTCTCCCTAAGGGTAAAAGGGGACTCCAGACGTGAACCCCTTGCTCACTGTTCAGCTGCACCTCACTGACGAGGCCCATAAAGGCCGAAACGCGACTGAGATTTGCTGTTTCTCCTGTTCAGGGTAGAATTGCCTGGTATTTCAGGGCTGGGTCACTCTTTTGAGAGGGACCAGACTGATATACTACAGGATATTTCTTCCTGTAAAGGGCACAAGTGAGCTAAAAGAGGTGGCTCTCAGGGTGGCTTATCATGGCAATATAACTAACCTATTAAGCTTGGTTTGTTTTCTGATGAGCACCTTTGACTTAGTTTTTTTTTTATGTTTTTAAAATTGCCTCTGAGTATTTTTACTTTTAAGTTTTGGATGGAGTGATCATTCTAGCTAAAATGGTATCCAACTGGGGTACAATAACTGTCTTCATTATGCTTTCTTATTGAATGTCTGTGTAAATTCATCCTTAAATGTAGTTTTTGGCTTGTTTCTCCAATGTAACAGCCTGTTTCACATAGAGTACATTGTATTATATAAGCCACATTGGAGAGTGTGCATGTATACAATACTTTGATGTTATACATTATGGTTCCAAGAGCTGGACCACAAAGAAGACTGAGTGCCATAAAATTGACACCTTTGAATTGTGGTGCTGGAGAAGACTGCTGAAGAGTCCCTTGGACTGCAAGAAGATTAAATAAATCAATACTGTAGAAAATCAAACCAACATGTCCACTGGAAGGTTTGATCATGAGGCTGCATCGCAAATATTTTGGGCATATCCTGAAAAGATTGGATTCCCAGGAGAAGACTCTGATGCTGGTAAAGTTTGAAGGCATGGGACGGCAGAGGCAGTAATGGGTAGATGAGGTCATTTAAGCAATGACCATGAGCTTTAGTGAGTTTAGAGAGGCAGTGGCTGACAGATTTACCTGGAGTTCTGTGGTCCATATGGTCACAGAGAGTGGAAACAACTGAACAACTAAACAACAAACAAACCACTACTTTCTTGTAAAATATTAAACTCTATCAAGTGGTACAGTATCAGTAGCACTTTTCAATGTAAATCTCAAAACACTACCGCAATCTTTGTGAATCCCTGTAGGAATACACAGCCATCTCTGAGAAGCTGTTCTGGTACCAGACCAAGAACTACAAAGAGGAGCAAGTCCCAGTAGAGACCCTTTTCCTGCAACCTGAAAAGTTGAAAGTTCCCATTCCATAAGCAAAGTCTGTTAAATAAAAAAAATCTCTAAAAAATGCTTTTATTGTAATAATTTATATAGCAGCTGATGTTAATCAGTTACATATTTTAATTAATGAAACATGCAGTTTTTATAGCAAAAAAGTGTTACTTTGAAAATCAAATTTGCAAATCACTAAACAGATGACTCCCTATAGCTCCAGTGGAAGTAATTGTATGGGACCACTGGTTTAATGAACTTGGTAAAATATGTTGCATTGCTCAAAAAAAAATGTTTTAAAAAAAATGTGTAATATTAAAGGACAACAGTGGATTAGAAAAAAAACTTTCTATGTCTGTGAAGTACGCACCAATCTAACAACATCAGTAGCTATATAAGTCATGCAATCTTTTCAGAGCATGAGGCAATGGATAAAAAACAGGGCAAGCAAGAAGGCAAGCAAGACTTATAAGTACATTTGTAAGCTGTCTGTACTTTGCCTATGGGGGTAGGGGGAAGGTATCCTGTGATTAAATATTTTCTGAATCTATAAATTGGTCAACAAATCCCCCTACTACCTCCCTCAATAACTTTTCACTTTTGAATAGTCAATAAAAATCAGCACAACAATCCCACTTGATCTCCAAGCCAGTAGGAAGCGTAAAAGGCGCAACATGGCATCATTTAGGTTTATGCAACTGCTTATGTTATTAATTTGCTACAAAATTCAAATATTTTCCCAATCTTCAGTGGTACTTTAACAATGGGATGTTTTTAATTACTTTTTTCAATAACCATATCTGATTTCTGTACTGAATACTATTGTGGAACATAAAAATACTAAAATCTAATAAAGAGTTTATGAAGGAGTACAATGTACAGAAGTACAAATTCATACTTTTAATTAAACATCAACATTAGTAACAATAAAGTTGCCTTGGCAGCTTTATTAGAAATAAAATCTGTTGGTTATTGAGGCCCCTATTAAACATGCATATCGCTGCATGAGTACAACAAGCTAGGCTGCTGTGAGCATTGACAATAAGATATAGTGATATCTTAAAATCCCAATGGGATAACTTAGTTTTATTTAAGGAAATAGAAACAAAACCACATTCATTTACATTTTATTGTAGGAGTATGTAAACAAATGCTTTAAAATGAAATTTTTCAGAATATGTTAAATAACTGAAAATGATATACGTGTTTATCAAATAAAGGGTGCATTAAATACCAAGAATAAAACTACAGTCATATTTTGTGCAATGTCCCACTTCTTTTGTAACAATTGCATTTATAGGCCAATTTTATGAGTCATCTGATAACATCAACTGTATAAACACATGTATTTAATATATGTTAACTTTGAAGCTACAATTTTACAATCTACAATTTTCCATATCTTAAAAACTGTAAGCAAACCATAGTATAAGTAGCATACAGAGGGACAGATCTACCAAGAAGCAAAGCTTATAGCTAAATTTATCAGTGAAATGGACAATTCTCAAAGCATCAGCTTTTGCAAATAATTAGTAATATTTGGAATAAATGGTGTGCAGATTTTTACTGAAAATAGATACCACTACTACTAACACTAACACCAAGGATATATCCACTATAACAATTGACAGTGTTTAGTGTGCAGGCGTCACACTCACACATTGTCTGTAAATACCACGTAAATACCACGAAGAGAGGGCAGAGACAGAAGGCACACAGAGCCCCTAACTACTCCCAAGATGAGATGATTGTTGTCACTGAGAAGATCCATGCCAACTACCATATCATTGGTGGTGGTAGGGATGTGAGGCCTGGGAGAGGTCCCTGGCTTGGAGACAGGTGGCAGAAAAGTTTTCTGCTCTGGGCTTTGCCAATAGGGATGTCAAGTCAGTGAGGCATAGGTATTATGAAAGCCAGGCAACTGTGAAGAAGAAGATAGCGGAGGAGGACATGGCAGCCAGAGGCACCGGTGGTGGCCCCCAGTCAACATGCAATACAATCAGTGGGAGAGGATGCTAAAGGAATGGATCTCACCTGCTGTCACTGTGGGACTACCAGGCCTTTTGGATTCGCAGTAACCAAGCATCCAAGAAGGTGAAAAAAGGTGAGCATCTTATCATACCATAACATACATGTACATCTACACAACACACACATAGATAACACACTGCAAATGTATATATTGTACAAGAATGAAAAGGATATGTAAGCTCTCTGGATATTTATAGGAATAGAAAATTCATGAACTAAGCATTGATTAAGAGCCATTTCTCCATAAGTTTGTATTCATGCATAAAATAAATATAACAAATAAACGTAAAACAAACATCATATATTAAAAAGGTATTGTCATGATTCAATTGTTTAAAGACCCATATTGCCAGTAATTATGAATATGGCCAAGGGAGCATGACATTGTTGCATTGGGATTTTGTGTTATTATGTGTGGTTATATGTTGCCTCTACATGGTTATTATGTATACTAGTTATTATATATTATAAGAGGAAAAATGTGTTATAGAATATATGTGGTATTGGTAAGAATGCTCTGCACAGAAATTATCTGCAGGACAATGCATCTGTACAGATACAGGCCTTCAGTCAAGACAGCTGCCTGCACTTTAAATACTCCTAAGCAAACACTTGAGCTTTACATCATGGTTTTCTGCCCTAGCTAGCCATGGAAACCTGGCCTATCATTTTAGATATCTGATGAGTGTTATCTCAATTGTTATAGCAACCAGGGCTACAGGGCAAATGTGTGCCATCAGACACATACACAAATGTACACAAGGGTGTGGTATTGGAGAGTATAAATATGTTGTTTTGATCATTCAATAAAGGTTCAGTTATAGTTTTCACATATCCACAGTGTGAGACTATTTCTGTGTTTTGCATCCTGACTTGGTGAGTGGTCTTGCCATGGGCCACTAGTAACCTGTATCCAGAATTCTCTGTCTGTACTTTTGGGCTTTGCCCTCTTCAGAAGCCATCTTTTGTGCCACAGAGAACAGGAACTACACGATTCTGCTGGGGTAGGTTTGAACTAGGTTCATATCAAGCACCCTTGAAGAAGCAGATTGCGACATTTGTGGCATTGTTGGGATCTCTGTATAAAGTACAGAAAGATGGCAACTCATGAAGAGATGTCTGCAGCAGAGGAGGAAGAAGTGTCAGATTGTACCAAAGATGGATGGAGGTAATGCCTGCAAGTTCAACCAAGGATCAGCAGAGGGAACTCCGGATACAGATCATACAGGGGGTACAGGAGAAGTGGAGAAGGGTAATTTATTTTCACCTGCAGTCTGCCATGGTTTTTAAAAACCACTGCAAATTGGCTTTGGGACCTGTAATATATTGTTCTTTTGCAACTTCAGCTTGCTGCAGTGATTTGTAGCATTTCTCTCACAATGTTTTAGGGATGGGTGATTAACATAGCTAGGTAGAAATTGCTATGCAATTTCAACACTCGTAATTGCTTTTGCCGGGATTAGCACACATTGCCCTAACATTGGGCAATCCTACTGTTGAGTGAAGGAGAACTACAATGGTCCTATAAGCAGTCACCAAAAGTAAACATTTGCACAATATGTCATATGCAACTAATTATAGTAAAATAAAATACAACATTTTGAACTGCATGAGCATTGTAGTTTGCTTTCTTTTTAAAGTTATATTTTGCATGGTTTATCTTTTCAATAATTATGGGTATTTTTTTAAGGAATGATATTCTGAAATATATAAAAAATTTAAGATTTATATATGGAATGGACATTTATTAGAATTCAATTATTGTCAAAAAGTCCATTAGTATTAATTGTCTAACCAACCTGTATTATTATGGCAAGTGAGGGTTTTCAAGGTTTCACCTTTATCATTAATACCCACAATTGTTACAATATAACACAATATTACAATGTTAACGCTGGTAATGACTCATCTTTAGAGTATTCATGTGTGATTTATAGCTTTTAAGTCTGGACTTGAAACAGTGAAACACTGATCTGTGTGACAGCTTGTAGAAAAAAGTATAAAAAAGAATAATAGAATTAGGTTTAGTCTTTTTTTATAGTGATACGATTAAAAGTAGAAATGAACAATTTTAAAGGAGAGTACTTAACGTGACTTTTAAGTGTTATTTTTATTTACACTTTTATATTAGTTATTGCTTAGTAGCATTTGATTTAGCAGTACATCGTTATTAACACGAAAAAGGAACATACATTTCAGTCTACATCATTAAAGTCTAAAAATATACACGCTACAGAGATCAATTGTTCAGTTGACTTATACCCAATGACACTCAGTTACCTGTTGATTGAACTTCCCCAACAACGTCATTTGGCTTCTTGTTTCTCTCACTCAATCATCTCCTCTGGATTGTAATTTCTGAGGAACAGTTATCTCGGATTCTTTTGTACCTGTTTATTTAATATTGTTTTGCACGCATCTGTTGTACTTTCATAATACCTTTTATAAAGCACTGCTTACATTCTAAAAATAACAATAATTTAGTATGATCCAACAAACAATTAAACATAGCACAGGTAAATGCATAGTTCAATAGCAAATGTAGCATGGGACGTGAGGCACAAACAGATTCATATTGTAGAATGTGGGCCATTTGAGAGCAGGTCCAGGATAAAATGAAATGTCAGAGAATAGTAAATCAGTAGAAATTAGTGATCAAAAGTCACTACTGGAAAAGACAAGACGAAATACCCATGAACTAGAGTTGCAGCACTGAAGCTGCCTTAAGTGGCTCCAGGAGGAGCTACTGTATAATAATTAGTGCTATCAACTGAAATGGAAATAGGAACTGGCTGTTGCCTCCCAGTAAAAGGCTTCTTGATAACTGGGTTGAGAAGACATATGGAATCAGTAAATTTAATTTGTGGAAGAAACAACCTGCAGGTCACCTCTCTGATCTGATTTTGGCCTGAATAAGAACATGGCCTAGACATTGTCTGCAATCTGTAACTGAATGAGGAGCCTGCAGGCTTTGGTGGTGGTGGAGCCTGTAGAACCGAAGGCTGGACAGTGTTGACATCGGCTTCCGCCAACTGCACTAGCCGTGCCAAGTGATGTGTCTGGGCTTGTCTCTCCCTATGAGCCATTTGCTCATACCTCTCCATCCTTTGATTTTGCCTCCTCACCTCACCATATATTGCTCTGATGCTGTCGATCTGCTCGGTACCAATATCATTCTGCCTTTGAAGCGGAGCTGTCAGCTGTTGCATTACTATTTTGTCATGATAATCATTCATGCGGATGTGCCACAAGATGTCCCTCTAGGTGCCTTGTAAGGGGCTGTGAGTTAAGTCACCAGACAAAGTTGGACTGTGGATGTGCTGTGGTGAGGCCAGAGGTGTTGCCCATTGGGATGTTGTTGCAATTGGCAATGGTGCTGCCCCTTGAGATGGTGTCGCCATTGGCGATAATACTGCCTGTTGGCGATGGTGTTGCCCGTTGGTGATGGTGTTGCCCTTGGTGATGGTGTTGCCATTGGTGATGGCGTTGCCCACAGGGATGGTGTTGCCATTGGCGATGGTGTTTACCCAGTCTGTTGGGGCAATATCTGCTGGGACAACAACTGCTGGGACAACCACTGCTGTGGCATCATTTGTTGGGACAACAACTGTTGCGGCCCGGCCGGAGTGGGAGAGAATTGGAGTTCGGCCAACACATCCATTGCATGTCACCAGGTGGCAGTGGTGGGCCTGTTGAGAGTGGTGCACAGGACCTCGACATCCATGCAGATGGTTGCTGGCTCAATTACATGTTTGTAGGTTGTAAGGGCTGGGACTATGCCCATGATGCGTGTGAGGGCTTGGGGGGTGTTCCCCTCAATGGTCTTGCTGCTGATGGGCCAGCCTCCTATGATGGTCCCGGGCCCTCGGCTTCCTCCACTACCTGCATTGGTGATTGTATTTCCTCCTCCTGTGGAGCCACCGCCTGGGTCTCTGTGGCTGGGGTACGCCTCCTGGGTACTGAAATAAGAGGAAAATAGTATTTGCGTATTGATTCTCTAAACAATGGTTTGCTGTGTGTTTCCATATCCCTGACATCATGATCACTTGTAAATGGCTGTAGTGATTGTCTTATGCAGACAAACATTGAGCTGTATCATGAGCATTGTGGATCATGGCTCATATCAATATATGTAATACTGGTGCAGTTCATTAGGACACGTCCTCATCTGAATCTACTGTGCAGTGGGTGAGACTGACCAATCTGTGACTGATTCTCAGCAATGGGTGTTAAAATGCTTATGAGACATGGTCCAGGTTAGGCTAGTACATGACACACACATGCAGTCTTTATCTGCCTATGCTGCAGTGTACACTCCCATACAAGTACTCTCTTTTGGATGTAAAATCAATGTTGATCTCCAACTATACCTTGTTAACGCTGGGGATAGGTTCCAAGCAGTAGGAGTGTGAAGCGACACATCTCTAAACGGTGCAGTCTAACATGAGGAAGATAGGGATGGGGGAACTTATGACACAAAATACACAATTGCAATTAGTTTTATATGAACTTTGAACAAACAGCAAACATAACACTAACACAAACTGCATGGCAACTGAATTCAGAATCCGTTTTAACTGCAGGTATTGGACAGACATTTAATTGATAACTATTATGATAATAATATATTTGCCTCCTGGATGTACATGGTTATTGCTGTCCTATATATCTGTAGTCATAACCAGAGCTCTGACAGTGCTATTATATGTCAGTTATCTATGTGTGTGGGGTTCATGTGTGTGCAAATGAGGGTGTGGTGGTGCATATGATACTCACATTGCAGGGTTTCCTAAGAGCCAGTGTCCAGCTGTCCTGGAAGGCCCACTACTGCAGCTTGCTCCAACGACTCCTTCATAGTCTGCTCCCATATACAGTAGGTTGAATGGGCTGCTCTGGCCTGCGCTGCCCTCATCTTCTTCACCTTCATCCGGCAGTCATCATATTGGTGTTTCACAGACTTCACATCCCTGTTTGCAACCCCTAATGACACAACAGCTGCAGCAACCTCATTCCAGGCACGTGTCTTCTCACCAGGCCTTACATCCCTCCCACCATGGATGATGCTATGGCTGGCTTGGATTTCCCTGAGAAGGATTTCTGTCTCCTCTTGGCTATAATTGTGGGACCTTTGCTTTGGCACAACAGCTGACCCTCCCAACTGTCCTGACCCTGTCCCTGTTCTCTCCCTGGGATCTGCCCCTCATTCCCACTACCCCAAGGGATCAGGCCCCTCCCTCCTGCTCCTACACCTTGTTTGTGTGGCTACATATGGGGGCACATCCCTCCACCCTCCCGCTCTCCTAAACCTGTACCTCCCCTCTCTGATCTGCTTACTCCTCTCCCTCTCTCCATACCTCTATCTCTCCTCCTCTCCTCACTCTTCTCTTCTGGTATTCCCCTATCTCTCCTCATTCTCCTCCTCACTCCTGTCTCTATCTCTCTCTCAATCTCTCACTCACTTTTTCTATCTCTCTCTATCTCTCTGGCTATCTCTCTATAGCTCTCACTATCTCTATCTCTGTCTCTAGACCTCTCTATCTCTTTCTCAGTCTATCTCTCGCTCACTCTATCTCTATCTTTCTCAAAAATCCGCCAGCACCTAGATCTATGTGTTGACTTTTTCAGCTACAGCACAGTCAAGGACTTACAGATTTCGCTGCCTTTTAAACCATTTGTCGCGGCATTGATTGGCATTCTCCGCTTCCTATTTGTTAATTGTCCTGTGACGGGATCACAAATTACTGGCTTGCTTGATTTTGGCGCCCTTCATCGCATAGTTGGAAGCGTTACATGTGAAACCAGGATTTACGGTCTTGAGACAACCATGAGCCCGCAACAGACTCGCAGACATGCGGCCTGTATACCGCAAGTTGCGGCTTTCAAATTGAATGAGGCTCACAGTCTGTTAATGCTGAATGCATGGCAGTCCACCAGAAATACATACTGAGTAGACCCAAAGATTTCTTGACTCCAGGATGACCTGCTCTGGGTGAGTCATGGGTCCCCATTAACACTTGTAGTCACCAAGAAGGAGATATGTATACCTTGTTCTTTTAGTGTTACAGCCTTTTCTGTTCCAGTGTATAAGACTCTTAGATAATTGTAAATGAATATAGGGAGTTATAAAATCTGTTTCATACATTGGGAGATGGATTATAGGGAGTCATCAAATCTGTTTCATACATTGGGTAGGTGAAACCAAGAAATGTCAAGATTGTAGAAGGGAAGGAGGAGTCTCTTAGATGACAGGGTATTTGCTCTCCTGGCTGATATGTAATATGCAGTTTAAAATGGGTAAAGAACAGGGCCCATCTTGCTTGCTAGGAATTTAGTGTTTTGGCGAACCAAAGTTTTTCATGATTCCAGTGATCAGCATATACAGTGATCGCGTAGGCTATCCACTCCAATAATTTTCTCCATTATTTTAGGGCCACATTGATGTTTAGGAACTTTCAATTACCCACAATGTAAATTACTTTCTTATTGCCTTAACTTCTTAGAAAATAATCAGACACTCTGACTCCAGATATTAACGAGGGAAAATCTTTTTTTTGTTTTTAAAGTAGCTAATTGAAGAGGAACTTATAAGCTCCATAATAGAAAGTGGGGGTATTCAAAAAGAATAATAAATGCAGTTTTTGGAATAAAATGAATATAGCTTTTCATACATATTAGACATAATGATTCTGAGAATATGTTGAAATGAATCAGCAGGGTTCTAACACAGTTTCTAACATAGTGATTGAATGTAATAACACAATTATATGTATGCTACATAAATTGTCAGTATAGAATATAATGTGTATAAAGTTTAAAAACTTAGAGGACCACAGAACAAGGAAAAACAATATTTTTTCAAAACTTTAAGTCTGACTGAGAGCATAATTATGCAGGAAAAAGTTATAGATCTTAATTAGAAAAAAAAAATCCTCTTCAGGACCAATTGGTGGAGGTTGTGTTTGAGAGGGTGTTCACATTTCTGGAGAGTTTTTGTTGCAGTGAATGATGCAAAGGGTCTTCTTCTGGGACACTGAGAGGGAACGGTTGCTGTATCTATTTTAGTCTTATACAAGTATTTTTACAAAGGGTCTCTGTTCCCTCCTTCTTTTCTCCTGTCTCCAGAAAAAGCCACACACTCTCGTGATTCAACTGATGTAACAAAACTCAAAATGCATTTGTGTACTCATAAATAGAGTTATCAAAAATTCAGATTTTCCCTCCAACATTTTTTTTACCCCCATGGCCTACACATTGTTAATTTGGTAAATACTTTACAAAATTGTGTCTTTTTCTTGAACTGCAGTAGTCTTTTAAGTGAGAAAGATATACAAGTGATAATACGACTGATGTAAACCAATGAAAATCTGTAAATTGTTAATGTGTATTTGAATTGTCAGTGCTACATAATACATCATAATCTTTAAAGGCATATTTAAGTTTCATGTATTATGAATGCATCTGATACAGGAGAATCGGTAGGGGTGAAAACATACAGCCCCATTAAATTTGAAGCCAGTAACTCCAACGTGAAGCACGTAACGGCTGCGGGGTTGAAATTTGGCCTACTTATGTTGCTATTAAATTAGAAAGGGATGCAAGCTACGAGTGAGAGATACTATTCCGTAAACCAGTTCTCGACCGTCAGGGTTGCGTGCTCGAATGCAAACAAAGAAGCAAGCACGTAGTTACGGGTTCAGATGGAGTCAATGGAAAAAGAGATTGTTAGTGTTACGTCACTGAAAAAGGGGAGGGTATATTTTGAAGTCCTACGTGCTTCAATTCCAGTTTGCGATCAGACCCACAGTCCAGCTATAATGCAATATTAATAAAGCAGTAAATATGATATTCTATCACATGCAAGTTACAGTATATGTCTTAACACATTGATCGCAGGGATCGATATAACACAAAATATGAACACGAAATAAAGTTTAAATGTAAGTCCAGTGTGAGCAACGTTACAGCGCTAATTTAATAGCCGTAACATGTAAATCTGGAGCTACGGCTACGTTTTACAACCTAGCTCCAATTGAATGAGGCTGATTGTTTTTACATAAAAAAAATACCAAAATAAACATTATTATACTTACCCTAAATATCTTGAGTTTGCGAGTTGATTTTGAGCATTATACCCCAAGATATCCCTGCAAAAATTAGCATAAAATTCATAATTCGTTTTGGCCAATCACAGGCAGTGATGGCAGTTTGTGCAGGAAGACATAGCTGTGTAGATATCTGCATTGTACTGCTGTTGGCTTGAATGTTAGTAAATGGATAAAATCCATGCCCATATGCAATGTTTCTATTGGGAAGTTCACTGTGCCTATGTAAGCAGCTCTGGGGTGTGGAAAAAAGTATTGTTTTTAAATAAAATAAATGTATGTGTGTATTAGGCAGTATGTCTGAACCTGTCCTGAGGCCTGACCATCCTACAGCTGAGCACCTGTCTGCTTGTGACACTTGTCCATTGTCTGACTTCACACAGCTTGATTCTTGCCAGGTACTCCTCTGCTGTGACACCTGCCCTGAAGCCTAAATGTCCCACTACTGGCCTCTTGCCTGCTTATGACATATATTCATTGTTTTGCTTCTTGCATATTTTCCTGCTGCCAGCTACTAACTACACTCTTGTGAAACCCATGTTTCCTTGCCTGGCCACCAGTAGACTATGTTTCCAGAACCCGTTGGTATGTCTGTTTATTGGCGCTTCTAGATTGCCAAGATTTGCTATGCTGTCTTGCCTCTCTCTTACTGCTGTAAAGACTTAGCAGTAGTATCCACAGTCCTCAAGGCTTCTTTGATTTATCCTTGATAAATTGGTTTGCCAAGCATGACTACTCTTCCTGACTACTCTTGAGTAACAGCAATACCTGTAGCCTGAGAGCAAGTCCAGGAAACAAGACAATGTTGGCGAACCAAAAATCAGAAGCAAACGCAGAGGCAAAGCCAAAGTAAGTGTCAATGACAAAACCAGAACAAACAAAACAAAATGCACAAGAACACTGAGTTGCTACAGAAAGCAAAACAACTGGTCACTTGTCTGCTTCTGCCTACCTTAAGTAAGTCCAGGAGGAAACAGCAGGTGTGTGGAATTAGACCTACAGACTCATTCAATTGCTGTGATTTTGAGATCAGGGGTCGCAAGTAGACATCGCAAGCTACTTTGCTGCGATTTCTAGTGATCTGTCAAATCGCAATATTTTCCCTCCAAGCCTTTGATCTTTTACGCAGTTGTGATAGCTAAAATCGCAAATCGCTATTCAATTGCTCTGATTCTCCCTCGCTAACCACTCTGTCAAGCCTGCAAATGGCTAAACTCGAACCACAGGTTACTATGGCCAAGAAGGTCTTGCAAAAGACTTACTTACAAATCTGAGCATTTTAAAAGCAACTAAATAACAATACTGTACTTTTATTAAGAGTGAAAGTGATGTTAGGTCTTAGAATTAATAGCACAACTGTTTCAAACTCGCAAATCGGCATAAATAAATACTTTATTTCATGTTCAATTTTTGTCCAAAGTCCTACAGGCTTCAACCTCCAAGCCCATAGGACTTTGGAATCCAACCATATTTCATTGAAGTCCTATGGGCTTGAATGACGAGTTACAGGCTTGGAGGTCATTCAAGCACATAGGACTTTGGACGGAAATTAAACATGAAATAAAGTATTGTATTTTGGCGATATGCGTGCTTGAGAATGTTGTGCTTTTAATTCTAATGTCACCCATTGTGTTCCCCATCATTTACATGCTGTATTGGTTTTATATTTGCATTTAAAGTGCTCAGATTTTTCGGACTTGAACCACGAGTTACAGGCTTTCGATCATGTTCAAACCCGCAAATGCAACTATCGAGAGCATGGTTTCCGATTCTCGAGACCGGCGCCTGCAAACATAAGTCCTACTTTTTGGAATTATGATCCTTAGTTGAATGAGGCTCCTAATTAGCAGCACAGTGCTCAGTTGAACAGAATAGTTCTAAGGGGAACAACACTAGCCCACAGCATACACAGGTTCTGGTTGCATGCTATACAGTTGATTATGTAACGCTGAATTTCCATTGTGGAGTATGTTCAATAGAAAATAAGTTCATATTCATATTTCACAGCTAATCCTTAGAATAAAACAAAATAACATAATTAACATGACTATTATTCACCACTAACCGCACATGCACATATTTTTGTTGTTCAGTTCTCTCCATCTCTCCATGACCCTATGGACCGCAGCACACCAAGCACATCTGTCAGTCACTTCCCCTTTGAGCTCCTTCATGTTTAGGTACATTGTTTCAATGACCTCACATATTAATCTCCTCCTCTGCCAACCCTTCTTCTTGTGCCTTCAATCTTTCTCTGCATCAGAGTCTTCTCTAAGAAATCTTGCCTTGTGATGATATGGCCAAAATATTTGAGCTTCTGCCTAATGATCATACCTTCCAGTGAACAGGTCAGCTTGATTTACAGTAGTATTGATTGAATTAAACTTCTTGCAGTCCAAGGACTCTACACAATTCAAAGATGTCAATTCTACAGCCCTGAGCCTTCTTTATGGTTTAGCTCCCACATCTGTATGTCCCAGAGGCTTCTTTAAGGTTCAGCTCTCAAATCCATATGTTACTACTTAATACCCTAGTTCTAACAATTCAGACCCTTGTTGATAATTTAATATAATTGATTTTATTAGCTTGTTTAGATTTGCTTTAGCTTTCCTCCCCAGAAGCAAATGTCTTTACATTTTATGACTACATTAACATCTGCAGAGATCTTGGAGCCTCAACTTCTTTCCCATGCACATATACAGTATTTAGTGATACAATAAGATTTTTCATAGACATAGATAAGAGGTAGATTAGATATATCTAGAGATAGGTTTAGATATCATTTATAGAATTGATACGTTAAGATTATAGATATATACTGTGTAAGCGAAATGATAATGGTACACAGACCCAAATATATAATATATCATATTTAAAGAAATAGATTTAGAGATAATATTCATTTATGACATTGATAGCAAAACTTGTAACAACAAAATGGAAATAGTACATACATTTCAATAGTCTATCCCTAGAAAATTTTATTATCAGCATCTTACGCAGTGATTATGTTGAATACTAAGATTTTTAAGACCACTTTTTTACTCTATTCACTTATTATTATGACACCTACAGTATATATACTTAGAGCCCCATTAAATTCCAAACCAGCAGCAGCCGGCGTCTAGCCAGTATGTCATGAAATCTGCTGGAGTTACTGAGCGATTACATTCAACAAGGCCGCAACCAAAGGGCTAGAGCAGCAAGTCTGTAAACCCTTCCCGCGCCCGCAAGCTGCCAGTGGGCTGGAATAGATGCATTCCTGTGTTATAACCCAATAACGTAATTACAGAGTGCGAAACAGGCCCAGAGCCAATGAAAAGCGGGATTCCGGAAAATTATTGACAGGGGGAGATAATAAAGCTGCGTTCCACTCACCATGCGTGGGCTGTGTTGTAGATTCTTCTGAAGTAGCATGCAGGTCCCGGAGTTGGAGGTTGGATAGAGGTAGAGAGATATCACTATCATAACTGTTTTACACATACATTTTGATTACACATGTACAGTGCCACCCCCTTGGCCTTTTTTCTTGTTTTGTTGCTTTACAACTTGGAATTAACATGGATTGTTTGAGGATTTGCATCATTTAATTTACAGAACATGCCCACAACTTTGAAGATGTTTTTTTTTTTATTATTGTGAAGCAAGCAACAAATAGGACAAAATAACAGAAAAAGTAAATGTGCATAACTAATTACCCCCCTAATTTCAATACTTTGTAGAGCCACCTTTTGTGGCAATCACAGCTCCAAATCGCATTAGATAAGTCTCTATGAGCTTGCCATACATTACCACTGGGATTTTTGCCCATTCCTCCTTGCAAAACTGATCCAGCTCCTTCAAGTTGGATGGTTTGCCCTTGTGAACAGCAATCTTTAAGTCTGACCACAGATTTTCTATTGGATTAAGGTCTGAGCTTTGACAAGGCCATTTCAACACATGTTTCCCCTAAAACCACTTAAGTGTTGCTTTAGCAGTGTGTTTGAGGTCATTGTCCTGCTGGAAGGTGAACCTCCATCCTAGCCTCAAATCACGCACAGTGTGGTACAGCTTTTGCTCAAGAATATCCCTGTATTTGGCACCAACCATCTTTCCCTCAACTCTGACCAGTTTCCCAGTCCCGGCTGCTGAAAAACATTTCCCATAGCATGATGCTACCACCACCATGTTTCACTGTGGGGATGGTGTTCTTTGGGTCATGTGATGTGTTGGGTTTGCGCAAGACATAACTTTCTCTTAGTTGGCCGAAAAGTAAAATTTTTGTCTCATCAGACCAGAGCACCTTCCTCCATACATTTTGGGAGTCTCTCACATGCCTTTTCGCAAACTCAAAACGTGCCATTTAGTTTTTTGCTGAAAGTAATGGCTTTCTTCTGGCCACTCTGCCATAAAGCCCAACTCTATGGAGCGTATGGCTTATTCTCTTCCTATGAACAGATTCTCCAGTCTCTGATGTGGAACTCTGCAGCTCCTCCAGGGTTACCTTAGGTCTCTGTGCTGCCTCACTGATTAATGCCCCCATTGCCCAGTCCATGAGTTTTGGTGGGCGGCCGTCTCTTGGCAGGTTTGCTATTGTGCCATGTTCTTTCCATTTGGTTATGATAGATTTGATGGTGCTCCTGGGGTCATCAAATATTTGGATATTTTTTTATAACCTAACCCTGACTTGTACTTCTCAACAACATTGTCCCTTACTTGATTGGATAGTTCCTTGGTCTTCATGGCAGTGTTTGGTTAGTGGTGCCTCTTGCTTAGGTGTTGCAGCCTCTGGGGCCTTTCAAAAAAAGGTGTGTATATGTAATGACAGATCATGTAACACTGAGATTGCACACAGGTGGACATCATTGCACCACATCTTTTTATGGGCTTCATAACAAAGGGTGAATACATACGCACATGCCAATTTTCTGTTTTCTATTTCTAAAAAATAGTTTTATGTATATATTGTTCTAATTTTACTTCACAAACTTGGACTATTGTGTCCTGATCCATCACATAAAATTCAGATTAACAAAACATTGAATTTATCGCTGTAATGTAACAAAATAGGTAAAAAGTCAAGGGGGTGAATACTTTTGCAAGGCACTGTATACTGACTACATATAATACAAATACAGATAGAGTAAATAACACACATAGATAAACTTAGAGTCAGGTCAACACACACACACCCTCTCCCCACCACCACCACCCTGTTCCCCCCACCCTATATTTAGCAATTACACATAAAACATACACATTTATTTTCATCACAAATATATACACAAAGACTTGTTTTCTATTATCCTTATTTTAATTTTGGAATTGATATGTTGGGAGGAGAGAGGAGGGGAGAGGAATGGAGAGGGTGGTGAGAAGAGGAGGCGAGGAGGAGAGTGAGGTTGGTCACGGAGAGTATTGGAAAGGAGGATGGAGGAGAGTGGAGGAGAGGAGGTGGAGGCAGTGGAGGAGGTTGAGGAGGCGATGGAGGAGGTTGAAGAGGAGGAGGCGGTGGAGGAGGAGGTGAGTGGAGGAGGAGAGGAGATGGGTGAAAGTGTATGGGGAGGAGGTGGGTGGGCAGGTGCCCATATTGATAGGCACATCATCCTCAGGGTCAGAGGGGGAGGGGCCTGATCCCAGGGGGGTTTGTAGCAGGGATGAGGGACAGGCCCCAGGGACAGTTGAGCGAGGACAGGAAGCCCACCCATAGTCGGGAGGGCAAGAGGCTGGGGGCAGGCACCCAAATTACTCCCCCCAGGAGATGGTGGTACTCCTGCGTGCCATCCGTGAGCGGCCCACTATCCTGTCAGGGGATAGGGAAGTTAAATCCGGGCCTAGGGCCCAGGCATGGAAGGAGGTAGCTGCAGTGGGCACGGCGGAAAGGGATGAGGTCTGTGAAGCAAAGGTTCGATGACGTAAGGATCCTGGTGAGGAGGAAGAGAGCCAAGGAGATGGCCTCAGCAACAAGTGGTGGCCCCGGAGTGACTGTTACCTATAATGAGTGGGAGAGGGACCTCAAGGAACTACTGAGCCCGGTACACACAGCAGGTGCTTCAGGCCTGGTGGCCCAGCAGGATCCAGCCTCCACCTCAGGTGAATATCACATAAACAGACATGCCACTACATGTACATCAAACACACTACACATGTACAAGATGACCAAGAAGGACACTGACATGTCAGTTTCATGGAATATACAAGGGATAGATGGATCAGTCATGAGTCATTAAATCCACAACGCTGACAAATCAATGTCTTCAGTTGGCACAACAACAATAACCCACCAATAGCCAGTCCATGTATGGGTGTGCCAGCTGCAGCATATGCAGTTACAGACCGCAGCCAGAATCAAGAGAGCGTTAGGAGCCAAGAACTATAAAGATCAAGAACCCAACAAAGAACACAGCTAGCAAATGATAGCTACTCAGAGTTGCAGTCAAAGGGACAATTACCTCATTATAGGTGAGATAATTTGTGTGAAATAGCACAGGATTCTATATTAAAGTTATCTATTGCCTTATTGTAATTTAAATAAAAACAGTTAAACGTATGCGAGCTAAGGTTTGTCTACAGACACAGTGCTGATTAAAAGCCTCTGCCTCAGCAAATGTTTCATATATTATGGTTTAACTGCTTACAAGAATGTAATCAGATAGCAGTTAAACACTCAATTAACATGGAAACTTCTGTTCTGTCACACACATTGAAGAGCACTGATAATGAGGTCAATGGCCCTGTAAGTGATTCATCCATGTTCAAGCCTAGATGTCAGATATTTAGGAAGATACTCAATAAAATGTTTTCTTCAACATTATCAACACATATCCCTTTCTTTTCTTGTTTCTCTTTTTCAGCTTCATGGAGGTCTGGGTCCACTGGTGAGCCAGAGACAGGGGGCGCCGGCTCCATCAGAGGAGGAGGACACAGAGAAATCCCCCGTCCAGCAAGATCAGGCACAGGGGGAGAAGGGACCAGCTCAAGCCCCATGCCCTGGGGAGGAAGAGGAGGATAACTTCACCTGGGCAGTGGGCCACTTGCTGGACCTCATGCCACCCCTGTGGCCTCCGACCCCACTGTCCCCCTCCTCCTGCTGCTATCACCAGTGCACACACCTTCTCCACCCCCCTGCGGTTCGTCGGAACCGGTCAGGCAACAGCCCCTCCCCACAGGGCCCCCACCTCCTCTGCCACCTCTTCCACAACCACCAATGGGCCCTGCAGCCAGACCTCCATCCCCACCACCACCAACCCAGGCTGCTCAGTAGGAGAGGCTGGCCATGTCCAGACAGATCCTGGATTGTCTGCAGGGGATCCAGGCCAGTATCTCCTCCACTCATGAACATATGATGAGCAGCCTGGCCAGGCACAATAGGGAGGAGAGGAGGCACCAGCTCATTATTGAGTCCTATCTTTCTGGGCTGAGCGGACCATAGAGCGTTCCACAGGTGATGCTGAATGCACTTTGCCACCTCATCCACCCAGGAGGCTTCCCCCGTGCACCAGCAGCCCAGCCCCTCCACTCCTTCCCCCATGCCTCCACCAACAGCACTGCCACTGGTTGTGCCACTGCCTCACGGGGATTGGGGCCCTGATGCTAGGCATATATTTTTTGTGCCTTCTCAATAGCGCTCCTCACTGACAATCTATTGGTCACAATGTTAACCTAATCTATCCTGGCTACAGAGTCTTGGATCTTGGCCTATGTGATGGTGATGTTTTGTACGCAGATGGCTACCTCCCATCACATGATCCCCTTCTCTGTAGACATGTAGGGTTCTGTTAAACATGTCACCAACAGTCACTGAGGAATGCCGTTGAGAAGAGATGCTGTAGTCCCTATCTTTTTTTTAAGGCCTTATTTTGTAGGTGTTATTTATTTTTATTGTTTTTAGATACAATTCAGGTCTACGAAAGCATCTTCTGCATCTTCAAGCATTGTGAAGGAAATATATGAAGTTTAAGGTTTTCACAGTGCCCCTCAGGTAGACATTCCTTCAATAACAGCCCCTCTTGACATGTAGCTCCCACAATTTTAAAACTATCATATAGCCGGATATTTAAGACATGATTGTTGTTGCTTAAATGTAGACTAATACCGCTATGGCAGTGGACTTGTAAAGTCTCACAATAGCATGTTAATGACAGCCAGCATTAATATATATACTAGTGAAGCATGTGATCCTGACCTCAATATCAGTCTGACAACGGATCCGTGGGTTTGATGTAAGTAACATTGAATCTGGCTGCTGACCTTTGTGTCCTCTCCGTATTAATGGGTATTTTCTCCTATTGCTGATATCATGAGTATCCTTTAACTTATGCTAACGGCTGTATAGCTGATGGATGTGATATCAATGTTGATGAACAATATCATATGGAGAAGGTGATAGTACACCTTGACCACTGACGCTAGTCACAGCTAAGCATTTATTGTGAGATGACACATCATTATTAATAGTCAGTTATCCTAAGAACTAGTTAATGGTTAGTAATGCTTGCAGATGGGAATCAGGTGAGTTGGTATATTGTTACAATTACAGTATTTAGAACTGTACTGTACATGGATGTTTTTTTTATTTTTTTATCCTCCTTCGCCTTTTTCTTTTTCACCACTTTTTTTCAGATTTTTGTTTTGTTAACACACTGTATGTGTGAAACTGGATTGGATTAAACCGTCCAGAGGTTTAAACATCTGTTTCATTGGGCAGATATAGACAAGTTGTAAGTGCTATGTGCATTAATGGTTTCTTCAATTAAATGGTGTGATATCTGATGATCCTTTTATTCATCAGATTCCAGTTGCAGTGGTGAAGTGAGCACATGTGACCCTGGTAGGTGCTATGCATCATGATTATTATAAACTATTACATTACCTCTGTGGGTATCCCCTTTTTTCCCAAGAGCCTCTTGCCTTCCCGGGATCCTCCAACATCACACCCATGATATTAACGCACAGTCTTCTCCATTTAGGATTGTGCTCTGTGTATGAAATAAAGCTTTGTTATACCGTGCTCACTGTGTCAGTGTGTTTTCAATAGTTGGGTTTTTGGGACATCCACATACATCACATTTGTGTCGCATTCCTGTATCAGTAAACTAATGAGCAAATATGATAACAATAATAATAATAATGATAGTAATAATATTATAATATTTCATAAAAACAAAAAAAATCACATCTACCTTGAAGATGCAGATGCTCTTACACAAGAATGGTGACTACAAAACATTTCAATATAATAATGTCAATATAATAATTAACTAACTAGATGCTGCATCCTTTTTTTCTTTCTAAAAACACTCAGTTCATTATCAGTATTCTTGTTATTATTCCAAACAGAAATGGTGTATTTAACTTCTTTTAAAGATAGTTAATGATATTACCATTATAGGCCACCATACTAATTGAGCTAGAGCTTTTTCTCCCCCTAAATTACACATTTATGTTAATCTTTTCACTCGCAATATTGCAGCACTAAGCCCACATCCATACATCCTGCCTTGTCTACAAAAGATTTTAGTGTAGGGAGTACCCAAACTAAGCTTTACAGATAAGAAACGACACTAGTAACCAATAGAAAATGAGAACACCATGATTATTTTAAGGAGTGAGAACAAGCTTCATAACTGCACCATAACTGCTGCAAGAAAACATTATATTTATATATATATATATATATATATATATATATATATATATATATAAAAATTTTTTTCTACAATAATTTATCTATAAGAATTCTATCAAGATTTTTGTCTTTTATATATTTTCTATATATGTTTTTTTGTGCTTTATAGAAGCATATGGCAAATTATCAATTTTAGGCATAAAATACATGAATATAAAAAGGGGACCTCAGTGGTCAGATATGTTATTTTCATGCCCCCTTCAAGCAGTAATTTAATAGTACTAGACATAATAGTCTTTTCAAATGTTAGTGTTAAATATTGTAGAAAGTTGAACCATGCATGACCATTTCAATAGAATTGTAGAGATTAAAGAAATTAGTCATGACTTTCACTAAGAAGTTTATTCATTTTACTTTTACTGTGCCCACAATTATAATGTTATTTTTTTTTTCTTTCACACAGGAAATAAGTAAAAGTATTATACAGATACATTCACATAAAAGTAATTTCATTGTAGCCTGAAATTCCATTTTTACTCTTTTTCTGCTAGGTTGACTTTATATTCTTAGAAAATGAAATTGTTATTATACGACTCAGTGCTGCATAACATTTCTTTTGATTTCCCCAAAAAACTTTTATAACAACACATTTTTGAGTCTGTGGGAATTGAAACAGTGAGTTATAGGACTGGATATACATACATACTTTTTTCACATCCCCTCTATATATACAAACACACTGTTTAAACAGCTGGTTATAAAGAATTGAAAAAAAAAAAATTTCGGTGTGAAAAACAACATCAGCATTGGATAATTAACTAACCATTGTGCTGCAGGATATGTATAGGCAATGTGCGGCATGAGCCGCCCATGCGCATTGCACTGCGAGTTGCGCATGCGCAATTCGCAGCATAATGGGAGAGGGTGAGGGGGAAAGAAGACACAAGGGAGGGAGAGGAGGGAAAGAAGACACAAGGGAGGGAGAGGAGGGGGTTAAGGAGACACAAGGGAGGGAGAGGTGGGAGAAAGAAGATGCAAGGGAGGGAGAGGTGGTGAAAGGGAGAGGGGGAAAGGAGACACAGGGGATAGGAGGGTGGAAGGAGGATAGGAGTCACTAGAGAGGGAGGGGGAAAGGAGACACAAGGGAGGGAGAGGGGGGAAAGGGAGAGTGGAAAGGAGTCACGGGAGAGGGAGGGAAGAGACACAGAGGGGAAGAGGGGGGAAGAGACACAGGGGACAGAGGGGCGGACAAATTAACTTACACACACATAAATAAATATTTATAAATATATATAAATATATATAAATATATATAAAGGTTTGGCCGTTAAAGTCTTATTTTTGCAAGCCCCACAGTCCATCTACATGCTTCGGGTCCTAAGTCATATGGGCCGCAATTTTGCAGCTGTCGCTAAGTCATTGCAGCTAAGTCCTGCGTGTTTCAATTGTTTGTGCGCAAAGTCCTACCGGCCTCGCGATGAGCGCCATTGGCGCTCATTGCAGCCTAAGTCCCGCGTGCCTCAACTGCTTGCCTCGCTATTATCACTGGTGACATCAAACAGATAAGTGAAATACTGTAGGTAAAGTGTCTGGGCCTCTGTGCCATTGATAAATCTGCAAGTGCTGTATTAGCAAGAAGAAGGACTTCCTACCCAGTGAGGACATTAAAATGGCTGCAAACATATTGATCCATAGAAAGCATAATTTTGAGTAAGTATTGTTATCTCTTTATTTTATTATTGTATTGATATAAGAAAATATGTTATAAAGTGGCATATTGATTTTTTTTCTGACTTCATTGGGACTCCCTCTCGCAGAATATGCAGCAATTATTATATTATGGGAGTGTACTTAATTATTAATCTTTTGATGTTGGTTTGTATGGTTACAGTACAGGAACAGTGTGTACCTATATTTGTGAGTGATAACCAAACAATAAAGCAGACAGATTAGAATATAATGGTAGCGATGTCAAGAGAAACTCAAATACACAAGAGGTAAAGCACAACAAGAGGGACTGAATCATACATGTAAAGACTGTGAGAGATCTCATCACAGCCTGCTTTTGATTTTAGAGTACAGTTATTGCAATTTCAGTTTTGTGATTCCTTGTAATTTGTCTCAATGCATACAAAAGCTGACTGAAAATCAAATTGTTCTAAATACAGTTCAAGTGTACTCAACAAAGAGATGATTAGCACATGCTGCATTCCTTCATTCAGTACCTAATTTTTCTCTAGGGAGTGAAGCCTCTACAAATCTTGTGAACAAAATATGAATATGAAAGTATTCTTTCCCCAGAGAGAGAGCTATCATATTAGCGAATCTGGGCCAGGTGACTAAATTCACTTCTCAGTATTGAAGTTTGACCTCTACATTCAGTTTTGTTCCCTTAAAAATGATGATCTCTACAACCTAAATATAAGACGGCACCCCGACTTTAACGCGTCTGACAAATGTGCGCAGATGCATGCGCGCACACACAAAATTGCACCCGTAATGAGCGCGCCCCGACATCTGTGCGAGGGGGGAGACAGGAGAGGGAGATGAGTGACCGGAGAAGGGTAGATATGAGAAGAAGATGAGTGACAGAAGAAGGGGAGACAGGAGAGAGAGGCGAGTGACAGAATAGGGGGATAAGTCACAGGAGAAGGGGAAACAGGAGATTAAGAGAAAGGGAGACAGGAGGAAGGAGAAGATATAATAGGAGAGGGAGAAAGGGAGATGAATTACAGGAGAAGGGGAAATGGGAGAGGAGTGACAGGAGAAGGGGAAATGGGAGAGGAGTGACAGGAGAAGGAGAGTGTTACGGACCCCTTTTCCAGCCTGGGTGTTGGCCCAATAAGCTCATCAAAGCAGATACTTTTTGGCTCCACCACAGGATTGTCTGCATGGACACCTCTATTGTATTTGTAAACCTGCTTTATTCCATTGTTTGCTAGATTAAGCTAATCCCATTAGGAAGAGAGGAGGTCAGACATCAGACTGCCAAATTAAGTTAATCAAGTCTGATATGTGCTAGAGACAGCAGGATGTGTATTGAAGTTAATCCTATTGATCTCAGGATTTGGGGTCATCTCCTGTAATTGCCTGTCACCCCCCTCCATTGCTGTTCTGTGTACACCCCCTCTGTATCTATCCCCTATAAATACTGTGGTCATTTTCAAAAATAATTAAGTTCAGCAGAGACATATAAAAATCGTATGTTCTCTTTATTTGGTTCCTGGTGTCTGCGATATTGAAACTATCTCCACCCTACAAGTAACTGTTCTGGACACTACCACAGGAAGGTTACTGTGACTCCTGGAAGTGCTGATTCCTGATGGAGAGACTCTGATACAGAAGCCAGATATCAGGGTGCTGGTGCTGAGATTTCAAAGAACCCAACAGTCCTTGTGGGTAGATAACCTGTAGTCTCTAACAGGTGGCTCTGGGTTTGTATAGCTCTTACTCATGGATCGTCACAGAGAAATAGGAGAAGGAGAGTGACACAAGACGGGGAGGCAGGAGAAGGGGAGATGGAAGAGGAGTGACAGGAGAAGGAGAGTGACACAAGCAGGGGAGACAAGAGAAGGGATGATGGGAGAGGAGTGACATGAGAAGGAGAGTGACATGAGTAAGATGTCTCTGGTGGGTGTCCCTGGGGTATAGAGGAGACCTGAGGGCACAGATTATAGAGTGGGAAAGATGTGAGGGGACCTGCGCGCAGATGTCGGGCGCTCTCAGTACGGGCACGCTTCTGTGTGTGCCTGCATGCGTCGGCGCGCATTTGTCAGACGCTCTAAAGTATAAGCCATATAAGACTACATTTTACTCAATTTACTGAAACATGACCAATTTAAAAATTTGTCTTGAAATTTGTATTCATATTTTCTGAGTAACACTGACACTTATCCAACTATGACTATATTATAGTGCTACAATCTATAGGTGGGGTATGTTTATGTATTAGAATGTGTGCAGATTTATATAGATGTTTTTCTGTGAATATATTTGTATGTTCATAATTATTTAATATTCTACAATGATATAATAATGATGGGGATATTTAAATTTTACTGTGCCCCCCCCCCCCCCCCCCCCCCCGCAGGAGAAAATAAGCTCATGCCCACAACACAACGTAACATCTGAGGAAAACAATTACAATGCATATGTAAGAGATACATATGATAAAACCAGCGGTAACAATTGTGTAGCTCATCTTTCTCCACTGAGCACTCTCTTATCTGTGTGCAATTGGCTTTTGTTCCAGATAATCAATCACATTCGTAGGCTCAACAAAAACATTTTTTACTTTAAATCTTCAGTAAATGAAAGGGCATTGCACAATTTATCACTTAATGTTGTGAACTATGTTCTCTATTCAACCCACCGGCTATGTATTGTCTCCTGAGTTAAGATGCTATCACCCGTCACACATATGACCTTTAAAAATATTATTGGGTCTATTGGCATGAGAAATACATTTACAAAAAATATAGAACTGTTACAAGCAGATCATAAGTAATATATATGTACAAAGAGCAAGTGACTTTTTTTATAATTTGTCATACAACAAAAAAATTATAGATTAATTCAGCAGGACGTGCTATTATAAAACAGATATGTTAATATGTTATCACCATTTTTGTATAATGGACATTTTTATTATCTTATGTTTCTTTTGTGCTGTCAATTCTTAATTGTGTGCACCGCTGGAAGATTTGTTTAGCTATTTTCCTGCACTGCTCTAGAAGCTATAATTGCAATTAATTTTAAGTATTTAAATGAAGTTAATAACCTTTAACTGCTACCTATTCATTGTTCCATTAGATCAATAGTAAATAAGAATCTTTTAAAGTGTTAGTCATTTCATGTCAAGGTGAAGATTTGTCCCCATTAAGCTGTTGCACATACATCTAAACACAAACTGATATTCAAAGTACAAGCACTGTATGTGGCCAAGCTAACGTACACTGGCGGGAAGGCAATGCTGTCTATAAAAGAGAATGCTCATTAGGCAGAAAGCAGAGTGGGAGTCATTAAATGTGCTGTATTGTGGGTACTGCTGCTTGGTTTACATTGCCATAGCAACTGGCTGGCTTTGCCAAGCAGCAGGCCTCTTTAAAGGCAGATCAGTGATGGCAGAAACAGAAACGAGAGTCTGCAGGAAGAAAAGCCAAGCCACAGGTTTTTTTTTTTAAGAAGATTATTTGAGAAAATAATCAATTGTATTACAAGGCAAAGATCCAGGTGGAATATAAAGTGTGATTCTCTTTCACCAGAAGGAAACGCAGATAGGGAACCTTGGGACGTTAAGCTTTTGATCAAAAGAAATAAAGTATGTCAAATTTCTTTCACATTATATAAATACCACAACACTTAGTATTCATATATGAGAATAATAGATATGGAGGGTCCTTTCCCTCTTCACCATTGCAAAATCTGGCAGCTGCAGTTTCGCCGCCGGCCGACAGATGGTGCAGCCGATTTTAGCATATAAGGCGCTCTGACATAAGAGGCCTTGAGCTATGAGAGGCGCACCCAAGAGCCTAGGGAGCCGAGTGCCTGCGCCGAGCATAGCGATGGCTTCGCTGTCGATTCAGTGCCGTCGAGTTGCGCCACATCGGAGGGGAGAATAGTTATTTGCCTTCCCTGGAACTTGACGGTGCCTGGAAACTCACAGCGCCCTCTGGCGGATGGCACCTGTAACTGCAGCTGTCAGTGCTGCAGAAGAAATGAGCAGGCAAAGTGGGATAGATCCAAATGGAGACTTTTGAAATTAAGAAAACTCTATTTTAATTTTTTTTTAAACATAAATAACTCTTCACTTTCAATGAAACTATGTATGAACAAACTATTATGGCTTATTTACATTTATGCATGAAATGAATAGAAAATATTAGTTGCTGTAGTGAGGTGAAATTGTTTCAATGTCTTTGATGTTAATTAGTCAAACTCACTCCAGAAACCACAACAATTGCTATATTGAAAATCACTATTTAATTCTTATAGGAGTATGACCCAAATGTATAAAGCCCTCAACAATAATGCACCCTCTTATATCTTTCCTCTTGTTTCTAAATACTCTCCCAAACTCCTCTTTGCTCTACTAATGACCTTCTTCTTTCCTCCTCTCTTATCACCTCCTCTCATTCCCACCCCTATTCTTTGCCTTGCTCCACTAGATTATCCTCCTGCCTCAAATCCTTCAAAACCTCAATAAAACTCATCTATTTAAAGAAGCTTATCACATTCAGCCATAATTTATGCAATATATTGTACCCCACCTTTCTACACTTCGCTTATACCCTTTAGACGGAAAGTTTGTGTGTTTTCAGTCTTGTTGGGTGCTTTAAAGCAAGCACTTTGTTATGCTTGACTTTAAACTCAAAAGCAGGGCCGACCATTCTTTCGTAATTTGTTAAGTTTGTTTTTGACTTGATCTACCCTATTTAGCTTTATGGAAAAGGTCGGAGCATTACAAATAAAGGTTAATAAATAAAAATAAAGAGAATATCTTGAGTCAGAAGCATGGAAGGAACATTTTCTAGCATGTTTTAAAACTTATAAAATTCTGTTTTTCCATGAAAACATGTTTGGTAAAACGTGTTTAAACTTATTGGAAACTATAAGGAAATGCCACATGAAATACCACTGTGTGAGCATGCACAACTGTAGATCTTAATAGCAGAAACAGATGACTCCTAGAACTATATATTTTTCTTGCTCATTAGCTGACAGGGACAGTTATATATTCAAAGCATTATACTCTGTTCCAAGAGCTTCACTTTTAAAAATTAAACTCACTGTTCAACATTTTCAAATAAAAATTTTCAGATGCAACAAAGAAAACAAAATGTTTTCAAAGGCCCTTTAATAAAGAAAGAAAATACAGATATCCAAGTAAGTTTCCCAGCATTAAGTTTGCTTCTTGCTAACTATCAGTACTTTGTAAACCTGCTAATTTACAGCCTTATTAAATTGCGATTCGTTAAATTTAAAAGGGCTCTATTTAAGCACACAGCATATTTTATTTACAGAAGTTTATAGTTAGTGAAGACCTTGCTTTTGGATAGAAGTTCACTAACTAAAAACTTCTGTAAATAAAATATGCTGTGTGCTTAAATAGAGCCCTTTTAAATTTACTGAATCGCAACTTAATAAGGCTGTTAGACTTTAATTGATTCAATATTGTAATAGTTTAAAACTGTTCAGGCAAAACATACTAATTATTACATGCCTCAAAAGTAGGCAAGACATTTATTAAGTATTATTGAATATTATTATTATTATTATTATTATAGTTTATTTATAACGCGCCAACATATTCCGTAGCGCTGTAAATAAATTAAGTTCAGACAAATATAAATAGAGATTAACATTTAGCAAAGGAAGGAGGGCCCTGTCTTTGAGCTAGGAATCCAATGTATTAGCCTTATTAAATTGTAATTCTGTAAATTTAAAAGGGCTCTATTTAAGCACACAGCATACTTTTTTTACAGAAGTTTTTAGTTAGTGAACTTCTATCCAAAAGCAAGGTCTTCACTAACTAAAAACTTCTGTAAAAAAAGTATGCTGTGTGCTTAAATAGAGCCCTTTTAAATTTACAGAATCACAATTTAATAAGGCTGTATATGTTTTGACCTGAAAGAAAATATACTGGAATCTCTCTTACCCATTTAAGCCATCAAGTGATTTTTCAAAAAGTTCAACATACTGTATTAGCCTGAACAATCAGCTAGTCTGACGACTTCATTTTAACAACAAGAAATTTTGATGTCCATGAAATGATTGCTCAAAAGTTTTGCACTTTTTCATCAGTTTATACTTTAACACATCTAACCACCAACTACTTAGGGACACAACTTTATGTCAGCCCAATGTTCTTTGTGGTTATATATATATATATATATATATATATATATATATATATATATATATATAAAACAAGTCAACAGTCTCCTGTGTTTGTGAACAGGTTTCAGGCACTTTAATAGTGAAAAAAACGATACCAGGTTTATAATACCAATAAAAAAAATAAAAAAATATTTGGACTACCTAAAACAGTATCAGTTCATAAACTATCAGCTGTCACTCAGCTAATCTTGGGTGGAGAAAATCAAACAAGTCCATATGTTCACTATCCTGTCTATTTTTCAAGACTTTTAGACACCTATTATGACTCTGGCACACATCCCCTACTCAACACTGTATGTGAGACAATGCACCAGCACGACCTTGTTGACTGCCAGCTCTGTGGATGACTGAAAAGTTGAGAAGTTGTAAAGACAAGGACCATCTTTTAACTCTGCTGTTCTTTTTCTGCTGCATCCACTACAGTGGGGCATGGTCAGATACCAGCATGAACTATATTTCCAACAGAAAATCAGATCAGTTGCCCATTTTTTGGCCAGGCATTCTTTTTCCACCACTGAGTATATCTGCCCCTGAAGCAGCATTTTCTACTGAGAAACAGCATGGGGTGTCTCAGAACCTCTAGCTTTAGTCAGGTAACTCAATGCAGCAGCTCTTGGGTTTACCTGCTCTTTTTACAGCTGTTTTTCAGCCTACTCTTTTCAGACCAGACCTCTTCCTACAGTATAGCACTGATACTTAGCCTAACTCAATCCAATAGAAAATTGTCATAAGCCCTACCTGTTTCAGGGTTACCAGTACTGCTTTTACTTTTGGAAGATGTGTTGCTCAATCAGTAGTATAGATAAATATGTATTAATAATTCATATTGCTAGGATTATATTTTACTCCCATTCCTCTGAGCTCATGAGCCAAGCAGCACTTAGTATCATGCAAAAAGGTAATGTTTACTTTTGAACTGTCACCATGGCAGCCCAAAACACGTAAGCACTTCACTTCAAGATTCTCTCCTATCAAAGCTGTTCTTAGGTATACAATATGGCTTAATTCTTACCCTTACGACCTGTTTAGTGACAACACCATGGTAAATGGCGGTAGTCCTACCTGGCTATGAAGAGAAAACATCCTTGTTTTGGTCTGACATATTATAGCTTGTTTTTGTTTAAGGGTCAATTGCTTAGTTACATGGATTTTCACTTCTATATAGACCCCTATAAAATACTAATTAACTCATATAATAACATTATAAGTGCCATGAGGGTCTTCCAGGACCCTGAAGACACAAAGTCTAAGGACTTCACTGTTAACCCTAACGATGCCCCATTAGCCCATACTAAATCCCATTAACTCTATCTGGACCCAATAACCCTAACTGGGCCTATCAAAACCTATCTGGGCCTATTTAACCCCATCTAGACATATTTAACCCTGCCTAGTCCTATGTAAGCCTATCTTGTCCTATTTAACCTTCACTGGGCCTATCTAACCCTAACTGGGCCTATTTAACCCCAAATGTACCCAGTAAACCCCATCCTACCCTACCCTATTAACCCTACACTACCTACCTATTACCCCAATAAATACAGAAAGAAAGAAAAAAAAACTAATTACAGAAAATAAAAAAAAATAGAATTACACAAAATAAACCAGCCCATTACTGAAAATAATAAAAACACATTGCTGAAAATAATAAAAGGCCATTATCAAAAAATGTAAAATCCTACTTTACCAAAAAATACAAAAGCTAACAGCCTTATTAAATTGCAATTCAGCAAATTCTAAAGGGCTCTATTTAAGCACATAGCATATTTTTTACAGAAGTTTTTAGTAAGTAATCTTCTATCCAAAAGCAAGATCTTCACAAACTAAAAACTTCTGTAAAAAAAGATATACTATGTGCTTATATAGAGCCCTTTAGAATTTGCTGAACTGCAATTTAATAAGGCTGCAAGTTACCATAAATAAAAGAAGCTAAGTCACAAAAAATAAAAAAAGCATACATTACAGGAAAGAAAACATACAATACATTACATTAAACCCTAACTACAATTAATTAACCCCTAAATACAATACACATTAACCCCTAAATACAATACAATAATCCCCTAACTAAATACATTTCAAAAATCTTAAATCTAACCTAAAATAGAATACATTAGACCACTTACCTTGACCCGATGTCACTTCAGTGACGACGGTGCTCCTGCCGCAGGTCGCACCCCTGAGAAAAAAAGAAACATAAAATAAGTCCAAAATAAGCACAACATAAAAAAAATTACTTTCTAAATATTACATTTACTTTTCCTCCATGTCCCTGTCCTTCTTATCTGGCTGGGCCCCTGGAATAAAATAAACATAACATTAGTACACAAATACACACAACCTAACAAAACGATAAACATTCTAAGTATAAAACATACCTTTTTGTGATGCTCCCATCCTTCTCCTCTTCTTCCCCGGCTGGGCCCTTGAAGAAACAAAAACAAAAAAAAATCTAACAGAGCTCCTGCCTGGAGGAGCTCCCTGACGCTAATGAGGCTTTTAGCACTTCTTCCCGTAGAAAAACCAAAATAGCTCCTTCTGATTGGCTGAAATGGCTGTCAATCCAATTTCAGCAAATCAGTAGACACCAAGGTGTGAGCCAATCAGAATGTAATACACCCCTATATCCCATTTTTGATTGGCTGATGGACCTGTAAATCTTTTTTAAACCAATCAAAAGGCACTGTTGTCTTCAGCCAATCAGAATGAGATACACCCAACGGGATATATTCCAATTGTGATTGGCTGAAGGCATCTGTGCCTTCTGATTGGCTGCAATCTAATTGACAGTGCCACCTAAATGTATTTAGATAGGGTTTAATGTATGTAGTTAGGTTAATACTGTATGTAGATAGGGATTAATAGTATGTAGTTAGGGGGATATTTGAACTGTATTTATTGTAATGTTATGTTTATTTGTGTATGTATTTTTTTTTAGGTGAGTATATTTTTATTTTCTGTAGTTGTGGGGTGTTTTTATTTTTTTTTTAATTAGGTTTCATTATTTTTTGTAAAATATTTTTTTTTATTTTCAGTAATGTGTTTTTTTTATTTTATGTAGTGTTATTTTTTTATTTTCTATAGTGTTCTTTTCTATTTTCTATAGTGTTCTGCTTTTTTTTTTAGTAATGTATTTTTTTATTTCTAGCAATTAGGGTTTTTTTTATTTTCAGTTATTTTTTTTATGTTTTTATTAGTGTTGGGTAGGTAGTGTAGGTGTTAATAGGGTAGGGTGGGAGGGGGATTATAGGATAGGTGTTTACTGGGTACATTGGGGATTAAATAGGCCCAGTTAGTGTTAAATAGCCCTAGATATGGTTAATGGGTCCAGATAGGTTTAAATAGGTACAGTTAGGGTACATACACCCAATTAGGGTTAGATAGGTCCAGTTAGGGTTAGATGGGTACTGTTAGGGTTAAATAGGCCAAAATAGGGTTATTGGGTCCAGATAGAAAAAAATGGCTACAGTTAGGGTTAGATAGGCCCAGTTATGGTTAAATAGGTACTGTTAGGGTTAAATAGGCCTAGATAGAGTTATTGGGTCCAGATGGGATTAAATATGAACAGTTAGGGCTAAATAGGCCCAGAGTTGGGTTAATGGGGTATAGTTAGGGTTAATAGTATAGTGCTTAGACTTTGTGTCATGAGGGTCCTGGAGGACCCTCATGGCATTTTTAGTATTATTATAGGGGTTAATTAGTGTCCTATAGGGGTCTATACAGACCCTTATTGGACTGATGGGGTTAAATAGAGGCTTATGGGAGTCTGTATAAACCCCCATAAGTGATGGGTTTCATTAGGAGCTCATGGGGCTCTGTATAGAGCCCCATGAGTGATAGAGCTGATTAAGGGCTCATGGGGCTCTGTATAGAGCCCCAAGAGTGACAGGGTTAATTAAGGGCTCATGGGGCTCTGTATAGAGCCCCATGAGTGACAGGGTTAATCAAGGGTTCATGGGGCCATGTATAGAGCCCCATGAGTGACAGTGTTAATTAAGGGTTCATGGGGCTCTGTATAGAGCCCTATAAGTGACAGAGTTAATTAAAGGCTCATCAGGCTCTGTATAGATTATTTAATTAATTAATTTTAGGTGTTTGGGGGGGTTAATTTTGGAATTGGAATTTTTAAAGGCAGCGATCAGGTCTCGATCAGGACCCCAGCTGCAAGGGTTAATGTAGGGACACTGCCGGGGTCTCGATGGGGACCCCCAGCATAGAGGGGGGTTAATGTTAGGTGCTGCCGGGGTATTTACAGTACTCCCGTGGCTGGGATTGGCCAACAGTGTGTTGTGGGCCCTTTAAGGAAATTAAACATTTTAAATGCTGCGGGGGTCCGATCTGGGCCCCCTTTGTGTGGATTGATAAAGGTTTTGGTAAATTGGTGACATTTTTTGCCACTCCCGCAAAGTTGATTAGATTACAATCAAACTGGCGCTCTCCAACATGGTTTTTCCCTGTTAGAACAATGGGCTGCTATATGTCCTAGCATTACACAATTGAAGCACTCGATTTTACTTGATGACTTCACTTTAATTTAGTTAGGGCTAGATAGGTACCGTTAGGGTTAAATAGGCCTTTAGTTCATGCTTTGGATTTCCAACAACCAGTTTTTCTGGGACATTTTATAGTGGATGTCTTCCAATCTTGATTCATATTTTCTTGTTTGAATCCATTGAAGATCCACTTTCCACACTCTCATTTGGACTTTTCCCCTGATTACTGTTGTGCAGTTAGCGATGAACATGGATGACTTTCGCTCAGGATAGCTCAGTAATGAAATGCAGGTATCAAGAAAATGGAGTACTACTTTGTTAGCAGCCTACTGCTGGACTATGGTGAGAAATACCACATATGCAGAGAACAAATGACAGGCAAAGACAAAATGTATTGTCTAATGTAATCTAGAAGGTTTTTTTTTTCCAGCCAAATAATGTTATCTATCAATATTGAAAACTATTATACATATATATTATATATTATACTTATAACTGTTATGTATAAAATGTAATATTTTTTAAAACCTTTTTTAGTAAAGTTCTAAGGTGATTCTTGAGCAAGCTCTGCTCCAGCAATATATGGACCAAGAACTACCAGATGTGCAAACCAGGTTTCACAGAGGCAGAGACAAATGTGATCAAATTGCCAATGTCTGCTGGATAATAGAGAAAGTAAAAGTGTTCCAGAAAGAAAAAAAATAACCCTGCTTCATAGATACTGCCTTTGAATGTGTTTATAACAGGAAGGTTCTTAAAGAAAGAGGGATACCAGTCCATCTAATCCTCTGATTTGGGCAAATCCAAAAGCCCCAAATTAATAAAGCTGTTAGAAATATCAACAACCTCAGATACACGAATGATACTACGCTGATTGCTGGAAGTAAAGAGAAACTAAAAGACTTATTGATGATGCTGAAAGAAGAGCTGGAACTGCTGCTCAACATTAAAAAGATGAAGATCAAACAGCAATCTCACAGCCTTATTAAATTGTGAATCGGCCAATTCTAAAGGGCTCTATAGAAGCACAGAGCATATTTTTTTTACAGAAGTTTTTAGCTAGTGAAGACCTTGCTTTTGGATAGAAGTTCACTAACTAAAAACTTCTGTAAAAAAATATGCTCTGTGCTTAAATAGAGCCCTTTAGAATTGGCCGAATCACAATTTAATAAGGGTGTCAGTTTTGAGACAGATTTTTGTTTTCCTGGACTAAAAGATTGTAAGAGATGGCAAGCTTGGACAAGCGAGTAAAAAGTAAAAATATTATACTATCACCGAAGGTCCATATAGTTAAAACTATGATATTCCCAGTAGTAACATAGGGATGTGAGAGTTGAACCATAAAAAAAGTCTGAAACTATCGATTTGATGCCTTTGAATTGTGGTGCTGGAGAAAACTGCTTAGAGTCCCTTGGACTGCAAACATATCAAATAAATTAATACTAAGGGGAAGTAAAGTTAAACTGTTCACCGGAAGGTTTAATCACAAGGCTCATGGGTGTAGGAGCCCAAAGAAATCTGGGGGGATAATTTAACTCTACTCCCAGGACAGCAGGCAGGGGCAGATATACTGTGGGTGCACCCAGTTAAATGCACTGGGTGCCTACTCTGGGGGAGCCCAATTGTTGCAGTGAAAACTTTTTTCCTTAATTTCTTTGTTTAAATTCTCAATGACACCCTAACATAATAATAAAAAAAATCACTCTTCAACTATATATATATTTTTTTTATTTATATATATATATATATATATACTGTATATATATATATATATATATATATATATATATATATATATATATATATATATATATATATATGTCTATGTGCCAACTTATTATTAGACATTGTCATCTTATCATATTATCGATTATATATATTATAAAATATATTGTATAATATATATAAAAAAATAGAATATAATATATTAAATATTTTATATAAAAAAGTATGTCTATATGCCAATTTATTATTTATATACTAGCCACTTGCCTGTCAAAAATGATGAGAATAACATTTTAAGCCTGGCAATGCTGTTTGCCACCCTATGTGAGCACCTACAGCGCTCATCGTAAGTCTCTCTCCCTGTCTACTTCCTCCATTGTGTCTCATTTCCCCCCTCCTCTCCCTCACTTGTGTCTCATTTCCCCCTCCTCTCCCACCCTTGTGTCTCATTTTCCCTCCTCTCCCTCCCTTATGTCTCCTTTCCCCCTCCTGTCCCTCCCTTATGTCTCCTTTCCCCCTCCTGTCCCTCCCTTGTGTCTCCTTTCCCCCTCTCTCTCCCTCCCTTGTGTCTCATTTCCCACCCTCCTCCCTGTGTCTCTCTTCCTCCCCTCTGTCTTCCCCCCCTGTGTCTCTTCCCCCTCTCTCTCCCCTGTGTCTCTTCTCCCCTCCCCTATGTCTCTTCCCCCCTTCTCCCTGCCCTGTGTCTCTCCCCCCTCTCCGTCCCTTGTGTCTCATTCCACCCCTCTTCCTCCCTTGTGTCTCCTGCCCCCTTACCCACAGCAAGGGGGGGGCACCCAGGTCGAGGTACAAGATACACTTTAAGCAAGGACGCTAAATCATCCACACCCTCGTACCACATACACATTCGCTGCCATTTTACAACACTTACTTACACAATGCAGAAGTACACAGCTACACTAACGGCTTTCCCTCGCGCACACAGCCTATTTAAACTACACACTGCCCACATTGCTGACACTTACACCTCAGCTCCACAACAGTGCAAACCGACATTCTATGCTGCAGGAACATCAAAACAGATTGTCAGCTCTTCAGCACAATGCTTCCTGCATATATTACTTCCAAATAGGTAAAGTATATTCATTTATTAATTTGTTAATTATTTAATATGCATGCAAAAATACATATACACTAAAAACAAAAAAATATTGCAATAAACACAAAAGCCATTCACTGTGCGACTCACAACGAGCGCCAACGCTGCTCATAACATACAAAGGCTTGCAATAAGCGCAAAAATCAGATCAGCACCGACCAAATAATAACAGCAAAAGCGCCTAGCAGAATAAAAATACAACAACCAACAGCCTCGCAATGAGTGCCGAAGGATCTCAGACCACCAAAAAAATGAATGTCTGTGGCAAACGACATTACCTGCATTACAATTTTATTGTCCCGTTATGTTTGACGGGCAAGTCACTAGTATATATATAATATTGGCATTGGATGGGGGCCAACACAGGGCCCGACGAGGGGGAGTAAATTACATTTTTACATTGGTGCCATGCATCCACTAGCTCCCCCACTGATCTAATTATCTAGGTTTTGGTTTGGGTTTTAAATACCACTGATGTGCACTACAAGATATACAAATGAAAAAAAGTACTACTTAGCTGTTACAACTCAGTGTTTAGCACTTTCATTAATGTTGTATTCTGTCATTCTTAAATGGGAGTTAATCTCCTAGTGTTCTAATCGTGGCTGGGTAAAAAATCCAAAACAAAATCAAAATGGAATAGGATAAAAAATATCTTTAAGCTGCTGTGACACAAGTGATCAAACAACCATTTGAATTTGTACAGTGATTAATGCTTTGCAGTCAACACAGCTGTTGATTCATAGCATACAAATATGTTCTGCATTTCTTTTAAAACTTTTTCCCTTTCAAAAGTTTGCCAAGAGTCCTTCTATTTCTCACGGGATTGGCCAAAGGTTCTCACATACAGATTATCTCATCTGTATGTAGAGTCTGGCTTTATTCCTAAATTGAGAACTGGTCTGGGCTCTCTTGCCGATGTCTGCCAGAATTAATTTGTCACTACTGCTTTTTAATGGCATATTTATGCTCTCTGAGTATTTCTTTCACATTATAGTTCAGGCTCCGTGATAACACATTTCCACAACAAAACAATGCTTTGCAGTTAGCTTGACTCAGCTTAAGTAAAAACATTCTTTGTAGTCACATATGTGCCAGCTTCAATTTAGAAAGCTTTCACTCCAGCAAAATACTCAACAAATATATCTAATGTATATTTTAAATAGGCTGAATTTTGAAAATGAATTCAATACTTTATCTTTTTCCTTGAAATGCAGTTATAAAAAATCATTCCAAAGTGTTCCAGAACCCTGTATAATACTATTCACTTAGTTTCCATTAAAATAGGGATTTCCTAAACAATAGGGTCTCCGATGGAACAAAAGGAAAAGTAATCTGTAATTAAAATTTTTGTTGAAAGGACCACTATGGTCATATTTTTTGAATCTCTAATTAATTACTATTTAAGTTGCTGTGGAATTTGTGCCATTTTACTTTAAGTAGCACAACTTAAAACTGAGGTGGGAGAGGACTGAATACATAGGAAGTTTGTATCTGCATTGTGGGGAAGTAGCAATGGTACCAATGCCCCCAGCACCACTAATTGTAAGTTTGTAAGTTTACAAGGACATATATTGCCCACTATCATATTTATTTAAATATAAGGCCATAATCAGCCTAGTTACTTCCTGGAATCTCGGCATACCAAGGGCCTCATTCAATTGAGAAATGTTAAGTTACTGGAGCCCATAATGGAGCCTATAAACTAATTTTATATTCAATTGACGTCTTTTTGCCAGCCGCAAATGGTCTAAGGGTTACGGGCCGTAACCCCATCTAAGCCTTTGATCTTTCACGTCTGCAAGAGTTACCATCGCAAAAATCGCTATTCAATTACATTGTGTTTTGTATTGGGTCATTGTGCCATTGTGCAGATCAGCTGCCATGTGCTCTGTATCCTAACCCTGAAGAGCAATGCTCTGGGGTATGTACAATGGATTAATAACATCGAATTAGCATGTTCCTTAGGAAGTAGTGATGTCGCGAACATAACATTTTCGGTTTGCGTACCGCGAACGCGAACCGCCGCAAATGTTCGCGAACCGGCGAACATCGGCGAACCGCCATAGACTTCAATGGGCAGGCAAATTTTAAAACCCACAGGGACTCTTTCTGGCCACAATAGTGATGGGAAAGTTGTTTCAACGGGACTAACACCTGGACTGTGGCATGCCAGAGGTGGATCCATGGCAAAACTCCCATGGTAAATTACATAGTTGATGCAGAGTCTGGTTTTAAGCCATAAAGGGCATAAATTACCTAACATTCCTAAATTGTTTGGAATAACGTGCTTTAAAACATCAGGTATGATGTTGTATCGATCAGGTAGTGTAAGGGTTAGGCCCGCTTCACAGTGACAGACCAAACTCCCCGTTTAACGCACCGCAAACAACCACAAACAGTCCATTTGCACAACCGCAAACTCCCCATTTGCACAAGGTTGGATACCAAGCTAGCCATGTCCCGTTCCTTGTCCTCACTGATGTCATTGAAGGTCTCTTCCTCCACCCAGCCACCAAGGGTCCCCGAAAGGTGACAACAAGCCCCCTGGGATGCCTGCTGTGTTTGGTCTTCCACCTCCTCAAAACCACCTTCCTCCTCTGACTCCTCTTCTTCAGACTCCTCTCACTGCATTGCCTCTCTCTGCATTATTATAAGGTGTGTTAAGTAGTACTACTCTTATCAGTTTAAACCCTGTTACAGCACATATCAGGGGGCGTGTATAAGGCCTGGATTTTTAGAACCAGGAGATGGAAAAAGATGCTTTGTTGGTCGTATCACTTCAATTTTGGGGCACGGCACGTGCAGTCAAAGGTGCCACCAGATAGGAGTGGCGTGTTTGTAAGTACTACTCTTATCAGTTTAATACTTGTTACGTCACCTATCAGGGGGCGTGTATAAGGCCTGGATTTTTAGAACCAGGAGATGGAAAAAGATGCTTTGTTGGTCGTATCACTTCAATTTTAGGGCACGGCACGTGCAATCAAAGGTGCCACCAGATAGGAGTGGCGTGTTTGTAAGTACTACTCTTATCAGTTTAATACTTGTTACGTCACCTATCAGGGGGCGTGTATAAGGCCTGGATTTTTAGAACCAGGAGATGGAAAAAGATGATTGTTGGTCGTATCACTTCAATTTTGGGGCACGGCACGTGCAGTCAAAGGTGCCACCAGATAAGAGTGGCGTGTTTGTAAGTACTTCTCTTATCAGTTTAATACTTGTTACGTCACCTATCAGGGGGCGTGTATAAGGCCTGGATTTTTAGAACCAGGAGATGGAAAAAGATGCTTTGTTGGTCGTATCACTTCAATTTTGGGGCACGGCACGTGCAGTCAAAGGTGCCACCAGATAGGAGTGGCGTGTTTGTAAGTACTACTCCAATCAGTTTAATACTTGTTACGTCACCTATCAGGGGGCGTGTATAAGGCCTGGATTTTTAAAACCAGGAGATGGAAAAAGATGCTTTGTTGGTCGTATCACTTCAATTTTGGGGCACGGCACGTGCAGTCAAAGGTGCCACCAGATAGGAGTGGCGTGTTTGTAAGTACTACTCTTATCAGTTTAATACTTGTTACGTCACCTATCAGGGGGCGTGTATAAGGCCTGGATTTTTAGAACCAGGAGATGGAAAAAGATGCTTTGTTGGTCGTATCACTTCAATTTTGGGGCTCGGCACGTGCAATCAAAGGTGCCACCAGATAGGAGTGGCGTGTTTGTAAGTACTACTCTTATCAGTTTAATACTTGTTACGTCACCTATCAGGGGGCGTGTATAAGGCCTGGATTTTTAGAACCAGGAGATGGAAAAAGATGCTTTGTTGGTCGTATCACTTCAATTTTGGGGCACGGCACGTGCAATCAAAGGTTCCACCAGATAGGAGTGGCGTGTTTGTAAGTACTACTCTTATCAGTTTAATACTTGTTACGTCACCTATCAGGGGGCGTGTATAAGGCCTGGATTTTTAGAACCAGGAGATGGAAAAAGATGCTTTGTTGGTCGTATCACTTCAATTTTGGGGCACGGCACGTGCAGTCAAAGGTGCCACCAGATAGGAGTGGCGTGTTTGTAAGTACTACTCTTATCAGTTTAATACTTGTTACGTCAACTATCAGGGGGCGTGTATAAGGCCTGGATTTTTAGAACCAGGAGATGCAAAAAGATGCTTTGTTGGTCGTATCACTTCAATTTTGGGGCACGGCACGTGCAATCAAAGGTGCCACCAGATAGGAGTGGCGTGTTTGTAAGTACTACTCTTATCAGTTTAATACTTGTTACGTCACCTATCAGGGGGCGTGTATAAGGCCTATATTTTTAGAACCGGGAGATGGAAAAAGATGCTTTGTTGGTCGTATCACTTCAATTTTGGGGCACGGCACGTGCAGTCAAAGGTGCCACCAGATAGGAGTGGCGTATTTGTAAGTACTACTCTTATCAGTTTAATACTTGTTACCTCACCTATCAGGGGGCGTGTATAAGGCCTGGATTTTTAGAACCAGGAGATGGAAAAAGATGCTTTGTTGGTCGTATCACTTCAATTTTGGGGCACGGCACGTGCAATCAAAGGTTCCACCAGATAGGAGTGGCGTGTTTGTAAGTACTACTCTAATCAGTTTAATACTTGTTACGTCACCTATCAGGGGGCGTGTATAAGGCCTGGATTTTTAGAACCAGGAGATGGAAAAAGATGCTTTGTTGGTCGTATCACTTCAATTTTGGGGCACGGCACGTGCAGTCAAAGGTGCCACCAGATAGGAGTGGCGTGTTTGTAAGTACTACTCTTATCAGTTTAATACTTTTTACGTCACCTATCAGGGGGCGTGTATAAGGCCTGGATTTTTAGAACCAGGAGATGGAAAAAGATGCTTTGTTGGTCGTATCACTTCAATTTTGGGGCACGGCACGTGCAATCAAAGGTGCCACCAGATAGGAGTGGCGTGTTTGTAAGTACTACTCTTATCAGTTTAATACTTGTTACGTCACCTATCGGGGGGCGTGTATAAGGCCTGGATTTTTAGAACCAGGAGATGGAAAAAGATGCTTTGTTGGTCGTATCACTTCAATTTTGGGGCACGGCACGTGCAATCAAAGGTGCCACTAGATAGGAGTGGCGTGTTTGTAAGTACTACTCTTATCAGTTTAATACTTCTAACGTCACCTATCAGGGGGCGTGTATAAGGCCTGGATTTTTAGAACCAGGAGATGGAAAAAGATGCTTTGTTGGTCGTATTACTTCAATTTTGGGGCACTTTGTGACATTAGCTTCTTACGCTCAAACATGTCCTTTACAGGCACGTGACTATGGGCAGATGAGCAGGAACTGCTCAAGGCGAGAGACGGAGTGGCGGATGGTTGAGAGGGGGCAAGGAGGACAGCAGTGGTTGATGTGGCTTATGATGCTGCACCAGGAGGAGGATGGCAGCTTTGAGTTTGTGTGCTGCTTGTACTCATGTGTTGGTCTGGAGTCACCCAAACATTAGGTCTCAACCTGTAGAGGATAAGGGAACCAGGCTACTCTAGACCTCATTCATCATTACAGGTTTTGACAGATCGGTACTATGCGTCCAAGCTACTGTGACAACAGATATGAGTGGCACTGTGCACTTGCAGAAGTTGGTAGAGTAGACGCTGTAGGTCTGACACACACGCTTGCAGACAACTAACTGCTATGCAATCTATTACAGTAGAATTTTTTGTTTTGTTTTAAATGTACACTACTGTTACACCAGATATGAGTGGTTTGTTAAGTAGTACTACTCCTATCAGTTTAATCCCTGTTATGTGCCTTTTTGGGGGGTTTGGTTGTTGAAGCCACAGTGCAGCACCAGAGGCCAGAAAAATTAGGCATGTACACATGCCTGAAAAATTTGGTATTGTTGATCTTTCAGCGAGCAGAGAAGAAGGAAGGCCTGATTCAACGCCCCATCCCTGCATATCCACACTCAGAGATTGAGGGGGCGACCCTTACAAGGCCACGGGCCGGAGATATAAAGGGGGGCCATCCCAAATAAGCACACAAGTGGGGACAAAGGTAGTGAAGGGTACATAGAGGCCCATGGACTGACGGTCGCCATCTTGGCAGGAAAAGGGCCCAGCAATTAAGCCAAACTGACCCAGCACAGGCAGCTACTTGAGTCAAACGCTGTACAATTACACCTTAATAAAGCTGAAACATGCAGCAGCAGGGATTCTAAACGGCCACACAGGGAAAAGGAGGCTAACAGCCCCCACAGTCTCTGCACCACTCTTTTTAACAGATAACCCAAGGGGCTAACCAGGGACCTTGCCCACAAAAAAAAGCAGAATTTTATTGGAGGAATTATTAGTGTCTTTACCCCCCAAGAGAGGACATAAAATACAGTATCTTTAGACTACCTGATGGCCAAACCTCCTTTAGCCCCAATGCTATTCAAGAAACATTTCAAAACTTCAATCAGACCATATATTCATCCCAATCCCGCTGCAGCGGATCTGACATAGAGTCCTTCCTACTACAGCAAGAAGTCCACAAAATACCTGTACCTCAATTGGACAGCTTGAACCTAGACATTTCCCAAGAGGAAGTTAAATCTACAATCAAAGATCTTAAATTTGGCAAGTCCCCAGGGCCAGACAGTTTTACTCATCTGTACTATAAGAAATTTGAGCCCTTGCTTACCCTCGCACCTAACATCTTTGTTTAACGCTATACTAAATGGAGAACCTATGCCCCCTTAATTGAATCAGGCCGACCTCATAGTCTTTCCAAAAGAAAGTAGGGACCCGAATCTCAAACTGTATTACAAGGCAGCGCAGCTGGCTTTCATTCCTCTGGCGCATTCTCCAAAACACATCAGCCGCTCTGGGTATTTATGGAAAATGTAAGCATGTCACCTTATACATGGTATACAGTAATATGGATTCCAGGCCTGTATACTTTTTTGAGAAACTTGAAAAACCCATTGATTAAGCACTCATTAAAAATATGGACGGAGATGAACTGGACACAAAAACTGGACACTCGGGTATCAGATCTTACCCCTATCGTACCCAATCCCCACTTTAAGATACATCTTCCGGAAAGCTCTCTCAGTTGGTGGAAGTCTCAGAACCTACTAAGGGTTGGTCCATGGTGGCATGATGACAAAATAATGACCTTTGAGTGGGTGAGAGATAGATACAATTTACCCCTGGCTGAAGACTATAATTTTTGCAGGATACATCATTTTATATATATACGATAAGTGGTAGGGGAAGCCCCCAAAGAAACACCTGGCTACTCAAAAAATGTAGGGATTCCCCCTTTCAGACTGGTATTATTAGCCTCATGTATGAACTATTTAATGAAAACTCATGGGCAAACAAACCAGACTATACCAAAGCCTGGGAGAGGGATTTGGGCACCGAGTTGGCAGATAGCACATGGGATAAAAGTTGGCAAGGCTTAAGTAGGGGATCTTTAAATTATAGTCTGCTTGAGACTTCAATAAAGGTCCTACACAGGACATATATTACTCCTTTTAAGCTAATAAATGGGATCCAAAACGGAGCAGCTCATGTTTTAGGAACAGTGGTAATGAGGCTACATTTATTCATGTCTGGTGGGAGTGTTCGGCAGTCATAAGACTATGGGAAGAAACATGCTTACTAGCTTCTAAAATGTTTAAGATTGACCTAATAAAATATTTTTTGAAAGAAAAAATACACATAGCTAGTAGTTGGAAAACCCCAAATTAAAACTTTCAGGAATTAATAAAAAAAATCAACTATTTACTGCTCAACGAGAGATTTAACCATGTAGTCTTGGATACAATCACCCAGTTCCAGACAATTTGGGATCCCTGGATAACATCCCCATTTAGTGCCCCCCTAATATAATAAAACATTTGTGACTCGGGGGGAAGGACCGGAGTGGGGGAGCCCTGGAGGAGACCCTTCAGAAGCAACCGGCGGCAAAATCATCCGAGGAAAGGAGAGGTCGCCTACTGAAGCCTGCCCTAGGGTAACCCAAGGGCGATTGAGCAGGTTAGATATTGTAAATAATAAGCTACTGCTGGAGTGATGATAGATAATAGGACTTTACTATTTTCTGTTTTACCATGTCTTAGGTTTCTCTTAAAAATTTCAATCACAGTAAAAAAAAAAGAAAATGTATTAACCAAAAAAGTAAAAAAAAGAAGGCCTAGCCACCTAATTTTAATAAAATGTCTTCATTGTAAATATGTATTTTTGCACAACTGTTGTGTTATGCAAGACTGTTCAATATGTTTTCTTTTCCATTACATGCCGTACGCCTTCTGGCATAAAAATTGAAATTCAAAAATTAGATATTGTTGCAGCCGCTGCTGTTGCAGCAGCCAGAAAAATTGACCTTTGTTCCCCAGGCAGAAAGTGCCATAAAACATTGCCTCTTCTTGAACCCTAGTTGGTGGCGGATAATTCACACAAGTCATCCGGCATTCACAGATAACATACAGCAGTGTGTGGACCATTTATAGCCGAAGGCAGCTCATCTCATCAGGCCTTTTTCAGTCGAATGTATCGCCCAGTGTCAGTCCCTTCGGGATCCATCCCTCATTGATCTTTATAAAGGTGAGGCAATCTAGACTTTTTTGCCCTAGGCGACTTCTCTTCTCGGGGACAAAACCTCCTGCTGCACTGAAGGTCCTTTCTGACAGGACACTTGAAGCGGGGCAGGCCAGAAGTTCAATTGCAAATTGGGATAGCTCAGGCCACAGGTCTAGCCTGCATACCCAGTAGTCAAGGGGTTCATCGCTCCTCAGAGTGTCGATATCTGCAGTTAAGGCGAGGTAGTCTGCTACCTGTCGGTCAAGTCGTTCTCTGAGGGTGGATGCCGAAGGGCTGATGCGATGCGTAGGACTGAAAAAGGTCCGCATGTCCTCCATCAACAACACGTCTTTTAAACGTCCTGTCCTTGCCGGCGTGGTCGTGGGAGGTGGATTACTTTCACCTCTTCCGTTGTTATATTGCCCTTGTGCTGTGACATCACCCTTATATGCTGTGTAAAGCAAACTTGTTAATTTGTTTTGGACCTGCTGCATCCTTTCTGACTTGCGGTAATTTGGTAACAAATCAGGCACTTTCTGCTTATACCGGGGGTCTAGTAGCGTGCACACCCAGTACAGGTGTCCTGCCTGTCATTTTTTTTTAAATGTGGACTGTTGGTACCCCAACTAGACTGGATTGGTTGAACTTGGCACAGTGTATTTTAAAATTATGAGAAAACATTTTCTGTAAACTAAATAAAAATCATATTAGGAGGTTGAAAGAAAAAGAAACCGGATGGGGGGATACCGAGCAGAGCACACCATCTACAGCCCACTGGGAGACAAACTCATCCATTCCCCCAGTAGACAAAGCCAGGTGGTACTCTGCCCGGATACGGGAGCGCACCAGCACCCGGAACATGGCCTCAGGTGACAAGGGAACCCCCCCTATCAAACACTGCTTCCTGGACTTATATATAGCCAACTTGGCTAATGCCAGGAGCAGGTTGACGAGGAGGTACCTGGCCTTATTGCCCCGGGACACTGGGCGCCCAAAAATAAAAATGTGAGGGGAGAAATGCAGCCAGAACTGCAGGAGGAGGCCCCTCAAGAGTGACAAGAGGGGCTGCAGTCTGGCGCAACTAAAATAAACATGATACACGGACTCTCCCTTGCCACAGAATGGACAAGTGGAGGGAGAGTCCGTGAATTTAGCTAAGTACTCTCCCGTGCTCAGTGCACCATGGAGCACTCTCCAACTCAAGTCCCCGGTGGGTCGTGGAACTAAATCAGAATAAAGTTCCCTCCACCGGGGCCTCTTGCCCTCGTCAGCTGGTAGGACCCGCCTCCAGATGGTATCGGGACGGGTCACGAGGGCAAGGAAGTGCACTGTATGGAGCACGAGAGAATATAAGCTCTTCCTCGGCATGCCGCGAAAGCATGCCGAGGGTATGTCCCTCAACCTCGAGAGGTTGGGGACAGGAGGAGCCTGAGGGGAAACACGGGGCTTGTGTCCAATGCAAACAGCTGGAGAAGGGGTGTTGAAAGGTGCATGTGGCACTCCGGCCTGCAAAGCCCCGCGAAGGAAGGTGCGCGAGTCGGGGGAGATGGCATCTCTAATCTCCTGGAGCAAGCGCCCTGAGACTTTGGGCATCACATATCCCAAACGGAGCGCAAGCTCCTGGGGTGACACCCAATCAGAACGCCCGTATTCCAGGAGATCCCCGACTCGGGTCATCCGTGCATGACTAAGGCGGCGGATGATACTGGGGGACTGTAACATTGGAGCCCCCACTGCTGCATTAAATAGCAGGGGCTCTGTGAATATTTCATCCCCCAAAGGCACGCCCTGCCTGGTCACGGAGACCATGCTCCAGGCCTTGAGGGTTTCCTGGTAGTATGCCGGCAACACAGAGAGGTCTCTCCCAAACCCCTCGGGCCTGATCAGAAATAATTGCCGGTCATACCCCAGGTTGCGCAACTGGCGATAAAAGCTGGATGCCAGTGCGCACCACTGCGGAGAGGGATCTGCATATAGGTATCTCTGCAGGTACTGAAGGCGGAAGGTGGACAACTGGGAGCACACACAAACTACTCCCTGTCCACCCTCCACCAAAGGCAGACTTGCCACCCCTGCAGAGACCCAATGCCTTCCCATCCAGAGGAAATCTAACAAATTCCTCTGGATATTGGTGACAAACTCGGGGGTCGGACTCAGACAAATCAGCCGGTGCCAGATCTGAGAAGCCACCAGCTGATTCACCACTAGAGTCCGCCCCCTAAGGGAAAGCATTTTTGCTAGACCCCTCCATCGTCCCAGACGAGAGAGGACACTGCCCTCTAACTCCCTCCAGTTGTCTGGGACGGAAGCGTCCGCAGTGGACAGGTAGACCCCCAGATATTTAATGACATCTGCCTCCCACGTGATGTCACGAAACGTGGGAGGCAAAGAGTCCACCTGTAAATTACCCTCTAAAAGGCCTGTGCATTTGGACCAGTTGATCTGAGCGGAGGAGGCAGCTGAATATACCTCCTGGCACTGTTTTGCCAGCTCAAGATCAACTGGATCCTGGGCCACGAGGAGCACATCGTCAGCATAAGCTGAAAGGACAATCCACATGTCTGGATCTTTTAGCACCAGCCCTGTGAGCCTTTTCCTCAGTAGGCAGAGGAAAGGCTCAATGGCCAGTGCATATAACTGTCCAGACAAGGGACATCCTTGACGCACCCCTCGTCCAAATACCAAAGGTGCTGTTAGGGACCAATTGATTTTAAGTAAACACTCTGCAGAGGCGTACAGCGTTCTTATAAAGCCCACAAACTGTGGGCCAAAGCCGTACGCTTGCAGAGTGGCTATGAGGTAACCATGGTCCACCCTGTCAAACGCCTTCTCTTGATCTCAAGAGAGAAAGGCGAGTGACAGACCAGTCCTGCGAGAATAATGCAATAGATCCCGGACCAGAAAGATACTATCAAAGATAGTCCGGCCCGGGATCGCATAGGACTGGTCAGGGTGAACCAATTCTGCCAGCACAGACCCAAGTCTAAGCGAGATGGCTTTAGCTACAATCTTGTAGTCCGTGCTGAGCAGAGAGACCGGTCGCCAGTTCTTAATAAGCCAGAGATCCCCCTTTTTGGGCAGCAGGGCAAGTACTGCCCTGCGACAAGACAGGGGCATCTCCCCGGTCTCCAGGGCTTCCCCAAGGACCAGATGGAAATCAGGTCCCAGAGTCTCCCAGAAAAATTGGAAAAACTCTACAGTCAGTCCGTCCAGTCCTGGAGACTTTTCACAGGACATGGCACGGAGGGCTTCAGAGAGCTCTTGAAAAGATAGTGGTATATCAAGCCGCTCTCTTACACCCTCACTGACTGTGGGGAGCCCCTCCCATAGCACCCTGCAGGCGTCTGGAGAAATGGGATCCGGAGAGTAAAGATCTTTATAAAAGTTCCGGGCTCTATCCCGGATACTCTCCGGATCTGTAAGGGGGGCACCGTCTTCATCTAGAAGACAGGTGATGTGCCTACTGTTACCCCCCTTTTTCTCCAGTGAGTAGAAGAGGCGCGAGCCGCGGTCTAGATCTTTGAGAAAACCTAAGCGGCTGCGCACGTATGCCCCCTTGGCCTGGTGTCGTTCCAGGTCACAGAGGACACCCTTCCTCTCTACATACTCGCTCTGCAGGGATTGGTCCCTACAAGTGAACAGCCTCTGCTCCAGATGAAGTACCTCCCCCCGGAGTGACTCCAACTCAGCTTCGCGCTGCCCACTCGCACCCTTGGTATATTCCTGACACAGAAGTCGCAAATGAACCTTGCCCACGTCCCACCACAGTTTTAACGTGGCAAAGTCCCCCTTGCAACCCCTCCAGTCCGTCCAAAACTCCCGGATCAATGTCACGAGCCCCTGGTCCTTCAACAAAGCATTGTTGAAGTGCCAATAGGCGGCTCGTGGCGCTGTTGGCGTTAGCGCCACTGTCACAGACACACAGTTGTGGTCTGTGAACGGAGCCAGCCTAATGGCACAAGAACCGACTCGTGACATATAGTGACTAGATATATATAGTCTGTCGATCCGGGAGTGGGACACCAGACCGGCTCTCACCCTGACGTAGGTGAAACCGTCTGATGCCCCTGGGTTCTGCTCTCGCCAGATGTCCTCCAGGGAGAAGCGGGCGATGATCTCCCGCAGGGCTGACGCAGAAGGCGGGTACGGCTCTGGACTATTCCGGTCCAGAGCGTCGAGGGTGCAGTTGAAATCACCCCCGAGTACCAAACACTCATCTGCGTCAACCGTCTCCAAAAACTGGGACAGTCTGGCGAGGAACCTCACTCTCTCGAGCCCTCCAGCAGGGGCATATATATTAACTAGGTTAATGATGCTACCCTGCTCTCGGACCCGGAGGTGGAATAGACGGCCTGGGATAACAGCTTTCACAAGCAGCAGCTCTGGCTGAAAAGACTCTGAGAACAGGGTCACCACACCACATGACGCCGATGTGAAGTGGCTGAAGAAGACCCTGCCTCTCCACTCCAGTTGCCACGAGGCCTCAGCCTCTGGAGTGGTGTGAGTTTCCTGCAGGAAGCTCACAGAGTACCCTCCCTGATATAAATAGGAGAGTACCTGGAACCTGCGGAAACTGTCTTGACAGCCATTGGTATTTAGCGTGCTGATGTGCAAAGCCATTACTGCGTGTCAGGAATTGTGCGTTCCTCAGACCCTTGAGACTGCTGATAGGACACGCACATTTTATAGAATTTCCGGACGCGGAGATGCTCCGCAGTCCCAGAATTCTTGGCCCTAGTGCTGACCACTAGATATTGCTGGAGAGAGTGGAGAATAAACGACATATTCTTCCACCTCTCCAAGGCCAGCCGCACCTTCCTTTTCTTTTGTCCATGAAGGGTGCTCTCAAGGAATAGATCTATTTCCTTGACAGGGATAACCCACCCAGAATCTGATGTTCCTTCTAGTGGGTCACCACTGGGCTCCTCTTGGCTGAGGGCTTTTACTCCATCCTCCCCGGCTGGAGTCAGTTTCCTCAGCTTTATTCTCAGGGACCCCCTCTTAGATGATACAGAAGGAGTCCCTTTAGCACCCTTCAAGGTAAATAATGGACCCTTGGATTGCTGCTGCACCCCTGTAGCTTCAGGAGTGCATTCAGGCGTAGCTGGCTGGACAGCAGTGGCTGGCATGGCTTTCTTAATGGAAGCCTTGGAGGCTTTATATGCCTCCTCTGCCAGTTCCACCGCTGCTTGCTCAGCTTGGATGGCACCGATGTTAGGGTCAGTGGACGGCTGAGGAGGGTAGACAGGCTCTCCCATGATGTTAACAGGAAAACCTGTTTTATCACCCTCCCCCATTTACACTTCCCCTTGTGCCACATCCCCCTTGACAGACAAATCCATGGGGTCCTGAATGGGGGTCATGCCTATATTCCCCCCCTCCAGTAGTGACTCGGCCTGGGGCTCTAACAAAGCCCGAGGTACGTCACTAGAGAGTGACACTGGAGGAGGAGACTGACTGGTGCCCTTGAAGCTCAGCACCTCAGGGACACTGACTACCCATTCAGCAGGGGCTTTGTTGGGACCCCCCTCAAAGGCCAGAGGCAGAACCTGATCTTTCTTGTCTACCCCTGCCTCACTTGGGAGACCCTCTTGCCCCTGATTTTCCTCCAGACCCTTTTCCACATTAACCCCTATAGTGTCTGGGGAGAGAGATGTGTGGTCTGGCACCGGCTGGCTGAGCTTAATAACCGGGCCAGACAATGTCACCGGATGAGGAGGAGATGTTTTGTTCCTCTTCTTGCTTTTAGAGGGAGGTGCTCCACTATAGAGCACTTCCCACTTATCAGCAACCTCCCTGTTGGTTTTATGCTTCCTCTTCCTGGGGACGTCACTCCTGGAAGAGGAGCTGCCACTAGCTGCCTCCCCTGCAGAGGGCTTATTATCCCTCTGCTTACACTGTGCCCCCACACTAACTGATGTAATTATGGTGGGGGCAGATTGGGACTTGGGAGATGCAGCTGTGACACTGGGAGGACCGGTGACATTCTTCCCCTTTTTCCCCGTGTCTGCAGTCTTGCTGGAGACCACAGACACAGATGGCTTTTTTGGGGAAGAAGGGGGTTTGGAGGCCGTGGTGGTGGCTTGAGGAACGGCCTCCTTGCCTGAGCTCTGTGGGGGGGCTATGACCCTTGAGGTCCCTGCTGTTATGGGCTCAGCGGGGATGGGTGCCGTACTGACGGAGGTGCCATTTGCTGGGGCTGGGGCATGATGCTTTACATTAGGACAATTCCTACGTGTATGCCCCAACCCCTTGCAATGATAGCACTGCACCTCCGTAGTGCTGTAAAAAATCCTGTACAGCACCCCCTCAAATGGAACCCCAAAAGACCCCTCTATGTTTTCTGCACCCTGAGGCAGGCACATTTGTACCTGCCTCTTGAAAGAGAGCACATGACGAAGTGCTCTCTCTCTGCACCCCAGGGGAATTTTAATAAATGGTGTTTTTATTTCCCCTAGGGTTAGCAGGTGGGGGCACAGGAGGGAGTCTGGTAGGAAGGGGGGCACATTAGAGAGTGTTACTTTTGTGCCCAACCCTTCCAGGGGTTCTATTGGGACATATAATCCCCCCACTGTGATGCCTCTCTGTATAAGAATGTGTGCAGCAGCCAGAGTACGGGTAAAGAAAACTGCTTTCCCGTACATTTTGCTGGCTGCTACTATAACAGAGGGGCTGATGACATTAGCTGCAGCACGCAGATAGATATCAATGCTGTAGACCCCAGACATCTGACATTTAACCCCATGCTTCCTGGTGATCTGCCCCTCAGCCCCAGCGGTGGTATTACTGGGGCCAGCAGAAACCACCTGTGACCAGGTATTAGCCACAGGGGTAGGTCTGCTGGCAGAACCACCAGGAGCTGGGGCTGCCTTATCTGCCTGGGGCCTATGCTGTGCAGTGCTGCAGCTAGGATTTTCAGGGGCCATTATTCCCCCTTTTGACCCCTGAGGCTTCTTAATGGTCTTATCCCTCATGTTTAGACCCTTTTTTTTTTAGTTTATTTGTTTTATTTATTTTTATTTTTTGTTTTATGATTTTCTACTGTTTTCTTTTTTTTTTTAAATATAAAAGTGTGAAAAAGAAACAAAAAGACAAAACTAAGGGAGACAAAAACTAAGGGAGAGAGAGAGAGATGATGTTTGGCAGTGGAAGGGTTAATGGCCTGTTGCAAGGTGTTACTAATTGCAACAACACAGAGAACACAGAGGCTTTTTAACCCCTCTGTGTCTCTGTGTCAGATGTTAAAAAATGCCTTTTAAACAAAACTTCAAATTCTTTTCCCTCCCACTGCCTACAAAGATGTTACTTGTCTTCTCTCCCCCCAAAACATAAAACCCAACACCAAACAAACAAAACTTTAACAAAACCTAAAAAACTTTTAAAAAAAGTCAAAGTAAAAAAAGTTTCAGGAGTGAAGGTAAAGTGCTAAGGGAGGGGTGTGGCAAAGTATCCAGGAGACAGCTCACTCTCCTGGGATAGAGAGTTGAGCCTGACTACTAAAGCCAGAAAACTAAAACTTAAATTAAACTAAGAAAAAAACCACAAAAACTCCCAAAAATGAACAACACCGTGCACAAAGTGCTTATAAACAGAAAGGTGTTAAAATAAATTTTGTATTTGAGGGACTAAGACCCTAAAAAGCCTTTTGTTTGGAGCTCAAGCATGCACACGACATGCTCTCTGGCACAGTACTTGTAAGCAAGACACACACTATGGGTAGCGGTCAAGCAAATTAACTTTGATTGACGGTTATGCAAATGCACTTAGATTTAAGAAAATAAAAGTTTGGGTTTTTTAAATGTGGACTGTTGGTACCCCAACTAGACTGGATTGGTTGAACTTGGCACAGTACTTGTAAGCAAGACACACACTATGGTTAGCGGTCAAGCAAATGAACTTTGATTGACGGTCAGGCAAATGCACTTAGATTTAAGAAAAAAAAAGTTTGGGTTTTTTAAAAGTAGACAACTAGTAAACAATATTATATTGTATGCGTTGTGCACACACAGTATAAGCTGTGAGCCTGACACACACACTTGCAAGCAGGGGCTAGCAGGGAGACAGGCAAATTAAGTTAGATTACACAGAAAAAAAACGAAGAAAAAAAAATGATGTTATAGCCCTAAAAAGGGCTTTTTGGGGTGCTGTGTTTACAGCAGAGATCTGATGAGTCCTTCAGCACTGCACTGGACACTGAATAAACTTGCCTAGCTATTGATTTCCCTATTAAATCATCAGCACCTACACTCAGCCTCCTCTCAGTAAGACTGCAAGTTAGTTATGATTCCAAAATGGCTGCTGTCCATGAGGTAGAAGGGTGTGGAAGGGAGTGTATGCTGCTGATTGGCTGGAATGTGTCTGCTGACTGTGACATGCAGGGTCAAAGTTTGCTCAATGATAAAGTATTGGGGGCGGGTCGAATCTCGCATATGTTCGCTGTTCGCCGTGAACGCGAACATGCTATGTTCGCCGGGAACAATCCGCCGGCGAACTATTCGCGACATCTCTATTAGGAAGTCCTCTTTTTGTATAAAGCTGCTGACAGCATTGTGTGTTCATGCGTGGGTGGGTAACTGAGAGTGTTAGAGCATTGCAGGACATGCTGGCTGTGTATCACATCTGCCTGGGCAGCCCTTGGGCATCCTCAGGACCCAGCACAGACGTCCACATGCTCCTCCCTGGCATCACTTGTAAATCCCAGGGTGTTTGGGCTTCTCATGAACTTTTATTTTCACTGATATAATTTTCACAGTCATGATCTCAATAATACATACGGTAAATGTGACCATGGGGGGTTTATTAAAGTATTTGCTATCACTATAAAGCATTTCTGTTCATTGAAACAAGCTCAGGTATCATATTAATCACTCTTTTTTTTACATTATGTTATATGGGTATAATTCTTAAGTTATATGTATATGTATCAAATAAAACATTTCTATATATATATATATATTTACTTTTGGTGTGCCGCACAATTCGGGGAAGAACTTTGTTGTGCCGTGGGTATGAAAAGGTTGAAGAGCACTGCTCTATACCACAAGTGTTCATATGGAGCCTCACAGTATACTATGCCATAAACATGGAGGTGCCTATGGACCCCCACAGCACTTAAAATTAACCCCTGTACCATGGGGGTCCCATGGACTGAATTATAACCATGGGTATCGGAAAAAAAGGAGGCACTGGATTTTGAGCCTTCCACAGCCAGGTGCTGAGGAGTCTATAGCCCCAGCTATCAGCTTCCTCTGGTCAGGATCTGGACACTGCAGGGGTTGATAATATACTTAGAGCTCTGGTCCCAGAATGTCTGGGCAAGGAGTTGGGGAGTCATGAATCCGGGGTAGGCAGATTTAGTGATCGGAGAGGGGATCACCTGCTAATCAGGAACCCCAGCAGCATGCGGTAGACTGGCTAGCCAACCCAGGATGCCGTATAAACAGGGAGCAGATAGGCTTGGTGCTCTTAGGGGGACTGTCAGTTGAATATACCCGCTCCCTAGCCAACCTTCTCCTGGGTACCAATACCCAAAACCTTTATTGAGTCAGAGGAGAGTTGGCTTAGGGGTTTGAAGGGCTCTCTGGTGTAGTCACTTTTAGTGGCCAACAGTGACTGATCACTATTTGTGATGCTGCAAATGGCTCTTCATATCCCCATACTGTTCCTCAGAGCCTTTGATAACTTCTTGATCCAGACTTCTTCAGACTGGAGGGATTGTTGAGGAATGAGCCACTCCTCTCTCTGTTGGATGGCAGCTTGTGACCAGAAGGTAGAAGCTGCTGATTAGTGGATGGCAGTATGGACACAGACGATGATATAGAGACAAAAGATGGAGGATCCAGACCCAATGCTGGAAAAGAAGATGGAGGATGGCATAAAGTAAAATAGTGGAAAGAAGATGTCAATTGATGAGAAGTGGCAAATGAGAAATGCATCTATCTATTTTTTATACATACACTATACAAGCTAAGAATGCATCATATACATCGGTTTTGTATACTGTCTAATAAAATTGATTTGAAAATGTTTATATAGAATAAATAAAGAACATTTTATTTCAAATGTATCTGAGCGGTCCATCACCTAGTTAGGGTACGTCCACATCAGAGAAGTAAAAAGATAACATCCCCACATATGAATATCACTTACTGTAATGCTATCTGGGCATTGGATGATATAAAATGAATATACCATAGCCAGGCTAAGTGCGTAAAGTCACTTCACGTACACTATAAAATTAATACACCATAACCAGGCTAAAGGAGTAAAGTCACTTCACATACACTAGTCGAGTGCATGAGATTTGACAAAGACCAAGGAGCCGGAACAGAGACTTTCTTAGCGATTCAACCCATGCGAAAACATACCTTATAGTCCTTTGAGGTTGATCCAGGGGAGAGTCCACTGTAATATGTGTCTGCAGGTGGATACTAAGGTCAACTAGTAAGCTCTAAAATAATGGGTTTTTCCAAACAGCCTGAGATGATCAGGACTCCATGGGCGGTGGGGGTGGGGTTCTGGCTGAAAACCCTTTATTTCTTTTTGCCCACACCTAAAGAGCTGTAAGCCCTAATGGTGTGGCACTTAAGGAGACATGAAGTCTCTGAATCACTAGGTGGACTTTACAAAAAAGAGAGCACTATATAGAAGTAATAATAATAATGCAGATCTCATTATGCAACTGAATATCAGGATCCCAGAGTGCACAAAAATATATAGATGTAATAAGTAAAAAAAAGCATAGCACATATATAAAAAAAAGTATCAGATACTTTTTTTTATATATGTGATACCTATTTATTATACAGGTGGACATGAATGGTTATTAGAGTTTATCAGACAGATGTCAGGGATCCCTCCAGCACCCCCATGTTTCTTAAGTATACAAAAGAGAGGTGCCAGTGGTTGGGACACTGCAACAAAATGGGGCTACATTACCTTAACCAAACAAGGTTGGAAAAGCCCCAGGTCCTGATGCAACACATCCAAGGGTACTGAGGGAACTGGGTTCTGTAAGAGCTAAAATAAATATATCTAATTTTTCAACACTAACGCACCACAGGTTCACAGCCAGATGACTGACAAAAAGCAGATGTGATACCTATATTTATTAATGACTGGAAAGTATTGTCTATTGTTGCTGATGACACTAAGCTGTGTAAGGTAATTAAATCAGAAAATGATGTACTTTACCACCAAAGGGATTTGCATAAATTAGAGAAATGTGGAACTAAATGGCAGATGAAATTTAACACAAATAAATGTAACATTATGCATTTGAGAAGGAAACAAATAACAATTTATAATTTTACTAAAAAGCAAATCTAGGTGTATCAGCTATTGAAAGGGATTTTGGGAGTGCTTGTGGATAACCACCTAGGTAAGAGTGCTCAATGCCAAGCAGCATCTGCAAAGGCAAGTACAAATATTACCATGCATTATAGAAGCAAAGGAAGCAAATATAATTCCACCACTATACAAATCTCTAGTACGCCCTCATTTGGAAAATGGAGTACAAGCTTGGGCACCACTTTATAAAAAATACATATTAGAACTGGAAAAAGTACAGAGAAGAGCAACAAAACTAATAAGGAGAATGTAGGGTCTCACCAAATTTAACATATTTTCTCTAGAAAAAAGGCGTTTAAGAGGGGATGTGATTACCTTACATAAATACATCCAGGGACAACATAAGGCTTTGCCAAGAGAACCTTTTGCACCAAGAGATTTTCAACTGGCAAGAGGACATCTCTTGAGGTTAGAGGGGAAAAAAGGCTTCTTCACATTAAGGGTGGTTTAAATGTGGAATTCTCTACCAAAAGAGGTTGTGACAGAGAATTCAATAGAAAACTATAAAAATAGTTTGAATATATTTTTTAATAAAAAGGACATTTGGGGATATCATGGATAATTAGACTATACAAATAAAGCATGGTATAGGAAACAACAAACTTAGCCCCTCAGCAGTCCAACATCTTTGGAGATTGTAAATACTATCAAATAAAGAAAATTACTTGTTAATAAAAATTACCTATAGCAAAAGACTATCAGGTCCGTTATATTGCTAGAAACACTTTACATATAATTTACTCACATGAGGGCCAAATGGTGTGTATACTAGAGTAGAATGTAGGAAAGTTCAACCAAGACTGAATAAATCCAGCTAATTTAAATCACTTTGTTAACCAAATGAGCACAATCTCTCACACAACTTGGCAATTAATACATTATTAGACTAGAGCTGAATGTCTATCCCTGAAACAATCTGGTAGGTCCATGGATGACTTGTGTACTTTTTAAACATGATCAAAAATAGGGAACCCCAGATTTTTTATTAAAGTATACTTGCCACTATAGATAAAATACGTAATTAGACTGAAAATGTTATATTTTATATTTGGTAGAACCAGCAATTGTATACATAGTACTATTTTAGATTTTTTTTTCTTGTTTAGCAGTACACTGGGTCATAGGAGGGGATTGGGGGGGACAAATTCCCCAAAGATTAAATGAATAGGGGACACAAAAAATAGCAAAATTAAACTTAATCATACATTACCAGACTTGGCCACTAGAGGGCACCAGCACTGTGGAGCAGTATGTCTTTCCCATGAAAGCTTCGACCCATAATTTATCTTATACATAATAAGTTGGCATATAGAGTTAGTAAGTTAGTGAACTTCTATCCAAAAGCAAGGTCTTCACTAACTAAAACCTTCTGTAAAACAATATGCTGTGTACTTATATAGAGCCCTATTCAATTGGCCAAATCGCAATTTAATAAGGCTGTATATCTGCATAATGAGACAAATCCATGTTTTCACACACGCTTTATACTATGAGGCCAAACAATGGATACATCAGCAGGTGACAACGTAAATGATGTCACGCCACAGATCATGACATCATAATTGCCTGATATTCATATTATCAAGATGTCTCCTAATTCTTGCCTATGCAACACACAATTTAAAACTGTACTTACAAATACTGACTGATATTTATATATTCGTCCGTATCAACATGGAGAAAATCTACATGAGGAGTGACAGGCTTCGTGATGATCTCGCAAGCTACCACACATCATCAATTGCTGTGGGGTCCTGAACGGGACCTCTGCGGCAGTCCCACACATAAGCCCTGCCGTGGGGGGTACTCCAACTACTCCCCCGGCACCTAAAATTAACCCCCCTCTATGCGATGGGTCCCCATCGGAACCCCCGAAGTGTCCCCACATTAACCCTTTGCTGCAGTAGTCCATAGGGACCCCCGCAGCCCCCCCACATTAACCCCTTGCAGCGGGGGTCCCCGATCGGCACCGATCAGGCCCCCACTGCATTTAAAACATTTAAATTCCCCGCCGAGGCTATTTAAAGGGCCCGCGGCACACTATTAGCAATCCCGGCTGCGGCACCTAAAATTAACGCCCCTCTATGCTGGGGGTCCCCATTGGGACCCCCGAAGTGTCCCCACATTAACCCCTTGCTGCAGGGGTCTATAGGGACCCCCGAAGCCCCCCCACATTAACCCCTTGCCGCGGGAGTCCGCGATCGGCACCGATCGTGAGCCCGCTACATTTACATTTTTACATTTCCCGCCTCGCAGGTCCTTAAAGAACCGTAAAGGTCCTGAAAGGACTTGCGCTAAAAAATATTAACCCCCAGGCAACTAAAATTAACCCCATAACTCATGGGGTTCACTACAGACCCCCATAAGCCCTTAATTACCCCCATCACTCATGGGGGTCAATACAGACCCCCATAAGCCTTAATTAACCCTGTCACTCATGGGGGTCAATACAGACTCCATATCCTTAATTAACCCTGTCACTCATGGGGATCATTGTAGACCCCCATTAGCCCTTAATTAACCCTATAAGTCATGGGTGTCAATACAGACCCCCATAAGCCATAATTAACCCTGTCACTCATGAGGGTCAATACAGACCCCCATAAGCACTTTATTAACCCTATAACTCATGGGGTCAATACAGACCCCCATAAGCACTTATTTAACCCTGTCACTCATGGGGGTCAATACAGACCCCCATAAGCCCTTAATTAACCCTATAACTCATGGGTGTCAATACAGCCCCCCATAAGCACTAAATTAACCCTGTCACTCATGGGGGTCAATACAGACTCCATATCCTTAATTAACCCTGTCACTCATGGGGATCATTGTAGACCCCCATTAGCCCTTAATTAACCCTATAACTCATGGGTGTCAATACAGACCCCCATAAGCCATAATTAACCCTGTCACTCATGAGGGTCAATACAGACCCCCATAAGCCCTTTATTAACCCTATAAATCATGGGGGTCAATACAGACCCCCATAAGCACTAAATTAACCCTGTCACTCATGGGGGTCAATACAGACCCCCATAAGCCCTTAATTAACCTTATAACTCATGGGGGTCAATACAGACCACCATAGGCCTCTATTTAACCCCATCAGTCCCATAAGGGTATATTATGACCCTTATAGGGCTGTTACAACCCTAACGTTAACCACATAAGTATAACTCAAGGACCCTCATGACACTAACTACAATCATTACACTGCACTATATCCCCCAATAAACCATTACATCTAAACTAACCCCCCTCTACACTAATCTATTAACACCTACACTACATACGTACACTACCTACCCCCTATTAAACCCCCCCACCACTCTAATGACAGAAAATAAAAAAAATCTAAGTCACAAAAAATAAAAAATCTACCTTACAGAAAATAAAAAAAACTAATTCACAAAAATAAAAAATCTACATTACAGAAAATAAAAAAACCTAAGTCACAAAAAATAAAAAAGGAACATTACAGAAAATAAAAAAATAAATTACACCCCCCCACTACAGAAAAAAAAATTACACACCTGAAAAGGAAAGACATACACAATACAATACAATACATACAATACAATACATATAATACAATACAAATAAAATAAAATACAATACCCCCTATCTACCTAACATACAATCAATCCTAATATACAATAAATTCTAACTATCTAAAATACACCCTCTATCTATCTAATATACAATAAATCCTAACTATCTAAAATACACCCCCTATCTATCTAATATACAATAAACCCTAACTATCTAAAATACATACCCTGATCTATTTAATATACAATAAATCCTAACTATCTAAAATACATCCCCCTATCTATCTATTTATTGTATATTAGATAGATGGGGGGATGTATTTTAGATAGTTAGGATTTATTGTACATTAGATAGATAGGGGGATGTGTTTTAGATAGTTAGGATTTATTGTATATTAGATAGATAGGGGGATGTGTTTTAGATAGTTAGGATTTATTGTATATAATAGGATTGATTGTATGTTAGATAGATAGGGGGTATTGTATTTTATTTGTATTGTATTGTATTGTGTATGTCTTTCCTTTTCAGGTGTGTAATTTTTTTTTCTAATTATTTTCTGTAATGTTCCTTTTTTATTTATTGTGACTTAGTTTTTTTTTTATTTTCTGTAATGTAGATTTTTTATTTTCTGTAAGGTAGGTTTTTTATTTTTGTGACTTAGGTTTTTTTTATTTTCTGTAAGGTAGATTTTTCTATTTTTAGTAACTTCGTTTTTATTTTATTTTCTGTCATTAGAGTGTTGGGGGGGTTTATTAGGGGGTAGGTAGTGTAGGTAGGTAGTGTAGTTGTTAATAGATTAGTGTAGAGGGGGGTTAGTTTAGATTTAATGGTTTATTGGGGGGGTATCGTGCAGTGTAGTGTTTGTAGTTAGTGTCATGAGGGTCCGTGAGGACTGGCATGGCAATTATGTGGTTAATGTTAGGGTTGTAAGTGCCCCATAAGGGTCATAATATACCCTTATGGGACTAATGGGGTTAAATAGAGGCTTATGGGGTCTGTATTGACCCCCATGAGTTATAGGGTCAATTAAGGGCTTATGGGGATCTGTATTGACCCCCCTGAGTTATAGGGTTAATTAAGTGCTTATGGGGGTCTTTATTGACCCCCATGAGTTATAGGGTTAATTAAGGGCTTATGGGGGTCTGTATTGACACCCATAAGTGACAGGGTTAATTAAGTGCTTATAGGGGTCTGGATTGACCCCCATGAGTGAAAGGGTTAATTAAGGGCTTATGGGGGTCTGTATTGACCCCCTATGAGTGACAGGGTTAATTAAGGGCTTATGCGGGTCTGTATTGACCCCCATGAGTTATAGGGTTAATTAAGGGCTTATGGGGGTATGTATTGACACCCATGAGTTATAGGGTTAATTAAGTGCTTATGGGGGACTGTATTGACCCCCATGACTGACAGGGTTAATTAAGTGTTTATGGGGGGTCTGTATTGACCCCCATGAGTGACGGGGTTAATTAAGGGCTTATGGGGGTCTGTATTGACCCCCATGAGTTATAGGGTTAATTAAGGGCTTATGGGGGTCTGTATTGACCCCCATGAGTGACAGGGTTAATTCAGGGCTTATGGGGGTCTGTATTGACCCCCATGAGTGACAGGGCTAGTTAAGGCTTATGGGGGTCTGTACATGAGTTATGGGGTAAATTTTAGTTGCCTGGGTTTAATGTTTTTTAGCGCAAGTCCTTTCAGGACATTTACAGTCCTTTAAGGACCCAGGCTGCGTGGGACGTATTGGGGAATCGGTACTCGCAAACAGCAAAAAACTGCCTTTTGCGAGGACAGAGGGAACTAAGAGGGCTAATTTAATAAGGCCCATAGTAATTAAGGTTAGAAAAGACTTTCAGTCCATCAAGTTCAACCTTTTAAGATCTCCTCTGATCTGCAATATGCGGATTAGTTATTAATTAATTAGTTGTTAATTAATTGTTAATTAATTATTAATCAACTATTTTTTATTTTATTTATAATTAATCCAGAGGAAGGCAAACAGAAAAAAAAAAACAAGTGAAGCTTAGCTAATCGTTTCAAAGGGGGAAAAAATGAATTCCTTCCTAACCCCAGATACTGGCGATCGGATTTCTCCATGGATCAATACTCTCTCTCTAATTAACCAGGATAACCCTGAATTCCCAGTTTAATTAGAAATAAATCCAGTCCTCTTTTAAAGTTATCTATTGAATCCACTGTCACCACCTCCTCTGGTAGAGAATTTCATAGATTAACTACCTGTATATCAGTTCTCTGTCCCAGTTTATACTTTGTATTGCTGCCCTTAGACTATTAAAATCTGCCCTTTTAAAATTAAGAGTTTTTGTTGGCCCTTAACATTTAGTTTTTTTTAATTCAATCTCAAATGAGTTGTGTCTGTTTCCCAAAGGTTGCACTAATTGAACATTTGATACTATATCAATATTATTTCTGTTGACTAAATCTAAGATAGCTTCATTTCTAGTAGGCTCTTGTACAACCTGGGCCAGATAATGATCCCTGAGTGTACTCAAGAACCTATTCCTCTTAGCTGAACTGCTGGTTTAATTTATCCAGTTTATTTCAGGGTAATTAAAATCTCCCATTATTAGAACTTGCCCATGCTTAGCTGCATTTCCAATCTGTAACAATAATTATATTTCCTTATAGCATACTCCTACTAATATTATTTTGGAATTTGCTGCTCTGCTATTTAACTCTACCCACAAACATTCAACATTATCACTAGTTCCACCATAAATATCTTCTCTGACTATAGGCTTAAATTCAGGCTTAACATACAAACAAATCCCTCCTCCTCTTTTACCATTGCCCCTATCTTTCCTAAATAGGTTATAACCATCCAGATTAACAGTCCAGTCATGACATTCGTCCCACCATGTTTTGGTATGTATATTTTGGCATATTAAATCCCATTTTTCATTAATTGCTAATAATTCTAACTCTCCCATTTTTCCTGGCAAGCTTCTGGCATTAGCAAGCATACATCTTATGTTATAAGTTTGTAGTTTGGTGGTGCCTGCCACTATACTTGAGTTACTTAGTAATACCTCCCTATTGACTAAACTACCCCTCCACCCATCTCCTCCCCTATGAGTTGTTAAACCATCCCTTATACCCTCTACACTTTCAACCCATTACTTATACCTAGTAGCTCCCAACCACCTACTAGTTTAAAAACTCCTCAAACCTTTCTACCATCCTATCCCCTAGCACAAAAGCTCCCTCATCATTAAGGTGCAATCCATCCCTGCTGTACTGTCAGCCCAGTGTTCTAAAAACCCAAACCCCTCCTTAGTGCACCACATCTTTAGCCACGCATTAACCTTCCTAAGCTCATTCTGCCTCCCTGTGCTTGCACGTGGCACTGGTAGTATCTCAGAAAATTCTACCTTGGAGGTCCTTGCCTTCAGCTTATTACCTAGTTCTCTAAAATAATTATTTAGGACACTCCATCTTCCACTAACTTTGTCATTGGTACCAATATGTACCAAGACCACCGGCTCATTTCCAGCCCCTCCCAATAATTTGTCTACCTGATGCACAACATGCCGAACCCGAGCACCCGGGAGACAGCAAACTGTTAGATTGCTGGGATCTGGGTGACAAATAACCCTGTCTACCTTCCTAATAATAGAGTCCCACCAAAACCTGTCTGTTGCTCTGCCTATTCTGCCCTCCCACTCCTCCAGTAGAACTGTTCTCATGGCTGTTAGAGGAAACAGCTCTATCTGGCATTGCCATTCCTGAATGGACACCCCCAACAGTTTCACTCAATCTGGCAAATCTTTTGGTGTTTGCCAACTCAGAACTGGCCTGCCTCCTCCTTTCCCCCCTCATTCCCCTTTTAACTGTAACCCAGCTACCTCCCTGGATATCCTCACTAGCCCCAGCTCAACCCTCCATGCAAGGCCCAGCTAACCTGTGCTCAGTGAGCACCAACCCCCTTTCCAGTGGAGCAATATCACTAAGTGCTGCAATTCTCCTCTCCAGTTCTCCAATTTGAGTTTCCAGAGAGGCAACATGCTCACACCTCTCACAGAGGTATGGACCCTGGATCATCTGTTCCATTATTGCATACATATGACAGGATGTACACTGAGTGAGATTGCCACTGGACTGACTCATAATTAATATTATTATTGTCTACAAAAATTCAGCGGGAATTATATTTATTTTATTCTTCCCCCTTTGCACTATAAATCTGCCCCACCCCTTCCTTTCTTTAAACTCCCTCCTTTTATTTAAACTCCTAATAGAAATGTTTGCCTGCTCACAAGTTTGCCCCTTCTCCTGTTTATATTAGCTTCTGCCTTCTCACCTGGGCACAATTAGTGCACTCAGCAATTTATCAGCCTTTATTTGCAAAAAGTCAAATCCACTTGCAAACAACCCCAAACACCTCAAAAACCTTTATAGTAGTTTAACACAGTCAAACCACTCCCCTCTCACCTGGGCACAATTAGTGCACTCTGCAATTTATCAGCATTTATTTGCAAAAAGTAAAATCCTCTTGCAAACAGCCCCAACAGTTCACAACCCTTTATAGTAGTTTAACACAGTCAAACCACTCCCCTCTCACCTGGGCACAATTAGTGCACTCTGCAATTTATCAGCATTTACTTGCAAAAAGTAAAATCGACTTGCAACATTTGAGTAAACAGTGGATGATACTAGAAAACGATTCCACCCTGGATAAATAAGCCTTCTCTAGTTATCCAGGATAACACTAAATGTCCTGTTTATTAAAAAATGTATTCAATCCCTTTTAAAAGTTATCTTTCAAATCCGCTGTCATAATTTACTTTGGTAAAGAATTCCACAGTGTAACCACCTTTACTGTGAAGACCTTTTCTTTCTTTAAGGTGGAAAATGTTTTCCTTCTAACCTCAAAGGATGCACTCTTGTTCAGCTGAAAACCTCTTGGCACAAAAAAGTTCACCTGACCAAGCCTTATATTGGGCCTGGATATAGTTAGATAAGGTAATCATATCCCCTCTTTTTTCTAGAGAAAATTATATTAATTTGGTTATTCTTTCTTCCTAACTTAGTCCCTCCATACCCCTGATTAGTTTTGTTGCCATTCTCTGTATTTTTTTAGCTCTAAAATTTTCCTTTGTGGTGCCCAAAATACTCCATATTCCAAATGAGGGCATACTAGGGATTTGTATAGTGGCAGAATTATGTTTGCTTCCCTTGTTTTTATATGCTTCTTGATGCTTGCAAATATTATATTTGACTTTGCAGATGCTACTTGGCATTGTACACTGTTATGTAGGTGGTTGTCTACAAGCACTCCCAAATTCCTTTCAAGTAGCCCTAGACCTCCATTAGGATTATAAATTACCAAGCTATTTTTCCTTCTCAAATGCATAAGTTTACCTTTATTCTGCAATTTAGTTGCCCATCTCAAATGAGACTGTTTTGAAGATCACTGTAGCCCAATAGTTCCTTTCTTTTAACAATGTATATTATATCAATATTATTCTTAATGACTAAATCCAATATTCATTTCTCGTAGGTTCTTGTATAACCTGGGTCAAATATTAATCTCTAAGTGTGCTTAAGAACCAGCTTCCCTTGGCCGAACTGTTGGTTTTATTCATGCAGTTTATTTCAGGATAGTTTAAAACTCCATTATTAGAATGTGACCATGCTTAACTGCATTGTCAATCTGTAGCAATAACTGCCATTCCTTACATTCAATTATCTTTGGAGGTTTATAGCATATTCCGACCAACAGTCTTTTAGAATATGTTCCTCCACTATGTAACTCAATCCACACGCATTCAACAATATGGCTAGTCCCACCATACATATCTTTTCTGACTTAGGCTTAAACACACAGACAAATCCCTCCTCCTCTTCTACCATTGCACCTTTTTATCCTAAATAGGTTTTAATCATCCAAATTAACCATCCAGTCATGAGAGTTAACCCACCATGTTTCAGTAATGCCTATCAACTTCCATTTCTGCTTTACTGCTAATAACTCCAGCTCACCCAAATTCCAAGGTAAGCTTCTTGCATTAGCAAGTATACACTTAATGTTGTGATAACTCTGCAGTTTTGAAGTGCTTGCCATTATATTTGAGTTACTTACCAATACTTCTCTATTGACATTGTACACTGTTATGTAGGTGGTTGTCTACAAGCACTCCCAAATCCCTTTCAAGTAACCCTAGACCTCCATTAGGATTATAAATTACCAAGCTATTTTTCCTTCTCAAATGCGTACGTTTACATTTATTCTGCAATTTAGTTGCCCATTTCTCAAATTTTTGTAAAACCCTTCGGAGGGAAAACACGTCACTTGCTGGTTTAATTACTTAGCACAATTTAGTGTCATCAACAAAAATGAAAAGATTATTTTCCAGTCCAACTTCTAAGTCATTATTAAATATGTTAAAAAGGAGAAGACCTAATACTGAACCCTGACAAACCCCATGTACCACATTAGTCCAATCTGAGAATGTTTAATTTACAATAGCCCTTTGCTTCATGTCTTTTAGACAGCTTTCAATCCATGAGCAAATTTTCACTGAAATTCCTTTATCACTTTGTTTGCACAATAGTCTTGCATGTGGCACTGTATCAAAAGTCTTTGCAAAATCCAAAAAGACTACATCCACTGAGTTGCCTTGATCCAAGTTCCTACTTAACTCCTCATAGAAAGTAACTAAAATGTGTTTGACATGCCCTCATAAATACATGTTGACTCCTTCTTATCCTTCTTAGTTTCCCCACTATAGAAGTGAAGATTACAGGTCTATAGTTATTTTGACTTGCTCTCTTCTTAAATATAGGTATCACATTGGCTTTTCTCCAGTCATCTGGTAGTGACACTGTAGTGAGTGAGTCTTGAAAAAATAGATAGAATGGTTTGGTTATTACTGAACCTAGTTCCCTCAGTACCCTTGAATGTATTCCATGGTGCTTTATTAATATTTATTTTTGCTACCTAACCTCTTTTGGATTTCTTCTTGTCTTCACCAATTATTTGGTGAATGTACTGTGGCTTCATTTTGCTTCCTCCTTTGTGTATGCTGAAGAAAACGATGTATTGAGTTTATATGCCTTTTACTGGTCACTATTTATCAGCCAACATGTTTTACATTGTAATGTTCCTATAGCTTCCTTCCTGGCCTTCGTTCCATTAATATATTTAAAAACAAATGTGGGCTTAGTCTTACTCTCCTTTAAAGCTAACTTTTGATTTTCTACTTAAGCCATTCTAATAGCTCTTTTGCAAGCCTTGTTGATTTCCTTGAAATCATGTAAAGATTATTTTGTTCCCTCGTTCTTTAATAATTTAAATACTTGCTTTTTACTTCATATCATTATCTTTAAAATCATTGTTAAGCCACATCCAATGTGATTTACTTCTTTTACTTTTATTTCCACATGGTATATGCTGATATGTATATATATTGTGAGCATAAAGGTGGAATAGTGGTTGATGGGAGATACATCAGACCTGATTTGCTAGACAGCAACCAGAGGATTTCTCAGTTAAATGCCCCAGGGAGAGATGTTACAGTTTGCAATATGCATAGCTGATGCTCTGCAAAACATGGTATGGGTCCCTGGGGCGGAGTATTTGGAGAGCAGGGGGGGCCAATGCTCCAACAGCACTAGTTGCTGTATAACAGACCACAGCTTGGATCTGGCTTTTAAGAGTTAGCTAATTGGCACTCACCTGTAGCTACTCAATTAGCAGACAGGCCTTTAAAAGAAGAGAGCAGCCTGCTCCAAGGGGGAGAGGAAAAGACAGCTAGGAGAGGCTGCGCTTATTGCAAAGACATTGCTTTTGTTTGGGAAATTGGTAAGTGGGAAAGCCACCCAATTGCAGATAGCAAGTACTGTCTAGTAAGAGCTCAAGTAAGAGCAAGGGATTTTGTTTGTTTTGTTATTATTTAAAGTACCTGCTTTCAAACTGAATAAAAAAGGAAAACTGAGCTGAAGGTGTCCTGGACTTTGTATACCCTAGAAGGCTGTGGTTACTGCAAGATCGGTGACAATCCTACCTGTAAAAGAAGTGGTTTGTCACATATGGTGGAGAATGCGGGCACCCACGTAAGCCTGAGGGTAGAAGTCATTTAAAGCTCAACATGGAGGATGTTATCAAGGCTCTGATCCAATCCTCCTCTGTGCAACAGGAGACTAACAGGAGAGCTGCAGAAAACAGTGCAGCCCTGCAGCAACTGGTGCTGGCCCAGGCAGAGTGTGCTAAAGTCCTGGCCAAAACACAAATGGAGGGCACTGAGTCCTTGGTGAAACAGCTTGTTGTGACACAAGCGGAGATGTTTAAAGTAGCCCGTGAGGAGCAGCAAAAAGTCACCCAGGGACTACAACAGGTAATCCAAGCGATCTCTGGAAAACTGAATGGAGACCCTGATGGAAGATACCAGGGGCCAAAGGTGATTCGGGCGAGCCACTATCTTCAGAAAATGACCGCATCAGATGATGTTGAGGCGTACCTTCTGGCATTTGAGCGCACTGCTGAGAGGGACGGATGGCCGGCTGGTGAGTGGGCAAGCATACTGGCACCGTTCCTAAGTGGAGAGCCGCAGAAGGCATATTATGACCTAGAACCAGCCGATGCAAGTATCTACAGCAAATTGAAAGCTGAAATCTTGGCACGACTGGGTGTAACCTCTGCAGTACGTGCCCAAAGGTTCCACTCATGGTCATATTCTTCAGACAAAGCCGCACGTTCCCAAATGTTTGACCTCATACACCTTGCACGGAAATGGTTACAACCTGAAATCCATTCAGCTAGCCACATTGTGGAAACCTTAGTAATGGACCGGTTTTTGCGTGGTTTACCAGCTTCCCTGCGTCGCTGGGTCAGCCAAAGTGACCCCCATACAGCTGACCAACTGATTGCCTTGGTGGAAAGATATGCGGCTGCAGGAGAACTGCTATGTCCTACTTCACAGGCAAACCCTCGCAATCCTAAGCCCCAAGATTCTGCAAGACCGGGTAAGACTGTTCAAGGTTTAAGGGGGGCATCCAGGTCTAATAGGCCTGGGAAAGGAACTAATTGGTGGTCAGACTGTACTGTCAAATGTTTCAAGTGCAAAGAGGATGGTCATATGGCCAAAGACTGTCCATTTAAGGATGAACCTATGGAATGCAATATGGGAAAAAATGAGGGAACACGTTCATTTTTGCTCAGTTGTTATGGTATTGTTAACAATGACTATGATAATAACGCTCATAAATGCTGTGTAACTGTGAATGGAAAAATGTCTAAAGCATTACTTGATTCAGGTAGTATGGTTACGTTGGTAGCAGAGTCTATAATACCTTGTGTAAAACCTGATCATGGACAGAAAATAGGCATTATCTGTGTTCATGGTGATAAAAAGGAATACCCCACTGCGGAAGTAAATATTGGAACCCAGTATGGGAATTTAAAGTACCGAGTGGGTGTAGTACCTAGATTAGCCCATGAGGTAGTGATCGGTAGAGACTTTCCTCATTTTCTAAAATTATGGGCAGCTTTACAAAAGACAGACCAAAATTTATCAGAAATGAGTCAGTCTGTCGAGGATAATGTGTTCCCTTTTTCCGATATTGACTTGGGTTTTGACCACTGTGACGGAAAAATAAGGAAAAAGAAAAAATACTGCCCTAAACCAGTATTAATAGGAGATAACCCAGCTCAAACTAGTGAGGAGCCTACTAATAATGCAGACAAGGATAAGGACTTAATTGATATTGGAATTAGTCCAGGTAACTTTAAAAGCGCTCAGTGGGAAGATCCCACTTTAGTGACAGCTAGAAATGATATTAAAGTTGTAAACGGGGTTGTTAATCAGCCAGGAGGAGCACTGCCGTTCCCCTATTTTGAAGTACAAAATGACCTAATTTACCGTGTAGAAAAAAAGGATTCAGACATCATTAGGCAGCTGTTGGTTCCTCAGACTTACCAGAATATAGTGCTAAAGTTGGCTCACAGCCACATATTAGGGGGACACTTGGGAGTCGGAAAAACTAGAGAGAGAGTCCTTAGACGGTTTTACTGGCCTGGAGTGTTTGCTGCTATTACAAACTATTGCTCCTCATGTCCTGAGTGCCAGTACAGGGCTCCTTTCAAGACTTTTCGTAGTCCACTTGTACCCTTACCCATAATTGACGTGCCTTTTGAAAGGATCGCTATGGACTTAGTGGGGCCACTGGTAAAGTCCGCTAGGGGACACCAATATATATTAGTCATCTTGGACTATGCAACTCGCTATCCTGAGGCCATTCCCTTGCGTAATACCTCTGCAAAGCTAATAGCTAAGGAACTTATGTTGATGTTCAGTAGGGTGGGTATCCCTAAAGAAATACTGACAGACCAGGGGACCCCGTTCATGTCCAGAGTCACAAAAGAGTTGTGCAGGCTCTTGCAGGTTAAACATCTTAAGACCTCAGTATATCACCCACAGACTGATGGTTTAGTAGAGAGGTTCAACAAAACCCTTAAGAGTATGCTACGCAAGGTAATTGATGCAGATGGAAGAAATTGGGATTTTTTATTGCCATATCTACTGTTTTCCATTAGGGAAGTTCCACAGGCCTCCACGGGCTTCTCTCCTTTTGAATTATTATATGGAAGACATCCCAGGGGAATATTGGATATTGCTAAGGAGACCTGGGAACAGGAGACTACTCCTCACAGGAGTGTAATTGAGCATATAGCTCAAATGCAGGATAGAATGGCCACCATCATGCCTATTGTCAGGGAACACATGCTGGAAGTCCAGCAGGCTCAGAAAAACAGCTATAACCGTAATGCTAGAGTCAGAGTGTTCCAACCTGGAGACAGGGTATTGGTTCTGGTCCCTACTGTGGAGAATAAGTTCCTTGCGACTTGGCATGGACCCTATGAAATAATAGAGAAAGTGAGTGATGTCAATTATAAAGTCAGACAACCAGGAAGAAGAAAGCCTGAACAGTTGTATCATATAAATCTGTTAAAGCCATGGAAGGACAGGGAGGTCCTGGTTGCTTTAAAACCTTCAGAACCTCCTATAGTAGAGCCAGATGTGAACGTATCTAAGACTCTGTCTGTCCATCAAAAGCAAGAGGTCAGAGATTTCATCAGAAGAAATAGGGATGTTTTCTCGATAGTTCCAGGAAAGACTAAAGTGATTAAACATGACATAATAACCGAACCAGGGAAAAGAGTTAACCTCAAACCCTATAGAATTCCTGAGGCCCGGAGGGAGGTTATAAACTTAGAGGTTGAGAGCATGTTAAAACTTGGAGTCATTGAAGAATCCCAGAGTAACTGGAGTAGTCCTATTGTATTGGTGCCAAAACCTGATGGCACATGGAGGTTCTGCAATGACTACCGCAAGTTAAACGCCCTCTCAAAATTTGATGCTTACCCAATGCCAAGAGTTGATGAGTTAATAGAAAGACTGGGCAAAGCTCGTTATCTAACAACCTTGGATTTAACAAAGGGTTACTGGCAGGTCCCGCTCACTGAAAGAGCCAAAGAAAAGACAGCCTTTTCAACACCCAGTGGCCTGTTTCAGTACACTGTATTGCCATTTGGGTTACATGGGGCACCTGCCACATTCCAACGAATGATGGACAGAATTCTTAAACCTCATGTTCGTTATGCTGCAGCATACTTGGATGATGACGTCATCCACAGTGCAGACTGGGAATCCCACCTCCCTAAAGTTCAAGCGGTACTTGATGCTATCCGCTCAGCAGGCTTAACTGCCAATCCTTCCAAGTGTACGATTGGTTTAGAGGAAGCTAAGTACTTAGGTTATTCTATTGGGAGGGGTTTGGTTAAACCACAGGAAGCCAAAGTAGAAGCCATACAAAAATGGCCACAGCCCCTTACAAAGAAACAAGTAAAGGCATTTTTGGGTTTAATTGGATATTATAGGCGGTTCATTCCAGATTTTGCTACCATTGCTGCACCCCTGACAGACCTTATTAAAGCAAAATCCCCAGTCATAGTTAAATGGTGCCCTGAGGCAGAAAAGGCTTTTAAGAGTCTGAAGGAAGCTATCTGTAGCCATCCTGTCTTAGTGACCCCAGATTTTTCCAGGGATTTTATAGTTCAGACAGATGCTTCTGATGTGGGCTTGGGGGCTGTTCTTTCACAGGAATACCAGGGTGAAGAACACCCTGTTTTCTTTTTGAGCAGAAAGTTAAACCCACATGAGAAGAACTACTCTATTGTTGAAAAAGAGTGTCTTGCTATTAAGTGGGCGTTAGACTCTCTTAAATACTACCTACTAGGCAGAAGGTTTCGATTGATAACGGACCATGCTCCTCTGACGTGGATGTATCAGAACAGGGAAAGTAACTCCAGAGTAACCAGATGGTTTTTGAGTTTGCAATCTTTTAATTTCACTGTGGAACACAGGGCTGGTCTGCAACAAGGTAATGCTGATGGGCTTTCGAGGGTACACTCCCTGATTTCCATGGTCGCTCAAACCCTTGGGTATGAGCTGGGGGGGAGGATATGTGAGCATAAAGGTGGAATAGTGGTTGATGGGAGATACATCAGACCTGATTTGCTAGACAGCAACCAGAGGATTTCTCAGTTAAATGCCCCAGGGAGAGATGTTACAGTTTGCAATATGCATAGCTGATGCTCTGCAAAACATGGTATGGGTCCCTGGGGCGGAGTATTTGGAGAGCAGGGGGGGCCAATGCTCCAACAGCACTAGTTGCTGTATAACAGACCACAGCTTGGATCTGGCTTTTAAGAGTTAGCTAATTGGCACTCACCTGTAGCTACTCAATTAGCAGACAGGCCTTTAAAAGAAGAGAGCAGCCTGCTCCAAGGGGGAGAGGAAAAGACAGCTAGGAGAGGCTGCGCTTATTGCAAAGACATTGCTTTTGTTTGGGAAATTGGTAAGTGGGAAAGCCACCCAATTGCAGATAGCAAGTACTGTCTAGTAAGAGCTCAAGTAAGAGCAAGGGATTTTGTTTGTTTTGTTATTATTTAAAGTACCTGCTTTCAAACTGAATAAAAAAGGAAAACTGAGCTGAAGGTGTCCTGGACTTTGTATACCCTAGAAGGCTGTGGTTACTGCAAGATCGGTGACAATCCTACCTGTAAAAGAAGTGGTTTGTCACAATATGTTTAGTAAAGATTTTGATGTTGTCCATATATTTAAGTATTTTCACCTGCCAGTTCTTTGTCACAGTCTATACTTTGTATTGTTGCCCTTAGACCATTAACATTAGCCATTTAAAACCCATTGTAATGGTCTAAGGGCAACAATACAAAGTATAGACTGTGACAAATAACTGACAGGTGAAAATACTTAAATATATGGACAACATCGAAATCTTTACTAAACATATATACATATCAGCATATATGTTTTAAAGAGTTTTGTTGGCCCCTTACAACTTAGTTTTTTTGTATTGAATCTCAAATGAGACTGTTTTGAAGATCACTGTAGCCCAATAGTTCCTTTCTTTTAACAATGTATATTATATCAATATTATTCTTAATGACTAAATCCAATATTCATTTCTAGTAGGTTCTTGTATAACCTGGGTCAAATATTAATCTCTAAGTGTGCTTAAGAACCAGCTTCCCTTGGCCGAACTGTTGGTTTTATTCATGCAGTTTATTTCAGGATAGTTTAAAACTCCATTATTAGAATGTGACCATGCTTAATTGCATTGTCAATCTGTAGCAATAACTGCCATTCCTTACATTCAATTATCTTTGGAGGTTTATAGCATATTCCGACCAACAGTCTTTTAGAATATGTTCCTCCACTATGTAACTCAATCCACACGCATTCAACAATATGGCTAGTCCCACCATACATATCTTTTCTAACTTAGGCTTAAATACACAGACAAATCCCTCCTCCTCTTCTACCATTGCACCTTTTTATCCTAAATAGGTTTTAATCATCCAAATTAACCATCCAGTCATGAGAGTTAACCCACCATGTTTCAGTAATGCCTATCAACTTCCATTTCTGCTTTACTGCTAATAACTCCAGCTCACCCAAATTCCAAGGTAAGCTTCTTGCATTAGCAAGTATACACTTAATGTTGTTATAACTCTGCAGTTTTGAAGTGCTTGCCATTATATTTGAGTTACTTACCAATACTTCTCTATTGACTATAATAACATCCACCATCTCCCCCCAGTAAGTAGCTAATTAATCCCTTACCCCTCTACCCCATTATTTTGATCTTTCCCTCCCCCACAACTTAGTTTAAAAAAAAAACCCAGCCTTTCTACCATCTGCTACCCTAGCACACATGATTACTCTTCATTAAGGTGCAATCCATCATTGTTATAAAAAATATAACCAAGTGAGAAGTCAGCCCAGTGCTCTAAAAGCCTAAAACACTCTCTAGTGCACTACTTCTTTAGCCACACATTAAACTCCCTAAGCTCCTTTTATCTCCCTGAGCTAGCACGTGGTACTGGTACCTTGGAGGTCCTTGTCTTAAGCTTGTTTCCTAGTTCTATAAAATCATTCTTTGAAACACTTCTTCCACTTTCTTTGTGACTGGCACCAATATGTACCAAAACAGCTAGTTCATTTCCAGTCCCTCCCAATAATGTATCTACCCAATCCATAACATGCCGAAATGGAGCTTTGAGAAAATAGCAAACTGTTCGATTTCTGAGATCTAGGTGACAAATACCCCTGTCTACCTTCCTAATAACAGAGTCCCTTACCACCCAAACCTGTCTATTGCTCTGCCTAATCTGCCCTCCCTCTCCTCTAGTAGTACTTTGATCCAGCCTGTTAAAGGAAACAGTTCTATGTGGCTTTGCCTTTCATGAATAGAAATCCCCAACATATTTACTCAATCTTGCAAATCGGTTGGTGCTTGCCAATTCAGAACTGGCCTGCCTCCTGTTCCCTTTGTTTCCCCTTCTTACTGTAACACTGTTACTCCATGGACATCCTTACTAGCCCCAGCCCCATGTTCCAAGCTAGACCCAGATAAACTGTGCACCTTGAGCAAGAACTTCCTTTGCAGTGTAACAATATCATGAAGCGTTGCAATGCTCCCCTCCAGATCTACAATTGGAGCTTCAAGAGAGGCAATATTCTAACTCCTGTCACAGAGGTATGGACCCTGGATTAGCTGCTCCAGCAGTGCATTCATGTGACAGGGTTTACAATCAGTGTGGTTGACTCATGATTAATAATTACAAAAATACAGTAAGCAAACAAATCAATATATCTGTATAAAGAGTGTTTTTCTATGCCATAATCTAAGAAAAAATATTTTAGACTACTATTTAGACCCTTTTTTTAAACTCCATCCTTTTAATTAAACTAACTCCCACACTTACACTATAACTGTGCTTCCTCCTTTAATGCTAACTCCCACACCTACACTATAATTGCACTTACACTAGAACTGTTTGCTAACTCTCAAGTTCTCTCTTCAATTTTAATTAATTTGGATTCTGAGTACTCACCTGCAGACTGATAAGTGCACACGAAAGTAAACAACCTTTAGCTTCCAGCAGTATTTCCCAGACAAGATACAATCAAACCAACACACTAGTCACACAGATCAGTAATCAGAGCATTCCTGTGCTGTATCTATTATTTTTTATTTTTTCAATGGCACTTGCTTTGTGTAGATAAGTAGGGTTCCCTTCTACTAGGTAATCTGGTGTACTTAACAAATGAAGAAAATATGTAAGCAGAGCCCCTTCTCTAAATGTATAGTTATTCTGGGGTGTTGACCAGATATAAATGATATGTAAGTGCTATGCTTTTTCTATAGTGCTAGTGGTTAGGTATATTACTTATTTTATATTTAAATAGCCTCATGCACCCATGGGATCGATATGCACCACACTGATAATATTTGTGCATGGTCTTGTTACTTTGTTGATCGTGCTTGTTGTAAAATTTTATTTTTTTCAGCAAACTGATTCACTGCTTCCACCTCTTTAATTTGTGATGGGTGATTGCTGAGTATATATACATTATAGAGCAATGGTGATGATGTCTGTCCTGTGAGTGCTGCCAGTAGTCTATGATAACTGTATGTTTTTGTTTGTGTATTTGGGTTCTCCTTCATTGATTCCAAATGAGTAACTCTGCGATATTCATTGTTTTCATGCAACTAGACTCTTCCTGATAGAACCTGAATACATAACTAGTCCTAAACTGCAACCAGAGGCTGCTGGTGGCACTAATTGCTCTGTCTTTACCACCAATGTTTCAATTGTTATGTCATACATTGAGGTGTTAGGAATCTCATAGTGATTGCCAACACATTGATGAGGTTTATTATCATTGCACATGAACATTGTAGTTCAGACACATCACATTATTATTATTATTATTATTATTATTATTATTATTATTATTATCTTTTTTTATAACGTGCCAACATATTCTGTAGAGCTGTACAGGGGTTGAGTACAAGGCAAAAACAAAGATAATCCCTTATAAAGAATGGAGGGCCCTGTTTTTGAGTCTTAGAATCAAATGTACATAGTGCTTGTTTCCAAGGCACAGACACAAGATTGAAAATTCACAAGCTTACAGTCTAAGGGGATATCACACATATTACATGGGATTGGATTTAAGGGGATACACATTGAATGCTAGGACAATATTATTGTTAGGGGTTGTAAATGTATTTTTAGGGCCAGTGGTAGGTGGACTCTATATTAAGCGGGTGTGACTTAGCTTTGTTTGGCTGTTGGTGTTTAATTGTGCAAGCAGATATTTGTAATTGACATTGTGATTTATTTTATTATTCTTTAATATTCCTTTTTGTAGGGGGCTGGGTTAGAAAGGCTTCTTTTGTGCTTTAAGATATGTAGGCCTAATTTTTTTGTGTGTCCTGTAAAATATTTCATTATCCTGTTTTTTCCTAATGGGATCCTAAGGTGTCATGTACCTGTTCTTGTAAGGGGTTTATCTGCTCTTGCGGTTGGTTCAGTTTGATTTGGCTCAATGCAAGCACTGGCCGAGGCTACTGAGAAAGTGTTGGATTTCTTTTATGTAATCACTTTAAATTCATGTAATCACTTTAAGTAAAACCTCCATAGAGCCGGGAACACTTCACACATAGCTCATAAAAGTTTACACATAAGAATTTGATATGAGCAGCATTTAATAACAATCATAGAGCTAACAATAACTTTTCACTCACAAGATTGTCTATGGGAGCCATCATGCTCATTGTGTATCAGGACATGTTAAAGGACATCATGGAAATAATCCAAAGGGACGTAATAAATTGGAAGTACAACATGTGGAAATGAGCAAAAGGAGGAGATAGATATATAAAACTTTGACAAAGAGAGGCATATAGTGTTTATAAATTAAATACTAATGGCCTTAATGAGGAGCTTGACCAAATCTATTTTTAAAATAAAATTATAGGTTAGGGATTATTGAACTACAATATAAAACATGCAATTGTAGTGGGTTTTGTCACTAATACTATATGATTAAAAGAGACTCATGTAGAATTTTATAAATATAAATATGTGGGTATGTTATTAATAGTTTTTGCCTACAAGTGACTGATGCATATAAAACTGAGAAATTTAAAACTATGATCCATTATTATTTGGATTTATATAGAGTAAGGAGAACAAATTCTGTATTATATATTGTTGATTTTAAGGATTGAATGACATGCTTACAGTTGTGCTCAAAAGTTTGCATAAATTGGCAGAAATTTTGGCATCTATTTTGAAAATATGACTGATCATGCAAAAAAAAAATGTATTTTATTGAAGGATATTGATCATATGAAGCCATTTATTATCACATAGTTGTTTGTCTCCTTTTTAAATCATAATGATAACATAAATCACCCAAATGGCCCTGATCGAAAGTTTACATACACTTGAATCTTTGGCCTTGTTACAGACACACAAGGTGACACACACAAGTTAAAATGGCAATTAAACGTTAATTTCCCACACCTGTGGATTTTTAAATTGCAATTAGTGTCTGTGTATAAATAGTCAATGATTTTGTTAGCTCTCACATAGATGCACTGAGCATGCTAGATACAGAAAAGAACTGTCAAAAGACCTGCGTAACAAGGTGAAAAGAAGTGGAAAATTCTGGGATCTCTAGATTTCAGCCACAACTGCCAGAAGAATTGTTCGGAATACAAAGAAAAACCCACAGGTAACCTTAGGTGAAATACAGGCTGCTCTGGAAAAAGACGGTGTGGTTGAACAAAATGAGCTGTATGGTCGAGTTGCCAGAAAGAAGCCTTTACTGCGACAAAGCCACAAAAAAAAGCCTGGTTACAATATGCCTCGATAACAAATTGTCATTCCTTACAGCTTCTTCTTTCACACTGTAATTTGGATTGAAATAAAGCATTTTGGTCACAACCATAAGAGTTATGTTTGGACAGGGGTCAACAAGGCCAATAGAGAAAAGAAAACCATCCCAGTTTAAATCATGGTGGTGGCTCGCTGATGTTTTGGGGGGGGGGAGCTCTTGTGAAAATTGATGGCAAGATGAATGCAGTATGTTATCAGAAAATACTTTAGACAATTTGCATTCTTCCACACGAAGGATGTGCATGGGACGCTCTTGGACTTTCCAGCATGACTATTAGCTTAAGCACAAGGCCAAGTTTACCCTCCAGTGGTTACAGCAGAAAAAGGTGAGGGTTGTGGGGTGGCCATCACAGTCTACTGACCTTAATATTATCAAGCCACTTAGGGAGATCTCAAACGCGCAGTTCATGCATGATGACCAAAGACTTTGCATGACCTGGAGGCATTTTGCCAAGACGACTAGGCAGCTATACCACCTGCAAGAATGAGGGGCCTCATAGACAACTATTACAAAAGACTGCACGCTGTCATTGATGCTAAAGGAGGCAATACGCAGTATTAAGAGCTAAGGGTATGCAAACTTTTGAACAGGGTCATTTTTCTTTTCTTTGTTGAAATGTTTTGTTTTATGATTGTGCCATTCGGTTATAACCTACAGTTGAAAATATAAATCCCATAAGAAATAAAATAAATGTGTTTACCCTGCTCACTCATGTTTTCTTTAAAAATGGTACATATATTACCAATTCGCCAAGGGTATACAATCTTTTGAGCACAACTGTATATGCTTAGTAGTATTCATTTTCAGAAAAGTTGTTGTTTATAAGATTAATTTATTATTAATAAAATAAGATAGGCAATAGGTCTAAATTACCTGAATTAAAAAAATCTAAATTGGTATTTTTTTTATTGTATTTTGTATCACTGCTGTGTTTATTATTTTTTCTAGTGGGTTATTGAATAACTATATTTTTTTTTTTAGAGAGGTTGAATAGTAAAATGTATTCCATTTATTATTATTGGAATATAGAAGGTAAATTTGGAATGAGTGGAAATAATTACATTTTGATTCAGTGTATAACGCAAATACAAAAACCAGCATTGTAAAAAGTATGTTAAATTAAGTGTGCTATGACCTACTTTTGGGGTTAGAGTGTAATCCCCCTGTGCACCACCAAAGTGGCCTTTCAGGGCTGTCACAACCATATGGACATTGGGGCTATGTGGGTTGTTACTATTTATTTTGATTTATTGAAGAAATGTAACTACTGTCATTATTGCATTGTACAAAATGGTTGATGGTTGACATGTTGTATTCAATAGTATGTGGCTTATAAACCCTAATCCAAGCTGTCAGCAGGGTTGTTGCCCACCCTTGAATTTTAAAGGTTGGGTAATGTGGCAAGCACACTATGTATCCCCAGACTCAAGCACCAATCAGGGACAATCTCATTCCTGGAGAAGGGAGTATTGTTGTTCACCTTTTAAGACCTGATACCACTCTGGATTATGCAGGGCAGGTAATCTCACTGACCTGCATGAGGAGGATTGTACTGGGAAATGACTCTCCCAAGTTTCTACTAGCCTGGAGAAATTGATTTCCTTGGATTACAAATAGGGGTCCACCAGGGCGCTTTTTCCAGCAAACCCCCACTGTGTTGTCTCTTTTGCAGCCGCAGAAGGATAAGGAAAGAATACTGAGACTGTGTGCTTCAACTAGATTTGCATCTTTAATCAACATTTTGTTCTTTGCACTATTAGTTACCACCACCTCAGGCAATGAAAAATTGACAGATTGAGTAGAGCAACGTTCAGGCAGTCATCTGGTGTGGATCCCAGCCTGGATGCTGTATCTGAAAGGGAAGACCAACTGTAATGACCCATTTGGGGGTTAGGGTGGAATCGCTGTGAGCCTCACCAAAAATGGCCTTTCAGGGCTGTCACAACCATATGGATATTGAAACTTTGTGAGTTGTTACTGTTTATTTAGTTTTTTTGAAGAAATGTAATTGCATTGTACAAGATGGTTGTCATGTTGTATTCATCAGAATATGGCTTACAGGCCCTAATCCTGTAAAGCCAGTGCTTTTGTTTTATGGATAAGCTAGTAGCTAAGAAGGGCCTGTAGAGGAAGAAAGAGCTACACCTCCATGTTTCTGCCATCTTTGTATTTATAATGCCATGTTGTTAGTTTTCCAATTTGTTACATCCCCATGACAGACTTACTGTATAACCCTGCTGTGCCAGAGGAAACATGATAAGCACGACAATGGCTAATTAACTCTTGTGGTGTCCATAATCCTGATAAGCCAGACTATGTGGCACCTAGGGGGTAGGGAAGATAGGACATCTTCAAATGCCTGGAGCTAATCTTATGTGATAATCATTATACTATGTCAACGGTGGTATGTTCTGATTGGTTAAATGAATTATTCTTTGATGTTTTGCATGTGGAGATGATATAAAATCTAAAAAGAGGGGAACATGCCATTAAAGTTATGCTCTGTTTGATTCTACATAATCATGGTGTATGTGCAAAGGATTGTGTTATTTTATTGAGCTAATCACTTGCTAGTATCCTGATCTCCTCTATCTTAAAGGAACCATAACCTGCTCCTGTGTTCCTGGATTATGATGACTGCTGTTCCTGAGATGAAGAAGCAAGCTGGGTGCTGAGATATCCCAAAAAAACTTACCATCCCTTTGGTTGTTCCTGTGATATAAAGCAGGAGGGTTTGGGGTGTATGTCGTTCCCTCACCCCTGGGTTGTGACAAATTGGAAAAGTGAGTATTTAATAATATAATATAGATTAAGCAGAATAAATATTGAACTGATATAATATTTATAAATATTGAGAAATTGAAATCATTGGTTCATTATTATATGGACTTATACAGTAGAAACAGGAGAATAAGGAATGGACAATTGAAAACATGTTATATCTTTAAAGTATATAAAGTATGTATTGTTAAATTTAAAAAGGAATGACTTACTGAAAGTTGCTTAATGATATTAGGTGCTTAATTATATTAGTTTTCTGATAAGGTGCTCTTGAAAAGATAAATTCATTTTCAGGTATGTTTTTAAATAAAGCAAAATGTGCAAAAAGTTTTATTTATTGCATTTTTTGTTACTTCAGTTTTCATTGTCATATACAGTATACAAGTACATTTTTTATTATTTTTATAGATGTAAAAAGTAATGAATATATTATATATAAAGACACACAGGTGTATGTTAGGTATCTCCAGATGAAATGGCAACTGCTGTAAAATGTATTTTATGAGTTACACCTACTGGTTCCCACTTAGAAGAGCAAAAGCTGGGAATTTGGCCATCATAGTCTGCACCAGACGGACACTGCAGCAAGTAGTGGTAAAATTCGGAAAAAAAACAGCTGCAATTATAAGTGGATGGACTAAATTCCTTTTTCAACCTAAATTACTATGGCCCTCATTCAATTGCGATTTGGCCAATTGAATAGGGGTCTAAATAAGCACATAGCATAATTTTTTAAAGAAGTTTTTAGTTAGTGAACATATATCCAAAAGCAAGGTTTTCACTAACTAAAAACTTATTTTTAAAAAATATGTTATATGCTTATTTAGAGCCCTATTCAATTGGCCAAATCGCAATTGAATGAGGACCTATGTAACTATGCTTCATTTAGGAAATCTTGGTTTCTTCTGTCTCTTCTGCAGTGTTTTCCTTCTTTGCTATTTGCTGCTTTAGAGAGTTTACTTCATCAGTTTTGCAAGACATATCCATTTCCAGAGAAGCTATAGTGGATGGTAATTCTTGTTTTCTTGATCTGTAGTATCCTAATGCTGTGTAATTTTCATCAACCATTTTATTGTACTGGCGCTTATGTTTGTCTTTCTTTATTTTGTTTGCTTTATCAGTAGAACCTTTTTAATCTATCAACCTCTTCTTCTATTATCTTTGCATCATCTATCTCCATTTGCCTATTGTTGAGTGTTCTTTCATGGTCAATAGCTTCAAGTTGTATGTGTAATTCTTTCACCTCAGATTCAAGAACACTAAGCTGCTTGCTTTCTCTTGTTTTTATTGTCTTGTTTTTATTTTCCATTTGTTTCTTCAAAGACTCAGCTTCCTTCTTTAACTAATCTTTATTTTCTTCATACTTCTGCTACAATTGCTGTATTTGTGTTTCTTTGTCTACCACATAGTTCTCATGCTCATTCAATCTGTCCTCCACAGTTCTTAATGTTTCTTCCTTGTCCTTCAGTTTATCCTGTAGCTACAGTACCAGTGCTATAATAGGCACCTGTTCTGCCTTTTCCAGTTTGCCATTTGCTAACTCTTCCTCCAGGGCCTCAATTTTCTTATTCAATGCCTGGATCATTTTCTCCTGCATGTCCGCTTGGAGGTTTTCAGCTTGTAGGTGATCCTATACAGAATTTATCTTCCTCTCTTTCTCATGGATCACATTCTTTAGTACCTCAACAGTTGAGGTAAGTGACATCTGTTCTGTCTTTTGAGCCTGCAGATTTTGAATATCCATTCTTAAGGATAAATGTTCTTTCAATATTCTTAACTTTTCTTGCACTGTTTTGATTTTTTCATCTTTTTCTTGATTGCTCTTCTCAATCTGCCCTAATAAATTTTTATTAGCCTGTAATTTCTTGATCTGTAATTGCAACTCCTTGTTGTGGTTATGCAGAACTTTGTTTTCCTCAACTTTGTTGTACACTTTTTCATGCTAATTCTGAAGTTGCTCATTGCGATATCTTAATTTCTCTTCTCTTTTCGATGATGTTTCTTTGCAGCTGTTCCTGTATGAGACCTGCCGCAACCCGCTCATTCTTCAAACCCTGGAACATATTGATTTCTGCATTTAGGGACATGTTTTCCCTTTGTAGAGCCTTGAGCTCCTCTCCACTATTTGCAAAATTAGAATGTGCCAGAACCAAAAAATCTTCCTTCTGTTTTATCTGCTTGTCTTTTTCTGCAATAGTTTTCTGTGGTTCTTCAACAAGGACAGATACTTTTAGTACCTCCTGATAACAGGAGGCCCCTTCTTTATTCTTTCATGGTTGGCAGGGCTCCTCTCACCCCTTGAGCCAGGTCCTACCCATGGTTGCCTCTACCAGCATCTTCATATAACTGGCTTGCAGCTCCAACTCTTCCTGGATTAAGGGTTCAAACAATGCAGCCTCCTTGGACCCTGGATTTAGTCCCAATTATTGGCAGTGCTGAATATACAGGATCACCCCCTGTTCTATATACCCAATTCGACATGCAGGATTTCCCTGCAGTAAACCCTGGAGTCTTTTCATTAACTCGAGCCGGTAGTAGGAAGCCTGTTGCAAAGCGATAGCCGGCCCCATCAGATAATCATACTCTTGGCTCCAAACCAATCTCCTCCCACGCCATTCCCTCTAGCCATTTTGATAGCTCACTTGACTGCTGGAGCTCCAGGAATGCCATCCACTGAGTTCTCTGCTCCTTCATCTTTGTGATCTGGCTCCTTGTCTCCTGGATCACCTCTGCTCTGCAGGCAATCAGGGACTTGGTTTGATAGTACTGGGCAAATCATCTGTCTGTCTCTGCATGTCCTCCAAGCTGTAGAAAATACTTCACTTCTGTCTTGGATAAGCTTCCATCCTGGGTGCTGGTTTTATGATGAAGGGATTCCACAGCTGCCACCAGTTGTTATGATCTGTTTTTTCTTTGATAAGGTTGTTGTGGCCAAACCTACCTAGCAGATACGCCAGGTTATTTTTATCCCTTCACCAATATAGCTGATGTCTCTTAAATGCCCTTACTCTTTATGCAGCATTTAACAATATGAACTCAGGCTCAGCATTATAAAAATCAGGAACTACTTTTAATGCTGTGGAAACTTCCTAACAGGTCTAATAGATATATGTTTAAACTTGAACTGATAACATTCTACAATAGTCTCTAATTCTTCAAAGTTTTCAATTAGTTGCTTATAAAATCTTTGACAATGTTTCATGTGCAAGGCATCATAACATATTTACATCCACTTCAGTAGTTGTACAGGACCAGGACAGATATACTCTTTGGCACTCTGACACAAATATATATCGTCCAGATATCTTATTCTTTTTTGTTAATTGAGTCAGACAGTGATAACTCTTATTATCTTCTATAGGGATTCTGATACATACAGTGCCTTGCAAAAGTATTCATCCCCCTTGGCATCTTTCGTGTTTTGTTGCCTCACAACCTGGAATTAACATGGATTGTTTTAGAATTTGCATCCTTTAATTTACCGAACATGCCCACAACTTTGAAGATGTTTTTTTTTTATATATATATTTTTGGGGGGTAGATTACTAAGGGGGATAGACTCAATCTTTGAATACCACAGAATTGTATGAATTGGTATATCCCCCCAAAAGATTATCCTCAATATTTTTCCAGATTGCTCTGTTGCTCTGGATATTCAAAACCATCAATTTTGAGATCAAGATTTTATCATGGATGTCCTTTATTGACGGTATACCCAAGCCTCCTTTTTCAAATCTTTTACATGCTACTGCCTTCTTAATTCTTGCTTTTTTACCCAAATAAATAAACGTATACCCAATTCAATCAGATTTAAAGAGATATTAGAAGCTTTCTTAGGTATGCATCTGAACACATAACTTCATTTCGGAATAATACACATGTTTATTGCAGCTATTCTGGCCGACCAAGAAAGATTTAATATTTTCCATTCATTTGTTAGGAGCTTTATATCTTTTAAGAGGATACTCAAATTTTCTTTCATATATTTTTTCATAGTGAAGGAGAATTTCAGGACCAAATGTGTCATTGACCTTGAATTACAATTATACATAAATTGTTGTTTTAGGGATTGCTTAGTTTCCCATTTGAGATTTCTATATATTATATCTGATCTTGAAGAGTTTATTTTAAAATATGACAACCTGCCAAATTCATGAAGAGTTTGATGCAAATTAACACATGAGCTCTCAGGTTCGTAAGTGTTAACAGAATATCATCTGCAAGAAGCATGATCTTATCCACCTCTTCTCCTATTACCACTCCCTCAATCAAAACATTACTTCTTATGGACGCTGCAAAGGGCTCCATAAATAAAATAAACAAGAGGGGGGATAGGGGGCATCCTTGGCGTGTACCATTACTAATAGTAAAACTCTCGGATTCAAATCCAGGTCCTGATATATACGCTGATGGATTTGTATAAAGGGCTTTAATAGCTTTAGCTCCAAAATCAAGCATACCGTATTTCTCCAAAACTGCATCTAAAAAATCCCAACTGACCCTGTCAAATGCTTTTTCAGCGTCAAGCTATAGGGACAGTAAGGATAGATCTATGCTCTTGGCGATTGACATGATGTCAACCAAACATCTTATATTATCTGAAGCCTGTCGTCCATTAAAAAAACAGGATTTATCCAGATGTATTAATTTGGGTATAATAAGGTTTTATCTATTTGCCAACATTTTGGCGTATATTTTTAGATCTACATTTATCAGGGAAATTGGGCGGTAGCTCGTGCTAAATTCTGGGTTTTTCCCCTGCTTTAAGATATTTATTATTTTGTCTTTAAAAAATTCGGCTCTTAACTTGCCTGTTGTTTTGATCTCATTGTACATGTTACCTAGGTGATCGCAGAATATTTGATAGTATAATTGATCAAACCCGTCAGGTCCTGGTGCCTTATTTTTTTCTCATTTTTTATAACATCTAAAATTTCCTTACTGCTGATTTCCTCATTGAGATTTTTTAGTTCTTCCAAAGTTATTGAAGGCAATTTTATTTGGCTTAAAAAAATGTTAATGTCCCCTAAATCTGGTTTTATAAAAAATGGATCCTGTTCCAGATTATATAGGGCCTCATTCTATTAGCGGCCGCAGCCGTTGCGGGGCCGCAAGGACCGGCCGCAAGCTATTCGGCTATTCTATTCCCTTACGGCCGGGGGCTCCGGCAGGCTTGCGGCCGGCGCCTTGCTATCCCTTGCGGCCGCTCGCGCCGGAGGAAAGCCTTTGATCTAAAACGGCCGCAAGAGTTTCGGCCGTAAGAAATTCCTATTTGCAATTCAATTGCTCCGGGAACCCTCTCTGCAAGGCTAAAAACGAGCCGCAGCTTACTTGCAGCAAAGAGGTCCCGCTAGCACCAATTAAGAACATAAAATAGCCCAAATAAAGCCATCCTGCACTTTGCAGAGCCTATAAAGTGATATTCGGTGTTAGCAAAAATAGCACATAATTACCCTATACTCAAATCCGTAAAATATTTTTTTTTTAATATCCGTAAAATATCCATGTAAAAAGTCCAGAGTGCTTGGAGCACCGCAGCCGGAAAATAAACAGTTAATTTGAACTCGGGTTTGGGCTGATGTGCAAGCTTGAGAGTGGGTTACTTTTAATCCTCATGTCCCCCAATATGATCCCTAGCATTTACAGAGCTGTACAGTGCAGGCTTGAATTTATTTTTGCGTTTTTAGATTTCAGAGTTTACGGCCGGTTCCAAGATATGCGGCCGGCCGTAAGAGGAGATCCTTGCGGGGCCGTATAATAGAATCGGGAGTTAACAGAACCCCCGCAAGGAATCGCAGCCTTACGGTCGATTTACGGCCGCTAATAGAATGAGGCCCATAGTGATTTATAGAAATTCAAAAAATTTTAGCTATTTTTTCTGGATGGGAATATAGATTGGTTTCTAAGCCATTAAAACTTAAATTTCTATTTAGATTTTGATGTTTTTTTTACTTATTTGCCAAAAAATTTCCTGTTTTACTCCACAAAACAAAATGTGATAATGGATATTTCCACAGAAGATTATCAGCTTGTATTTGTAGTATTTTTTTTATCTGTCCATTAAAAGAATTGATTAATTTTTTGCACTCCTTATTTGGCTTTATCTTATTTTGGGCTAATTTTTTAATTCAACATATAAAAGCCATAAAGGTTTACTGCTTATCTTTTTTTGGTTCCACTGCTTTGGAGATCGATATGCCTCTCACAAAGGCCTTATTGGCATACCAAGTGACAGATCTACCGTATTTTATGGAATCTACCATATTATGATTGGTCTCCAAAAAATTGGATATCTTTTCCTTTAATCTTCTGACAAAGAGCTGATCTTTAAATAAAGAAGGATCAATTCTCCATTTTTTTTTGTTTGAATTTTTATAGTATCATTTATCATAATAGTAAGCATTAAATGGTCTGACCACACTGATGTCTTTATTTCAACACTTTTTACCCTTTTTAAAGATTGGAGATCTACAAATAAATGAACAAGTCTGGAGTATAAACTAAACCGGCCTGAGAAGAAGGTGTAATCTCTCTCAAACGGGTGTATTACCCTCCATGCATCCAAAAGATCAAACCATTGATCAATTTAGAGAATTCATAAGATGTTTTGATCAATTGAGATTCCGTTTTTATTTTCACATTTCCCGCTCTATCCTTCCCTGCATCTAAAGCCATATTAGAAACTCCACAGATATAAAAATAGCCTTTCCTTATTTTTTGAACATCTTTCATTACCTTTTTGTGTCTCCTGTAGGCAGATAATATCTGTTACCTGTCCCCCTCTGGATTCAACAGGGCCATTTTTCCAATGTTTTGAAATGATGGATAAAGATGTAAATACATCTTGGTTGGAGGTTTGAGGAACCTATCTTCATGTATCTTCTTTTATCAGAACAAGTATCATAGTGAAAAGTAATCATTAATAAGCTAACCCATATGTTGGTTTTAAACATCCAAGCTCTAAAAAAAAGCTCTGAAATCTAAATTTAAAACTAATGAAGTGAATTATTATACAAAAAAATCCTAAATCTGTTTGTTTATACAATGTCAACATCCTTGTGTATAAGCTAATGTAGAAAAAGGTGAAGACATAGGAAGTAAAAGATAGATACTTGTGAATTGAATATTAACTCCTTGTTTCTACGTTAGGACATAATACCCTCCTATAAAGTGATGAAAAAAGGAAATCATCTACTCAGCTAATAACTTGTGCAAAAAGAAAAAAAAAAAAGCTAAATTTACATACAAGCTCGTGGACTTGGATTATACCCAAGTACATTTTATACTAAAAATTCATTTGCTCAATGTGTATTGCTCTAATAATTAGTGTTTTTTCAAAAGTGCGGTCAAAAAAGACCAATAGAATATGATATCCAAGCCCATCAAGTGAAGAAAAAAAATTAGATTATTTAACTAGTTGCCATTCTGGGGATTTCAAATTCAAGAGTGGTTTTATCTCAGATTTAGGTTGAATGTCCACATTTAAATTCCATCTTTGTAGCAAATCAGAAGGCCATTAGCTGATTTCCATTTATATTTAATCTCTTCTTGACGCAGGCGTTGTGTGATCGAGGCGTACGCTTTTCTTTTGGCCAAAGTCTGTGGTGAAATATCCAGAAAGATCTTAATTTTATCATATGGCATTTCAAAATTTCTCTTGTTAAAGCTTGCTTTGGTCAACTCCTCTTTAAAGTGAAGATGGTGTAATCATATAATAATATCTCGAGAGGTAGTATTTACCAATTTCTTTGGAAGGGGTAATCTGTGTATAGCATCCATTTTCCTGTCTTCATTGGGGAAGTCAGGCACTATAGTCGTGAAAAACTCTTCCACGTAGGCTTTTAATTCCTCCCCTTGTATAGATTCTGAAATGCCCCTTATACGTAAATAATTTTTTCTAGAGCGATCTTCAAGATTGCATATCTTTTTAGATAAGTCTTCAATTTTTGTTTCTAATAACGAGGAGTATTTCAGCAAAGAGTTGTTGTCACATCTTAGTTTGTCACATTTGTCCTCCAGATTTTCGATCTTAGTGAAGACCTCCGCTATTGAATTTGTATTTGCTATTATTTGTTTTCATAACTCTGATGTAAGATTTATTTGAAATCTCAATGTGCATAACTATTCAACCCCTAAAGTCAATACTTTGTAGAGCCACCTTTTGTGACAATCACAGCTCCAAGTCACTTTGGATAAGTCTCTATGAGCTTGCCACATCTTACCGCTGGGATTTTTGCCCATTCCTCCTTGCCAAACTGCTCCTGCTCCAAGTTGGATGGTTTGCGCTTGTGAACAGCAATCTTTAAGTCTGACCAAATATTTTCTACTGGATTCAGGTCTGGGCTTTGACTAGGCCATTCCAACACATTTACATGTTTCCCCTTAAACCAATCAAGTGTTACTTTAGCAGTTTGTTTGGGGTCTTTGTCCTGCTGGAAGGTGAACCTCCGTCCTAGCCTCAAATCACACACTGAGTGGTACAGGTTTTGCTCAAGAATATTCCTGTATTTAGCACCATCCATCTTTCCCTCAACTCTGACCAGTTTCTCAGAACCAGCTGCTGAAAGGGATGGTGTTCTTTGAGTGATGTGATGTGTTGGGTTTGCGCCAGACATAGCGTTTTCTTTGATGGACGAAAAGTTCAATTTTAGTCTCATCAGACCAGAGCACCTTCCTCCATACATTTTGGGAGTCTCCCACATGCCTTTTCGCAAACTCAAAACGTGCCATTTTGTTTTTTGCTGAACGTAAAGCTTTCTTCTCGCCACTCTGCCATAATGCCAAACTCTATGGAGCGTACGGCTTATTGTCGTCTTATGTACAGATATTGCAGTCTCTGCTGTGGAACTCTGCAGCTCCTCCAGGGTTACCTTAGGTCTCTGTCATGCATCTGTGACTAATGCCCTCCTTGCCCGGTCCGTGAGTTTTGGTGGGTGGCCGTCTCTTGGCAGCTTTGCTGTAGAGCTATGTTCTTTCCATTTGGTTAGAATAGATTTGATGGTGTTCCTGGGGATCATCAAAGATTTGGATATTTTTTTATAACCTAACCCTGACTTGTACTTCTCAACAACATTGTCCCTTACTTGTTTGGAGAGTTCCTTTGTCTTCATGGCAGTGTTTGGTTAGTGTTGCCTCTTATTAAGGTGTTGCAGCCTCTGGGGCCTTTCCAAATGGTGTGTATATGTAATGACAGATCATTACATACAGGTGGACATCATTTCACTAATTATGTGACTTCTGAAGGTAATTGGTTGCACCAGAGCTTTTTATGGGCTTCATAACAAAGGGGATGAATACATACGCACATGACAATTTACTTTTTCTATTTCTAAAAAATAGTTTTATATATATATATATATATATATATATATTTTTTTTTTTTTTTTCTCATTTCACTTCACCAACTTAGATTACTGTGTTCTGATCCATCACACAAAATTCAGATTAACAAAACATTGAACTTAAGGCTGTAATGTAACAAAATAGGTAAAAAATCAAGGGGGGTGAATACTTTTGCAAGGCACTGTATATCTATCTTCCAGATATCTTATTCCATATATATATTAATCTTCTCAGAGTCACTTAAAGCTGTTACCTTACTTTCCTCCTATCAGACATCACAGACTGCATTGAGCACAGGCTTTACCTCAGACACACATTACATAACTGACAGATTACGTAACTCACTTTATCTAAACTGTCTGTTATTGGCTACCTCATAACATTCTATCTGCCAGTTAACTACTTATCACCTGGACACAATTAAACATACAGTAATCAATATTACATAACATACAGTAATTAACTTAATATGACATTAGATAACTATAAAACACACTGAGCCCAGTCCCACAACCACATATTCCCAGGAGGCAGTCCTGATAGGAGTCTTTAAGAAGCCAGGGTAATGGCCATCCTCAAAGTCCTAATCATAGTGGGTGGATCATATTAGTCCCAAGGACTAGTGGTCAGGGGGATCATGACACATATGTATACCCATATGCACAAACAAGCATGCCAACAAACCATAATTACAAAGTCTGTATATTTAATACATCTTGAATATGGATAAGCATTCAGCTCCAGACCAAATCTCTTTGATCATTTGATGTGGATAAACTTGGCTATGGCAGATTATTCAAAGGGCAAGTGCTGTCTCTAATATCCATACTAATATGTTAACTAGCTAAATGTCTGCATTTTTATAGGTCTGGTGCCTAGTTGGAACTTGCCCCCCACAAATTAGGAAAAAAAGGAATGGAGAGAATCAAACAAGACATAAACTAACAAAAATACGACTTTTGTTAATAATCCCATAGAAACATTGTCTCAGATGGTTATCATAAACTAAACAGGGCAATTGTTAAAACAATATAAAATAAATCTGTAACTTAAAAGTAGGCATTTCATGTATATATAGATTACTACTCCTATATAGTCTATACTCGCCTCAAGGGGCTCTATGTCCAAGAATATAGCTCAAATTAAGTGTGTCACAACCCAGGGATGAGGGGACCACATACAGCCCAAAACCCACAACCTTAGATTAACAGAGGATGAACGAATCACCACAGTCCACATGTGATAAATTTAACTTTTCAGTACCATATCTAGTTTAGTAGTTTATTAAAATTATTATAGCATCATCTATAAGGATAATTCCTATTGTGCCTTACCAGCTAACTATGACAATTATCATGGGTACATGCTTTAACCTTTTTCTCAAATTGAAATTATAACCCGTTGTGCAGGATAACCGCTTGCGCTCTATGATGACAATAATTACTAATGCAATTGAATTAGATGAAGCACACATTCAAAATTATCTGTCATTACTGAAATCTTCTGCAGATTGCCACCCTTTTGGAGATGCAATGTATTCAAGGAGTGCTAGAACTCCTGTTCTGGCAAGCTACTACAAGATTATGTAAGATATATTGGACTTAATTAAATGCAACTTTTACTATCTTATGGTAGGAATAGTTACAGATATGTCATGGCAGCTGACACAGACTGCTTTTGTATCATACTGCAATCTATGTACTCCAATCCTATACATATCCTTTAGCTGATAGAGGAGATGTCTCCTTAATTCTTTGGGGCACATACCTCCTTCTGTAGCTGCCTGTTTTTATTGAGGATTAATTACCATTGGAGAACCTTAATAGTAATCAATGAGTTTTAACCCTTTATAGACTGCTGAGAACTAAGTACTGCATTACACATATGATCATCTTGTTACAGAAATTCTGGAGATTTATAAAAAAAAAAAAATAGATTACACAATTCCAAGGAAGGGATTCTTCCTTTATGAGCCATTAAAAAACCTTTTTTATGTACTTAAAATAACTCATTCCATAGATCATACCCACTGAAAGAGCATTGATAGCTGTATTTTGGTTAACTATGAATTTCCTTAAGCGCATAACAAAATGTAATTATGTAGGAATAGTGATGTCCCGAACAGTTCGCCGGCGGACTATTCACGGCAATTTTTGCATGTTCCCGTTCGCAGTGAACGGCGAACACATGCGCTTTTGGGTTTGCCCCCTATTCTTTATCATTGAGGTAACTTTGACCCTGCACCTCACAGTCAGCAAATACATTCCAGCCAATCAGCAGCATACACTCCCTTCCAGAGCCTTCCATCTGAAGGACAGCAACCTAAAAAGCCCTTTTTAGGGCTAGAACATCATTTATTTTATTTTATAATTTTTTGCTGTGTAATCTAATTGCATATGCCTGCCTGCCAGTGTGTGTGTGTGTGACAGGCTAACACCTAACAGCTTATATTGTGCTCAGTGAAATAAAACAACACTTTTTTGACTGTAATAGATTGAATATCAGTTACCTGCCTACAGGCGTGTGTGTGAAGCCTATTGCATCTACTCTGCCAACTTTTGCCAGTGCACAGTGATATGTCATATCTGGTGCAACCATAGTGTACAGTGACATAAAACAACACTTTTTTGACTGTAATAGATTGAATAGCAATTGCCTGCCTACAGGCGTGTGTGTGAAGCCTATTGCATCTACTCTGCCAACTTTTGCCAGTGTACAGTGACACTCATATCTGGTGGCACCTTAGATTGCACGCGCAGTGCCCCAAATTTGAAGTGGGAGGACCGACCAAGCATCTTTTTCCATCTCCCGCTTCCAAAAATCTATGCCATATACACGTCCCCTGATAGTGGACCTAACAGGGATTAAACCGATAGGAATAGTGCTACTTAACAGTACACACCTTATAATAACGCAAACAGAGGCAACACGTATAATCTTCCATGCTATGCAGTGGAAGCCCCCAGACTCTGACCTGTGTATAATATTGTGAACAACGTTATACTGTATATGAATGGGCAAAAAATGTCATTCAGCATTTTTTCAACCATGTAGTAAAAAAAACTCAAAAACATGATAAAGAATAAGGTTTAGCACATATATACCAACATCCTCAAAAATAATATAAAATACAATATTGTTGAAAAATCTCTAATAAATGTGAGCACTTTTTATAAAAGTGCTAGAAAAATGTGAATAAACAATAATATTGAAGGTTTGCTTTATTTCATGTGGAAATACTTTTATATATGTGAATGTTATCTATATATAGTAGTATATAGTTTGTTAAATGGCTTTTTTTTATTTTTATCTGAATGCCAGACCTATACCAGACTAGTATAAATTGAATGTTATTAGTATTGGAACACATGGTATATATTCTAAACAGACAGCCCACACCAAGAGCTACATCAGTAGCCTAAAACATCCTCTGTACATGTAGTTTATTATGGCCTGCAGATACAACACTGAAAGAGGGTCAGTCGGCCATTTAATATTTCTCTTTATGCTTGTTTAAGAAGGAATAATAGTTTCTCACTTTTCAACAGTACATAACTCATATGAAACATTCTCTTAAAAGGAGACTAATGGATGGTCTTGTGACATGGGATATATATGTATTCTACTCTCTACGTTCCTTTGAAAAAACTTACATTGAAAAGACCTAGTTTTTACACCATGATTGGCCTGGCCCCTTCCATATTTTTTAAACTGTTACAAACATTAGCAGGTATGCAAGACACGAACATAATTATTTTTTAAAGAAAGAGAAATATTTAGGTGGCTCTGACAATGCTATGGACTTTGTCAGTAGTTTGAGGGGGATAATGCTATGAACATTATCAAACAGATTTTAGCATGCTATACATATGCCAATTTATACATGCCGTGTCTTATCTCCATAAACTATTGCTGCTGATAAAGCCATATGCTCTTTTTTACATGTATTTGTCAAGTTATATTTATAAATTAAACACACAAATGCTGACACATATGCAACTGTAAACAATTAATAACAAAATCATGTCACTTTTACCTAAAAAATACAACTAAAATTCTAATCCATTTTTTTTCATCATATCTCACCTCAACTACTGCAACTCATTCCTTGCTGGCCTCCCCATCACCCATCAGCCTCCACTCCAATCCATAATGAACACCCACACTAGACTCATATACCATGCTCAAAGCTCAGTATCTGAAGGCCATCTCTGTCAATCTCAAAACTGGCTTCCCATAGCCTCCATAATAAAATTAAAAACCAAGACCTAAACTATAAAGATCTTAAGAACAGTGTACCACCTTATATCTCTGCTCTCATTTCAAAATACTCCACCAACCACCCTCTTCACGCTGCTAATGAACCTTGTTCTTTCCTCCTCTCGTATCACCTCCTCTCACTCCGCCTTCAGGACTTTTCTCAAGCTGCACCTACTCTATGGAACTCCTTATGTTCCTCCACTAATTTATTTTCCTGCCTTTAAATTTTCACTAAAAATGCATATCACCTTTGTTATGCTCAACTGTACAGCAAAATAAAAAAAAACAGGGCCCTCCATTCTTTTGCAATGATTTAATATTATATTTTCCTTATACTTTACAAATAAAATATCATAATAATAATAATAATTATAAGGTGAGTCTAAAACGTATGAACCTGGAAGATGTTATCGGAGCCAAAAAGGCTGTACATATAACCAAGGAAAGTAATCCTTCATAGAGAGATACACTATACACTATACTGCGGAAACATGTTTAGAAGCCAGAAGTACACATTTTAGGAAAAAAACTTTGCACAGGAACATTCACATGACTTCACTGTGAGATACACATTTCTATTCACTAACCTCAGAATTATTTCTTGAAGCGCTAGAAATATATGGAGCATTATAAATAAACAATAATAATAATTCTGTATTACAATATTTTGTCCAATGCCAGTATTTTTTGTTAATATATATATATATATATATATATATATATATATATATATATATATATATTTATTTATATATATATATATATATATATATATAGTTCCCTGGTGGTGCAGTGGTTAGGATTCAGTGCATTCATCACTGAGATCTGGGTTAGATTCCAGTCAGGGCACCAAGAGGTCATACCACCTTGAAGCCATGCAGGGTTGGGCCTGTCAGTACTTGGATGGGAAACCACCAAGGAATACCAGGAGTGGTGTGCTGTGGCCCACTGGAGAAAGATCTGTCAACCCACTTCAGTATCTCTGCCATGAAAACCAAGTGGATCAGAATGACCATGGACATAAAAATGTGTATGGTGAGTTACGGTCCATGAGGTCACTGAGAGTTGGAAATGATTTGACGATGCAAAATATATCTCCTTCAATGAATAGTATATATTGGTTTAGAGTGTATATATTCTAAATTATATATTTACATTTATACAGGTATTTATTAGGTAAATTTCTGTTTAACACATATGTTTACTTCATTTATTTAGCTGCTATCACTCATTGTCTGAGCACCAATATTTGCTTAATACTGAACATATAGTGCAGTTATCTATGTATTGGTATGTAAGGAATTTATGTTGTCTAGTCGTTCAGTTGTGTCCGGTTCTCTGTCACCCTTTAGACCTTTGCACACCCAGCATAGCTATCTATATCTTTGGTTGTGCTTATCCATTAGGTTATCTTGGCAAAGAAACTGGAGTGGGTTGCCAGTTCCTTCTCTAGTGTCCGATCTCTCTGCCATGATCTGTCCATCTTGGGTGACCCTACAAGGTATAGCTCACAGCTTCACTGAAGCACACAAGCCTCTTTACCACTGCAAAGTAGCAATCCAGATGGGGAGTTGGGGAATACCTTATAACTTTTAGTTGCTATATTAAATATCCTATTTTGCAGTTTTTTATCAACTTTTTTGCAAGAGTATACTACAAATATGACATTTTTTTGGGGGGGGGTCTGTTACCTACTGAGCTACCTGTTACCTAATGAGGTCATGGAGAGTTGGACACAACTGAACAACACAAACACACATACCTAGTAAGCAGCAACTGTGGCAATCCACCTTAAGTAAACAAAAAGGGCAAAGGGCTGTTAGAAAGGCAGGGGCTGAGTTTATTCATAAACTACTGAGCAGCAACTATGGTAATCCACCTTAAGTGAACAAAGAAGAGAGTGGCTGTGAGAGACACAGGGAGGTGTTACAGTTGAATGCTGGTGCTTGAGAGACAGGGGCAAATCTGCTTGGGACCTCTCACTTACATAGGATATATAGTTTTGTATTTTATAGGGAGTAATTCTAAAGTGTACTGATAGCATATGTATCTGTGTTTTGATAATAGTTTAAAAACATACATATTATAGGACATATAATAAATGCATTGTATCTACTTTCAAGCACTAGACATTGTAGGATATGCAATAAATGCATTGTATCTATTTCCAAGCACTAGACACTATAGGATATGCAATAAATACATTGTATCTACTTTCAAGCCTTAGACATTATAGGATATGCAATAAATATATTGTATCTATTTCCAAGCACTAGACACTATAGGATATGCAATAAATGCATGGTATCTATTTCCAAGCACTAGACATTATAGGATAGGCAATACATATATTGTATCTATTTCCTAGCACTAGACACTATAGGATATGCAATAAATATATTGGTCCTCATTCAATTGCAATTTTGCCAATTGAAGAGGGCTCTATATAAGCACATAACATATTTTTTGACCGAAGTTTTTACTTAGTGAAGACATTGATTTTGGATAGAAGTTCAGTAACTAAAAAGTTCTGTATAAAAAATATGTTATGTGCTTATATAGAGCCCTATTCAATTGGCCAACTCGCAATTGAATGAGGCTCATAGTATCTATTTCCAAGCACTAGACATTATAGGATATGCCATAAATATATTGTATCTATTTCCAATCATTAGCCATTATAGGATATGCAATAAATACATTGGCCCTCATTCAATTGCAATTTGCCCAATTGAATAGGGCCCTAAATAACCACATAACATATATATTTTTAAAGAAGTTTTTTGTTAGCAAGCATCTATCCAAAAGAAAGGTTTTCACTAACTAAAAACTTCTTTAAAAAAATATATGTTATGTGCTTATTTAGGGTCCGATTCAATTGGGCAAATTGCAATTGAATGAGGCCCATTGTATCTATTTCCAAGCACTAGACATTATAGTATATGCAATAAATATATTGTATCTATTTCCAAGTACTAGACATTATATGATATGCAATAAATACATTGTATCTGTTTCAAAGTACTAGACATTTAAAATATATGCAAAAGCCTTGCACAGATCTACTGTGTCTGCAGAATAAATCACAGCTCTGTGCATCCCTGAGGGGCCTGCAAGGTCACAATGCATTTTGGTGACAGAGCCCTTTTTGACCAAAGGTGGTGCTACTTGCAGTAGAAAATCTTGATTACTCCAGCAAAAATCATGGGAAAAGATATCTGGAATGCAGTATGTGTTAAATAATATGTCAACCCAAAAAAAAAATGTGAATTCCAAAACAGCACCCTTGTCATCTGCTGCTCACTGTCTTATTTATTTGCATTAGTGAAGTTCCCCTTGGAAACAACGTGACTGCTGTCTGCAACCATCAAGGGACATAGAGAGAAGCTCCCTCCAGTGCAGAGATAAACCCATTACATAAGAGGGGGTAGGGCAGCACCCTCCCTATCCCTGCAGCACCCTTATGAATGAGGGGACTGGGGATCTGCAGCACACAAGTGATCAGCTCTCTTGGGCTTGATTCCTCCCACCTCCTTTCTTTGCTCTGACAGTTCAGTGTGTGCTTTGGTGACGCTGCCTCCATCAGCCACTGTAACAGCCACCCAGAGAGTCTAGCAGCTTGGACACCTCCTGCTCCTCCTCCTCTTTACAGCCAGACCCAGGCACTGCAAGGCACAGCTAAGGGAAGGGGACAGCAAGATCAAGGCTTGAAATACATCAACCAAGCAAGAACTAGCCAAGACATTGAGAAAAAAGGCAAACATGGAGGTACCAAGACTGAGTCAACACATCAACAGCCCCAACAGCCCCTGCGAGGAAATGATAAAGAACCTGAGCCTGGAAGCTATTCAGCTCTGTGAGAGGGACGGTAAGACCCCAGCCCCTTGTAATCCTCTGCTGTCTATCTGTCCCCATCCTTTGTTACCATCTACTAAACCACATTAGGAACAACATATTGTATATGATCCATTGCTTTTACATTATATAGTGAGATGTGCAGCTATTGATTTTCTCCCTGCCCTGCACATTGTGGGGTTGGGAATGATTTGCATTGCAGCATTACATATAGACTGTGCAGAACTGCTCATGCAAAACATGCTTACAAATGAATATCTAAGGCTTGTCTGGGGTTATCAATGATACACCTCCTGGTGCTGATGTCCATCTATTGTTAGTGTAATATTATATAGTACATATATACACCCATCTATGACTGTCTGTCTACCTACACATTTTCTGTAAATATGTACACATTATAAATGGCATATGTTCTTAAATTGGGGGACCTTTCTGTACCTAGGGGGGCGTGTGTGGGGGGGATGGGAGGTTTGGAGGTAACATTGCATTTTCAGCACCATGGACAGATGCACCTACAGAATTCTGGGCTTGGAGTCAAGAACTGCTGAGCATCTGCACTGTATTGGCAGAGAATCTGCTACACTGGGGAAAAGCAAAATAATTCAGCTGTTTTATTGTTAGATAATACTCCTACCTGGATATGTATTGATATATAACATGGCTTACCTATTACCTATATGAGTTACCTATATGAATATTGACATTATATTAATTGATGGGTTTCTATTATTAGTGCAGGCTGTTGGTTTTAGTAGAATTGCAGACACACCTGTGTGTAGTTGTATTGTGACAATGTAGTTCAGGGAGTTAATTGATAAAGAAAATGTGGAATGACTAATTAGGCAATTGAAAAGAACTCAAGGGATATTGTCTGTTCTTTACCTGTAAATGATTTATAATATTTTATATTTCCAATATATAGTGTGTTTTACATTTTATGTTTAGATTCTAAAATATTCTGGTTATAAATATAAGTGCATTTCATATTATGAAATGCATTGATATTTGTAACCAGAATGTATTTAAATTTATATTGACAAGGTAAAATAAATCCTATCAGATTTGTATAGCTGGATCAGCGTGTGAAGTGCTACAGCTAATGCATTTTCTCAGAAGGTAGATGTGTGGCACTATAATGCAGGACAAATATAATTTGCATGCAGAAAATAAAATTGCTCAAATTGGGACTGAATTGCAACAGGATTCATGTTGATTTTCCATAACATGCAGTGGCAGCTCCTGTAAAAAACATTAATGCAGTGTCATCTTTGTTTTGTTTATGGCTCTGTAATAGAAAGGAATTAACAGCAAATTAATTAAATTACAATTTTGTTAGCATATTTGTTCAGAAAGATATACAGAATTGCATTCACCACCATTGTATTATCTGTCTGGGAAGTTGCATTTACTTATGTCTACCTGGATATCTATTATTACAAAGGGATGTGCATTCTTATAATTTGTGTATAATTATAAAACCTACCATAACTATACTGAGTTAGTGTAGGTTTTGTAATTGTTGTGTAATTATAGATAATACGCCTTAATTATAAAATGTATCAGAGCTTTTGGCATCAAGATATTTCCAGAACATGGTAGAACATGCTAGCACTAAAATAAAAACTAGTGATTCCTCCCTACGCCACTGAAGGAATTATTTTTTTCTAGACCACTATCAACACAATTACTAAATATGTTTCATGGATATTATTATACATGCATACATAGTATCCACTTATAACTTTATGGATGTTTATGCCAGAAACACTTGTGGCACTATACAAATAATCCTTATTGTCACCTGTTTATATCATTGTTATTTGTCTCAGTACCTAAGCATTGTCTGGATGTAATATCACCTCATCCATTAACAATATAACAATCAATGCACCATATAATGGTAAAACCAGTGCAAATATACATGAATAAAATGAGTTTTAGTTGTTTGGTACAGATAATCATGGTGAATATATATCTATGATTAGAATCAGAACAGGAATAAGGATTTAAAGATCAATGCAAAGTTCCATTTTACAATGTCAGGCTGTAAAATGGAGCAGAAAATGCACAGCAAGTGCAGAATCATTACCCCAAAGTACTAGTTCCAGCTAATGCATCATTATAACATCAGCCATCAGGTCATGTAATGATAGGATATTTGATGCAGTGACACAGTCAGCTTGTATACATTGATCCATAATTTTTGCAAAAAAAATATTTTGTTTTTAAATCAGTTTTAGCGTTTTATAATACTAATCCATCAAAAGACTGCAAAATTTTTAACATTTTTGAGATAAATCATATGTAAGAAAATAGCTTTTGTAAACATTGTTGTGCCTAACAAGATACTAAAGACACTCTCTTATTAGAGTATATGAATCCCAAGGATGAACATGTGCATTAGGTACAGGTGTTGTAGTAGTACCTATTGTATGTGTGGTAGCAATGTAGAGGAATATACACAATAATTAACAATATAGTGATTGTAACCATGGGTGTAGGAACTGGGGGGGGGGGGGGGGGGCAAATCTCCACCAATTTTTTTATGTTTGTATATATAAGCTATTTTACAGCCTGTGTATACAATGAGCTGTAACATATCCCCCCGCCCCCTTTCAGAATTATTCTGGCTCCTGTATCCCTTATGGTCCATCTATGTGCATCTCTTGCCAAAATGGTGGCAAAGTTGTAGAAGCATCCAGAAAAACTGAGAAAGGGTCTTTAGTAATGTGGGAGAGAGTTTGACTTGCATCACTGTTTATATCAATCAACAAGTGATCAGTGGTGACAGTAATCCAGAACCAGATCTTCTTTATTTGAACCATATGGTAAGCCATCTCTTATATGCTCAGTTGATATCATTAGCATAATCAATGTGGCACGCATATGAAAATGACAAATCGTGAAGTATTCGAACCATTGGGCAAAAATATAAAAATACCAAAATGTTTTTGTATTAAAGTGTTCTCTGATATTCTGAGTGAGAAAAATAGTATTTTGAAGGTTTAGAAATGTTAGAGGTTCTTAGTAGGATTGGTTTAAAAAAAAAAATGCATTGTATACCCAGGTAGCCAATATTCATTTTGCATACAATGCTCAATATGACATGACTGGAATAAACCTTTTTGGATACATCTGAACTGGTGACTGTGTATGATTGCCCATGCAATAGTCTCCAGCTGTTTCTGATCAAATAATGTGAGTTACTAAGAGATTAATACGTTTCAAGAAATAGATCACAGCTCTTGAAGTATTAAATAAAGCCAGATTGCAAGTTATTGTACAATGTTGTGGTAAGTTAGTTGAGGTCTAGCAACCACTGAGGAGAGCATGTGGAGAGCTACCAGTAGCTCCCAAGACACTGGATGTAAGAAGATCTAAACATTGTAAAGTACCAAAAGACTCTCTGCTTACAAAATATACCAGAGTATGTGAGAGACACTAAGGGCAAATGTTGTTATGTCATATCCTAGAGAAGACACAATGGCCTCATTCAATTGAGAAATTGTAGCTTACAGGAGCCTGTAATGGAGCCTGTAAACTAATTTTTAAATTGACTTCTTTTTGCGGGCCCCAAACAATCAACGGGTTACAGGCTGAAAATCCCTGTGGTTGTTACAACCGTAACTTACACCCTATCTAAGCCTTTGATCTTTCAAGTCTGCAAGAGTTACAATCGCTAAAAACGCTATTTAATTGCTACAATTTCGCAAGCCCACAAATGTAAAATGTAGAAGAAAATCCTACGGGTACCAGATGGGACTCGCAAAGGAGTTTAACCCCTGTTCGTAGCACTGTAAAGTCAATACAAAAATCAATACTGCACTGTAATTAATTGCACAATAGTCTCAAGCTCGCAAACCTGCAATCACAATTTTTTTTTTATGTTTCATTTTGGTGTTATATCAATATCAGTAATCAAGAAGTTAATACATATCAGGCCACCCACATGGACTAAAACATTTCCTTCATTCATTTTTATTATTTTGTACATTGCAGGATTGCAGGTCTGCATATCGGACCCCTAAACGCTAACTGATTGACGTGTAGCTTCCATGTTTTACTGACCTAATGATAACAGTCTCATTTTCTATTGGCTGTTTCTAAATGGGTAGTTACGACCTTGCTTAATTGATCGTGTTCACGTTTTGAAATGCTACTTAAGATTGCATGGTTTATGGTTTCGGCTTTCATCCTGTAACTTGTGGGCTTGTTCAATTAAATTGCCCCGTAATTGTAGCAGAGTTCAAGCCTACAGCAAGCACCCTTATGAATGAGGGGACTGTCCACGAGTTTGCCCTTATGAATGAAGGCTGTCCACGAGTTTGCCCCCCACCCACAAGTGCGAACATTATAAATATATCCTCTCCCCTTCTCTTACTCTACACTTCTTTTTCTCTCTCCCTTTTCTTCTCACTTTTCTTTCTCACTCTTCCTTCCTCCCTCTCTCCCCTACCTGTCTCTCCCTCCCTCTTTTCTTCCTTCTCCCTATCCCTTTTCTCTCTCCCTCCTCTCCATCTCTCCCCCTTCTGCTTCACACTCTCCCTTTTTTTCCTCTCCTTTCTCTCCTTCCTTTCGCCTCTCCCTTCTCCCTCTTCATCCTTCTGCCTCTTTCTCTCTCTCCCCCTCATCTCTCCCCTTTCCCCTTTGTCTCTCCCAACATTCTCTCTCTCCCCTTGTCTCTGCCCTCCTTCTTTCTCTCTCCCCTTTCTCTCCGTCCCATCCTTTCCCCTCTCTGTCTCTCCCATCCTCTCCCCTCTCTGTCTCTCCCATCCTCTCCCTCCTCTGTCTCGCTCATCCTCTCCCCCCTCTGTCTCTCTCATCCTCTCCCCTCTCTGTCTCTCACATCCCCTCCCCTCTCTGCCTCTCCCCCTCGTTGTCTCTCTCTCATCCTCTCCCCCTTTGTCTCTCCCATCCTCTCCCCCTCTTTCTCTCCCATCCTCTCCCCTCTCTGTCTCCCCCGTCCTCTCCCCTCTCTGTCTCTCTCATCCTCTGTCTCTCCCCTCTCTGTCTCTCCCATCAACCCCCCCTCCCCTCTCTGTCTCTCTTATCATCTCCCCCCTCTGTCTCATCCTCCCCCCTGTCTCTCTCATCCTCTCCTCTCTCTGTCTCTCAAATCCCCTCTCTGCTTCTCCCATCCTCTCCTCCCTCTGTCTCTCCCATCCTGTGTCTCTCCCCTCTCAGTCTCTCTCATCCTCTCCCCTCTGTCTCTCTCATCATCTCCCCTCTCTCTCTCCCATCCTAGTAACTCCCGTGTCTCTCTCTCCCCCCTCTCCCACCATATTACCTCAGTCTTCCTGCAGAGTCTGCTTGCTCTTCCTGTGCGGCTCTTCCTCTGCAGGCTCCTCCACATGGCGGCACATCCGCCCCAGGGTCAGAGGAGAAAGCTTGAGAAGAAATGCATTTTTTTTTTGCATTTTTGCCTCCTTCAAAGAGGAGCCACCCGGGGCACTGTGCCCCCCGCGCCCCACCCTTTCTATGCCTCTGCAGCCTGTATACCGACCGTGAGTTGTGGCCTTGCAATTGAATGAGGCCCAATGTCTCATGGGTACTTACACACTGGACTGATAAGCAACATAAAATCACTGCTCCTGTATTAAGACCCAGAAACAGTGGATTTCACATCTCATTTTTATATAACTTTTTTAAAAACAATGATAAAAATTAGACAAAATTAAATTACTGATTAAATATTGAATGAATGTTTTTGTGTATGGATAAATATGTATTAAAAATGTATGTATGGAGTAAGGTCAGCATTTTTAGGTTGCTGTAAATCAGTAATCAGAGGCCTAATTCTGTCATTATCAGAGTTAATGACTGAGGTTATCTCTGTTAATTATGTTGCTTGATAAGATGTATGAAGAGCCAAGAGACTTTGAAACTTGTTCATGTAATTAAAGACATTTTTGTTCCTACATTGGAAATGAGTTTAGAATGTCCATACAAATAAACATGTGTGTATATGCATTGCAGGTGCTAATTAATTTTGTGGAATAATCATATAAAACTATACTTCTAATTTATAAGAATTTGATGGTGTAAACTTATTTATATATATATATATTGTAAATGACCAATGTTGTGGTTCAGTCTCTAGTAAACATGATTTTTTGAGTATGTGGGACATATCTCACCACCGCCTCCTCCTAAAGTAGAGCTACATCCTTTACCTATATATAGACATGTAACTTTTTAAACCTTTCCTACAATAACCTAATTTATTTTAAGAACATTGTGTTTTGTATGTAAGGAAACCTGTGGTATAATCTATTGTAGGAAACCAAAAAAATAGAGCATAATGATTTTCTACTCTGAACTCAAGGACTCCAACAGGTATTGTGAAGCCAGGCAGAAGGTGAGGGGGGGAGATGGAGATTGACTGCCATGGGTAGCGACATTATGTAAATGTTGGTTTTCTAGAAAGTTATGTTATCTGAAGAAGAGCAAAAACTTACAAGGTCAATGTGCTCAGCTAATGTTTATGATCGTGTTGTAAACCATAAAACTCTACGTCACTACCTATTCCCGACTAACTTATAGGAGGACTAAAAAGAGAAAAACAGTTTGCCACATGTTTCATCTCAGCTTTAAAATGTCATTGAAGTATCATATTTACAGTATATCCTCTTGAAGAGCTTAATCTAATAATTGACAGTCTTTTTAAAATTAAAAAATACAATGTTTAATTTTTAACTGTTGTATTCAGTTTTGTTTTAATTCATAGAACAATTTGTTCCCAACACGATTAGACCCCCTGGGAGGTCCATCTTTATACAGTTTGAATGAAAAACAGCCACTTTGAATTGTTACTTGACAGTAGATCCAAATAGAACAACTTGAGGTAGGATACATTTCCTCCTCAGACTGTAGACCAAGAAGCATTCCAAGATTAACATGCACATGATAAAAACAGAGTCTGGAAAATTTAAATTAATTTATAAAAACGCTTTTATCTGCATGTGTTAGAGAGATACTAATGTTTTGAGTTTGTTACACACTTAGCAAACCTGAAGTTTTTCTCAAACTACTGTGGTCATTTAACTATTAAGTACCGTATTTTTCGCTATATAAGACGCACCTGCACTTAAGACTCACCTAGTTTTTAGAGGAGGAAAACAAGAAAAAAAAAATCTGAATCAAACACAAATACACTTCACACACAGATACACACCTACATTACACACAAATTATATATATATATATATATATATATATATATATACACATATACATACATATACATACATACACATATATATACATACATACACATACACATACATGAACACACACATACATACATATACATACACATATACATACACATATACTTACACACATACATACATATATACATATATACATACACACATACATATACATACACATATACATACATACATACATTGGCCCATCTTGACCTCACTCCATCGCGCATTGCTTCCTACCAGCACTCCTCCTGTACTGCAGCCTTCCCTTGTGTCGCGTGTGTGACGTCACTAGGATGCACCGGCTGACGCGATGCAGTTTAGAGGCATGCTGCTGGTGCTGTAGGAAGCGCCAATGGGGGGATCAGGAGTGGGGATCTAAAGGGGGGCAAGGGAAGGATCAGAGGGGTTGAAGGGGAGAATCAGGAGGGAGAGAGGATCAAGAGGGCAGAAAGAGGCAGTTTTAAAAGGTAAATTCGTCATATAAGACGCACCAACTCCCCCCCAGTTTTGGGGAAGAAAAAGTGCGTCTTATACAGCGGAAAATAAGGGATATGTGTGGAAACAGCTTGTTATGGTAAACCAAAGAAGTGTATAAAACCGTGATGGGCGTACGGGGCTCAGAATCTTAAATTGGATTACACAATGATATACACGTAGCAAACATTGGTAAAATCACTGTAAGTTGGATAGAGACAAATTAAAGGAAAAGAGAGGAATAAATAGTGATGAGAACTGTTTTGTAGGGCAAGAAAGAGAGATGCTATCATTTGTGGCAGGTGAAAATAGATTTTGCTGTCGAATAGGGACATGCCTTTCCACTCAAAGAGCAGGTTAAGGGAAACTTGCATTTTCCAGAGGCCACACAAAGTCCACATGCCTCAGATAACCCAACACTGGTACAGAATTATTATTATTATTAGTATTTATGGAAATATTCTATAGCTCTAAGTACAGGTGTCAAAGTTAATACATAAAACACAGATAACATTTGTGCATACTGTTACTGAACAATTTGAAGACACTGTTCTTACAGTCCAATGGTAAATTATATCAATATCATAATAAAATATTGATTAACAATAACTTACTAACTAATGCTTACTTGTTTTAAACAAAATACTGCATGAGATGAATTTATATTTTGAATTGCTATTTATATTTGTTAAAAGACCACTATACAATAAAAACAGCTAAGAGGTTGAATTGGCAGGGAAACTCATAAAGCTAGTTTTTCATAAGAGATTAAATGTTAAAATATTTGATTTTCCCTGAAAAATGTGCACATTATACACAGTTGCCAATTTTCTTCATCTGTTACATACTTCACAGACAAGTGCCATTTTTGTTTGAATTACAGTAGTGATTTCATTTGTTTGCCAGTTTTAATATTATAATATCACTCAGTACAAATGAAAAAAAGCCAATTTGTTTTAACTGGCACTTACTTTCTTTTGAAAACATTTAAAAATATAAAAACTGCACGTGTGAATACATTATATTATCACAAGATGATTTTGTGTAAGGTGATCAATGAAATCACCACAAAATTGCTAATTTTCCCAAGCTCCTCAGTCATGAATTACTCAAATCACTAATTGGACATAGTAGGTAAAACATTAGTTTACCTAATCCCCATCTGGGATGAACCAAGATAATTCAAAAATGTGAATCATGTTGTTTGCCTCTCTTGTGAACACAGGTTTGCAAAGAATTTCACAACAGTTTTTGGTTTTCATCTGGATAATCCAATGTGGCATTATTGTTTTCAATGTCATTTCTTAAACTGATACTGAAAATAAGCTGTATTTATGTATGTCACAAGATTCTGCTACATTCATGAAGATAAGATATTTAAAAACCTATATACTTAAATTGGAGAAATACATTTGGATTTATTAAAATAGCATAATAACCTACTAGGCCTCTAAAACTATTTTTTTCATACGGATCACTTCAAAGTTGACCAGGGGCTTGGCGGGCCACTTGATTACTGGAGAGGGTCTTTACAGACCATCTTATGATTTTTTTGGCTTTCTTCCTGTTATAATGCACTGTACCCTACTGGAATATAGACTGTAAATTTGCAACACATACAATCTAGTAAAACACGTTACTACTTAATACCTTGTTTCATAATTTTTGTAATCCCAGTTTGACTGAGAACCATTTGAATGAAGCCCATGTGCCACTCACTGTCAGAGGACCATGATTTGGAAACATCTGCATTAGACAATAAATTGATGAGTCAAATAAAGGCATAGAGCCTCATTCAATTCGGAAGTTATGGAATGTAGGCCGTAAGTCTGCGGGCCCACAGCGTTTGCAACTTATAATGCTATTCAACTGGCCGAGCCCACAAGCTATGGGCCGATAGCGAAATTCAGAAACCATGCCATTGTATGTAGCATTTGCGGGCTTGAACATGATCAGTTAAGCAAGGCCGTAACTCCCGATTTGAAACAGCCAATGGAAACAGATATCGTCATCATTACTGCAATGGAAAATGGAGTTTGGATTTCAAAGTCATACAGGCTTCAATTACGAGTTACGTTTGGGCCCACATTGTAGATATAATGCAATATTGATAAAGCCGTAAATATGACATTTTGTTACATGCGAGTTACAGTATATGTATTAACACATTGGTTGCCAGAATTGATATAACACAGAAATGACACATGAAATAAAGTATTTTTTTTGGCTGATTTGCGGGCCTGAGAATGTTGTTTTATTAACTCTAAGACATAACATCACTTTCCCTTTTTATAAAAGTACAGTATTGATTTTTTATTTGCATTTAAAGTGCTCTGGACATGTCATTAAGCATTTTGCGAGTCCTCCTTGAAACCCTTAACTTGTGGACAACAGACTTTCGCCATTTGCGGGCTTGATGGAGTGGTTAACGAGGGACAATTGGAGCAATTAAATAGCGATTCGCAATTTTAGCTTTTGGAACTCTTGCGGCCGTGAAAGATCAAATGCTTGGAGGGACATTAAATTGCGATTTTAAAAATTGCAATGAATCACAGCCCGGAGCCCGTAACTCGATCGGAACCTGCAATTGAATAGCAAAATTAAGTTACGGCCTCCATTTCCGAGCCCGGATCTCCAAAAGTATGTGAAAATGGTTACCCAAACTGCAGCAAAGCTGTCACTAACAATACATTGATGACCTTATTTTTTTTTACCTTCTCAATATGTTGCACATTATATAAAGACTAGATCTTATATTGTTTTTTGAATAACTAAACTTCACCATTTACATTTTTAACACTTATATGCAGATATTCATTACTGCAGAATTCCACTTCCAAAGCTGCTTCTGCTGCGTATTTTCCCTGGAGGATGTGTCCATTAACCCTGCTAAGCACTGGCTATTTTATCTGCCACATTCACATTGTGCAGATAGAAGCTGCAGCAGAAAACAAAGCAGTAGATTGCATATACAAGTTAATTAATTTGAGGCTGTATTAATTGGGAGTACACAGAGCATACTGTAGTTTGTAGATCTCATTTGTAGACAACTATGGTTCATACCTGGTTCCCTGGCGGTCCAGTGTTTTGAATTCAGTGCTTTTACCACTGTGACATGAGTTTGATTCCAGTCAGGGAACCAAAAGGTCACACCACCCTGAAGCCAAGCAGGGTTGGGCCTGGTCAGTACTTGGATGGGAGACTGCCTAGGCATACCAGGAGCTGTATGCTGTGGCCCACTAGAGAAGTAACTGGCAACCAACTCCAGCATGGATATAAATATGTTCTGGTGTTTTACGGTCCAGGAGTTTGCAATGACGCACAATTGTATATTACTGCTCATTGGCTGACAGAGACAAGCCCCTTTGAGCAGTTAAACATATAAATCAGTTTATTGTGCTTGGAGGACATCTTTAGAAAAACAAAGACACTATGACACATGCACAAATACCCTACCAAACCATAAATGCATTTAGGTTTCTTCTTTTGCATACTTGATGGATTTACAGTATGTATTTTTTTTTTTTAACGCACCTACTGTGTAACTATGCAGAACCTGCTGCAGCCATATAATATTGCAAGTTCAACACTATCACCATAGCTTTAAACTGCAGTATCAATGTCCCCTCCCCCAATGAAGAGTTCCTACATCTTAGGTTGCTGCAGGATGAGCTGCATCTTTGGATATCATCAGCCTGAAAGCTGGCTCTGCAAAAGAAGATACATTTAAATAGCTTTAAATAGCTGTAAGAATTCAATGCATACTGCAGTACTTACATTGGCAATCTGGTAATTTAGTAAGCATCTCAAGTGCATACCACACAATCACTTGATTTATTATTTCCTATGGGGGAAAAACAGTCCTTTTCAGCTCATATCTGGCAAGAAACTGCTTAGTGAATTCCCCCAATATATTTCTTTAAAATTGAAAAATTATGAAAACAGAGTATTTCTCAAAGCAAAAGACTGGGGTGCTTTTAATTTGTATGCCAGATTTAATACTATAATATCACTCTGACCTATTTTCTGCACAAATGAACATACTAATTAGTCTTAACTGGCACTTTGTTTCGAAAACACTTAAAGGGAGATGGAAATATTATTTTGTCTTTGTTGCATCAAAAAGAGGGTATTTGATAAAGGTCTCAGAACACCAAAAAAATATATTTTGCAGATTAACTGCCCTTGGGGGCATGGCCTCTGCCAGCCAGTGCAATCTACAGACATACATTACTGCAGCCAATCAGGTTGCAAGGGTGTGTCCCAGTTCAGGGCAATGGTAAGGCTGCTTATATTTTCAGGATGAAGGGAAAATACCTTGTAATGTATTTTGTTTCTTATGGCAGAAAATTCAGTTTTCTGCTCTCTTGTCTCTCTGGAATTTGAGCAATGCAGACCAGCTCCAGGTAGGTTAGTGCTCAGCTCCGGTGCTGCAGCTTGCAGCTTCCCTATGTAGTGACCAAAAGAAAGAAAACAACAACCCTTAACAAATTATCTGTGCAGCTATGGTTTAATTTGTCAGTGCAGTTTAGTCCAGAATCCAGGGAAAAGCTCCTATCAATCACAGCCTTTCCCATAGAGAATCACCACAGCACTCACATGCACTTAGCTATCTGCTATTACTCATTCTACAGCCAGTGGGCAGGATAGACTTATATGTAAATAGAGACATAAAACTTTTGTAATTTTTTTCAACACGCGGAGTTAAATTCTTGAAAAAACAGCTGTGTTCCATGCCCTTTTAAGAAAATCTGCACAGGTGAATAAAATATCTATGTTACCACTTTATTATTTTTGTAAGAATAAACCACCATTTTGTTCAAGTCTTCCCAAACCATTCAGACTTTATTTGACATTAGTCAAATCATTAGGAAACATAGTAGTTCAAATATTATGTCAACTAATCCTATTTTTACATAAGGTGAACTAAGACAATTCACAGATTTGAATCATGTTGTTTGTATATCCTGTGAACACAGGTTTGCAAAGAATCACAACACAGTTTTTGGTCCCGCTTTGGATAATCCAGTTAAACAGCATTGTGACATTATCATTTTTAATGTGAGATCTAATGTAACAATAACTATCCTATAACTGATGGTCAAATTAGGCATAAATTAGGTTTTCACCAGTATATATAATTGCACTAAACATTTTGACGGTAGAGGAGTCAAGTAAAATAAGTAAATAAATGAATATGTGTATTGTAGGTTTACTCTAAGTGAATCAAGGAGAAACAAGTTGAATTTGAAACAATATTTTTAAAATAACATAGAAAAAAAGATAGATAGATAGATAGATAGATAGATAGATAGATAGATAGATAGATAGATATGCAGATGGGGAAAGATATATTCAGATAGATAGAGCAATATATTGTAGAGAGAAAGAGATAAAGTGATAGATAGATACATAGAAAGATATGCAGATAGATAGAGCAATATATAACTATAGAGTGATAGATAGATAGAGAGATAGAGAGATAGATAGATTTACTAAAATATTCTGTACAACAAATAAATCACAGAAACTATTTGAAACTTAATAGCAAAAACTAAAAAGCATCTTGGCCTGGCACATGGAAATCATTTTTGGCAATAAAGACGTTATGTTTTAATAAAATGGAATTATACTTTTACTTTTAGTAATTTAACAGCATAAAATATGTTCAAGACACTGCTAAATCCATATATATCTTATTTATATGTAAGGGATGGATTTTACTGAGTCATCTTTATTATATATGTTTTATATATCTCTGACAGTGCTTTGCCGTATCATTTTTTCCCCATACTGGTATTCCTACTTTTACATTTTTATTTAATCTTTTTTACAAGTATATACTTAAAGAGCCATAGACTATAAGTTGTTCTTTCCAAACTGGTGTCCCTTGCGACGAATGCAGTTAATTGGGGCAGTTTAAACTTATGATATCATATATATTTTCAAATGTTATTTATTTATTCAATATGTATGAATTTAGATATTCAGATATACATATTTTAAATTATTATTTGAATTCAATTTTGACATTCTCCTACATTTTGTATTAATTTGCCACCCCTGTATTTGTAATCTATGGTAAAATAAATAATTTTTCAAGTCTTGGAGCTTATAATTCTTTGTGTGAAATTCATCTTTGACCAATGCCACGTGGCCTTATCATTTAGTACTAATTACACATTTCAATAAGGAGCCATCAGATGTAGAAGATGCAAGTAGCATTTCACTTTAAAATGGAAATGTATATTACTGCAGAATACAACATACTGTCGAATAGTCGTGAGCAATAAGTGGTCCACGGGCCTTATGCAGCCTTCAGACACTTACCATGTAGCCCCCCAGCCTTTTCTTTTGAGTCGGAGAACGTCTCCCTCTTCAACAGGTATTGCTCTTTAGTAGAGCTTGCTAATGTGCAAAACAATTTTCTAAAGTTTTAAATAAATAAAGCCCTTATCTCTTAACTATTAAATTAAAATTTACTTCTAAGGCAGCAGAAATGTTTCCTTTGTTCATAGAAAGTGGGGGACAGGAATGAATTCCAATAAGTTTTCTGTTATATTTTGTTTAAAGATTGCCAACAGAACTCAAATGGAAGAGCTCTAGTAAGATGGCTCCTCCTCGGTTTTCAGGCAGACTAGCTATATAATCTCCCACAGCACAAGCAGAGTCAGCTAAATATAAGCTATATGCTTCTGTGGTCATGGCTTTTGCTGCTGACATTTATAAATTTCTCCTGATGGTCATTTTTGCGCAACAACCCACGGCTTTTTGTCAAATGATGGATCTAGAGGATCAGTTCCTCCAGGGTCTGATAGTAAGCCAGAAGCAGCACTGTAAACAGCCATGTGCATTTCCATGTAATTTACAGAGTCCTTCTAGAGTTACTCAGCAGAAAAGGAGCAATGTAGTGCTTGATCAGAGCTGCAAATTAAGTCACAAGAAATAAAGAAACTTTAAAAAAATAAATATGCATTTTTTTAATAATAGGCTCAATTCTTATTCTTTGTTGTAGTGCCTACAGGGCCAATATGTCTTAAAAAAAGAACTTATACAGTGGTCCTTTAAGGTCACTCGTGTCTCAGGTGGTAATATTAAGCTGCTTGAAAGCTTTATGTAAATGAATGGTCTTGTCACTTTATGAGTGATTAATGGTGAACAAATGGCATGCTTTTATAAGTCTTTTTCTTAAACTGCTTTCTTTGAAAAAAACTACTTTCTATACTTTTTTCAACAGCAGGAATATAATTTATAAGCCATTTATATACACATTATTGTACTGACTGTATTTCAGTATCCTGACACATGAAAATATGAGCAATAAAAACAACTGCTTTAAGAACTGAAAAATGCAATATCTAAATAAATGTTTTATTATATAGAAAACATTTTTTTTATAAAGTTATAAAACAACACATGGATTCAAATATTTATTCTATATTAAAGGGCAAATAAAATGTCAAATTTCCAGTGTGATCCTTTTTAGATCTTAAGTTGATAGTGTACAAAATGTTTTTACAAAGTTTAGAATACATACTAACAACCTTTAAATATTAACAGCCTTATTAAATTGCGATTCGGCCAATTGAATCGGGCTCTATTTAAGCACATAGCATTTTTTTTACAGATGTTTTTAGTTAGTGAAGACCTTGCTTTTGGATAGAAGTTCACTAAATAAAAACTTCTGTAAAAAGAATATGCTATGTGCTTAAATGTGTTTTTATGTTCCTTTACTTTAAAGCTAATATTGTTTATTATTATATTATTGTTTGTTAGATACATCTCAAGCATGTGAAGTTTTTAACAAAATAGTTTTCCTTTAAGAAAGAAATGAGACACCTCAGGTATATAAAACATTGATGCCTATATTCTATACAAACTTTCCTGTGCAAAATAATGGATGGGTTAAAATGATTTATTTTAGCGTTAATTGTTCTTTTAATATTTCACGTCAAGAACAGATTTATAAAATGTTTTATGCTGCCTCTCTTAGTATTGAGTAAGACTAGTAATAATAAAACTTAACTTTTATTGTAGGTTGATTAAATGTATATGTAGAGAGGAAAAATAATAATCATAGTGTCCAATATCCATAAAAAAACTCAACAATAATGTCTAAAAGTAACAAGAAAAATGTAAAATCTTATGATATCATATATATTTCCATATGTTTAATTATTTATTCAAAATATATAAATGTATACATTCAGATATACATATTTAAAATAATTATTTTAAATCCTGCCCTCCAGCTAACTTGCTAATATAAATCCCACTTACCAGCAATCTAGCCAATATAAATAACCATGGTCATTTAATCTATAACCGTGGGGGTCTCTATGGACCCCCATGACACCGTAACTACCAACATAGTGGCCCCTGTTTATTATTAACCTTTTTTGTAATGAGAGGAGGTGTTAAAATAGGAGGAAAGATGAAGGTCATTATGCCGCATGGTTGTCCGCAAGGGCCCCATAGACATGCCACTACCCCTCCCCCAATTAAATAAATGAAATACATTAAGAAACAATTATGTAAATAACAAATAATTACAAATAAAATATTAAAATTAAAATACAAAAGATAATTCTAAACAAAATAAAATTGTTGCACCTCTTTAGGGGGAATTTATACATACCCTCCCTTGGACTACTTCAGGACAGTTTTTCAAATTATCAATATCCACTCTCAACTAAGCCTGGGAGGGACAAACAGTAAACAATCCAAACTTTAAGTTCTGTACTGTCCTTCATCCTCTGGATTCCAGTCTCAATTTATTTTCGTCAGCAGATGGCTCATCTGCTTCCGTGCTGTAGACTTCTTGAATCGCTTATTTCTTTAGAAATACATTACTTTTTTGCCCAGCGGCTAGCTATCAGCTACTATGCTTTAACACTTTCTCTGGCCTCTGGGTTAACTGCAAAACATCCTCCGAGCTACAACACCCTCTCTGGACTGCTACTCTCTCACTGGCCCAGCTGCAGCTCTTTCTCCAGGCTGCAGCTCTCTCGCTGGCACAGCTGCAACTCTCCCTCTCTGAGTTGTGGCTGCAACTCAACTCTCCAACAAACTGTCTTAAACTTTTCACAGCTGCAGTCCCATTGTGAAGTAAGAAAGTTTTAACACATGATGAACTGGATTGGGTATATGCCTCTATCCAGCCACAGGCTCACACATTTATGCTCTTGGACTCTATCACATTTCTGTACAGCTTTGTCACTATATACAGTGCCTTGCAAAAGTATTCACCCCCTTGACTTTTTACCTATTTTGTTAAATTACAGCCTTAAGTTCAATGTTTTGTTAATCTGAATTTTATTTGATGGATCAGAACACAATAGTCTAAGTTGGTGAAGTGAAATTAGAAAAATATATACATAAAACATAATACATATTTTTTAGAAATAGAAAACAGAAAATTGTCATGTGCGTATGTATTCACCCCCTTTGTTATGAAGCCCATAAAAAGCTCTTGTGCCACCAATTACCTTTAGAAGTCACATAATTAGTGAAAGGATGTCTCCCTGTGTGCAATATAAGTGTCACATGATCTGTGATTACATATACACACCTTTTTTGAAAGGCCCCAGAGGCTGCAACACCTAAGCAAGAGGCACCACTAACAAAACACTGCCATGAAGACCAAGGAACTCTCCAAACGAGTAAGGGACAATATTGGGAGAAGTTCAAGTCAGTTTTGGGTTATAAAAAAATATCCAAATCTTTGATGATCCCCAGGAGCACCATCAAATGGAAAGAACATGGCACAACAGCAAACCTGGCAAGAGACTGCCCCCCACCAAAAAAAAAAAAACAGAGAAGGAGGGCATTAATCAGACAGGCAGCACAGAGACCTAAGGTAACCCTGGAGGAGCTGCAGAGTCCAACAGCAGAGACTGGAGTATCTGTACATAGGACGACAATAAGCCGTATGCTCCATAGAGTTGGGCTTTATGGCAGAGTGGCAAGAAGAAAGTCATTACTTTCAGCAAAAAGCAAAATGGCATGTTTTGAGTTTGCGAAAAGGCATGTGGGAGACTCCCAAAATGTATGGAGGAAGGTGTTCTGGTCTGATGAGACAAAAACTGAACTTTTTGGCCATCAAAGAAAACGCTATGTCTGGTGCAAACCCAAAGAACACCATTCTCACAGTGAAACATGGAGGTGGCAACATCTTCTGTGGGGATGTTTTTCGGCAGCCGGGACTGGGAAACTGGTCAGAGTTGAGGGAGAGATTGATGGTGTTAAATACAGAGATGTTCTTGAGCCAAGCCTGTACCACTCTGTGAGTGATTTGAGGCTAGGACGGAGGTTCACCTTCCAGCAGGACAATGACCCCAAACACCCTGCTAAAGCAACACTTGAGTGGCTTAAGGGAAAACATGTAAATGTGTTGGAATCACCTAGTCAAAGCCCAGACCTTAATCCAATAGAAAATCTGTGGTCAGACTTAAAGATTTCTGTTCACAAGTGCAAACCATCCAACTTGAAGGAGCTGGAGCAGTTTACAAGGGGGAATGGGCAAAAATCACAGTGGTAAGATGTGGCAATCTCATAGAGACTTATCCAAAGGGACTTGGAGTTGTGATTGCCGCAAAATGTGGCTCTACAAAGTATTGACTTTAGGGGGATGAATAGTTATGCACATTGACTTTTTCTGTTATTTGTTAGGCAACAAAACACAAAAAATGCCAAGGGGGTGAATACTTTTGCAAGGCACTGTATGCATGTATATATATATATATATATATATATACATACAGTATATATATATATATATATATATATATATATATATATAAAACATTTTAAATACATTTTATAAATTAAATATATAATACACATCTCTATATAAGCAGCTATCTATGAGTGTATTAATAGGAAATAATGTACAGAGCTACTCTTGTTGTTCTCAAGTATCAAACTGTGTCAAAATCTATTTATGGTATTATTTGCGAAGCTGAGGCTCTATAGTGTGACATATCACGATTTTTACCTGTTTATTGATTGCTCCAATTTTCTTAAACATCTATTATTATATCAATTATGTTTATGCATGTGTGTTTATCTATTTCATAGAATGACGACATAAGAAATGCGCTCATAAATATTTATTATACTGACAGCACAACAAATTATAAAAAATGTTTAAGTTCTAGCCTCAGGGACTGAAGGCAGAGCTATGGGAATTGAACTGGGAGTTGTGTACAGAGAATACAGTCAAGGAACTAAAAGCATGAGACAGATGTGGAGTTGTCCAAATATTTTTATATTATGAACTAAAGCTTGGGAATACGCTATTTGTTTCTTCACTATAAAACATTCTCTTTTAGTTTATCCGTGGCAAGATGTTTTAGGATTTGGAAGTTCTTCTAGCTTAGGTGTTACCCTAATGTACAGAGGAGCAAAATAATTTGGTACTGAATACAGGCGGTCCCCAGATTAAGAACGAGATACTTTCCTGAGAACGTCTTTAGGTCAGATTTGTATGTAACTCGGACCCCTGATGAATAATAATAATAATAATAATAATAATAATAATACTATATCACTCAGAGGTGATAATAATAAAGTGAAATATTGTAGTAATAGTAATTGTCTGTACTGTAATAATAAGTTACAGAAACTACTGTGCTCTTTTAATTCAAACAAACAGAACTTATAAACAAAAACTTTGGGAGCCCGTTCTGTAAGTCGGGTTGTCTGTAACCTGGGGACCTCCTTTACTGCAGTTTCATATTCAGCTGCTTCATTGCACCAACTGCTTTGCCAGTACTGCGCGTAATGTGATATTCATTCATTGATCTTAACTTGTGTTCATTGCGGTAACCCACATTTGAAAGTAGATGCACATTACTCAATGATTACATCTGTATTATTAGATTACCATAAATATGTAGATTCTTATAACAATCAAGTCCCATGTCCTCAGGAAATATTACACATACTATCTTTTAAAGAATAGCAATAGTTGATAGACCAGGACCACAAAAATCATGGGAAACAGGCTCCTAAAAAGCTCAACTGGCTCCTAACTTTGTAGTTGTTACAGGTATATTTCTATATATAATCACTTTGGTGGTTCTTAAAAAAGTTTTGCTGGCTCCTCATAAACTTCATGGTTCCTAGGTTTCAATTAAAGTTATCAACCGTGAGGCAGTGTCTATTAAAGTATCTCCTCTAAAAATGCTTTAATGCCCATGGTTTACTTATCTGCTAACCTTGAACCCTATGTACATCTTTGCATATGCAATTAAGAGTGCTGTAGCAGCACAGTAAATCCTACCCAACAATGGTAATCCCCCATCCCTAAAACATTGAGCAAGGACTGCTAAAAGTCACTGCTCTGAGTGAACTGCACGACACAGCCGAAAAGCAAGGTAAAATCTCCATTGAGTTTTGCACTGACAATAAATTGCAAGTTACTCCCTGACAGTCTAACCCTATGCTAACAAGCTTATAAGAATCACTAGCAAATCAGGGCACTGCCATAACTGGAAAAAGCAGAAGAAAGATCTATGTGTAAAGACTAATTCACAAGTATTTTTTAAACCTTTGCTGAGTTCCCCAGAAGCATTTAAAGTGACAGTATAGCACAAAAAGCATTACAAAATTATGAAATGTCAACATTATTTGACACTTACCAATCCGATATTAACGTTGCTGAGGAACAAATACTCTAATGCTCTATAAATATATCATATTTTATCAAAAAACAAACACATTTTTATTTATTGAAGCTATACATACAATTGTCCCATCTTTTTAATATCAAAATATATTAATAAATAAAAAACAGTTACTTATATATACAGTAAATATATATATATATATATATATATATATATATATATATATATATATATATATAAAAATATATATATATATATATATATATATATATATATATTATGTTTTCTTGCCGCAGGAGTTACGACTCTTTCCACTCATTATAATATTCATGACATTCCCTACTGGCTCCTAGAGCCTGTCTCATCCATAAAGCTTGATTTGACTGCACCTACACAGAAAACTGTTGCGTCTTAAGCAGGACTTACAGCAGTGCACTGAGTGCTCTAACCTGGGGGAGTAAAATATTTACATTGGAGTAGAAGTTAGGGAAAAAAAAGGTCCCACAGCGAATTTACGCCAGTGCCCTAAACTCATGAATTATTCTGAAATTACAGAAGTCATTTAGGTATGCATTTTGCACTGCCAGATACTTTGCACCAAGGCAATGAATTAGACAACATTAGAATTGGCAAGAAATACAAGGAACCAAGAACTATTAAAACTATTTTAAATATGTTTTTTTTAAGACTGTAAATTGATGATGAAACCTTATCAGTATTATTTGAACACTAAAGGTTTATGGATGGTTGATGCACAATGATAAAATACATGTGACATTAAAAAATGTGTAATTTCATAAAAAAAAAAAATTAATGCTCATCTGTTTTTTGCTTCTTTTACTCAATGTGATAAAATTATTGTATGTGTAAAAATGTAACAGAACCAAGTTTACTCAGAGCAAAAAAACACAACATATTAAAAAACATTTTCAATATTTAAACAGTCATAAATATGGCAGCACTAAAATGCAATAAGGTCTCAGACAAGATTAACTTTAAATTGCTTCAGGAAATAACCGAATATACAGATGTAGCGAAAACAACAAAAATAGAAAACTATTACAAAAATGCCTAAGTAAACAAAAACAAATGTCAGGTAAATTTTTATCAACACCCTCTACTTTCACCAGTTTTAAAAAATAACTATAATAGTCTGTAATGGGTGATATTTACAGGAGTGTTGAAGAAATGACCATTGCAATAGAAACTGTAAAATACTACACACAGACAAATGTCTGCAAACTTTTTGTAACACATGGGCTGAGATATTTCCTGTTGGCTGGCCGCACGCAGATTTCAGTGAATTTCTTGTCAATGTAAAGCTTATTATCCGCCAGTACCCTAACCCTAAACCCTAACCCCAAACTCTAACCACTAACCCTAGGAAATTCACTGAAATCTCTGCTTTGCCACCTAGTGGCAGATAGCTGCCACTCTGTGCTACCAGCCAATAGGAAAGGTCCCATAGACTGTTCATGATGACAGTGCTTAAATGTACTGTTTGCTAGGTATTGTCCATATAAACTCAATAGTTCAGTTTTAAGCAATAATTGATACAAAAAAAGGATCGGCACTAACAGTGAAATCTTTACATTTTTTTTCTTTTGTTGTTGTTTAGTCATTCAGTTGCGTCTAACTCTCCGTGACTCTATTGACCACAGCACACCAGGTGCATCTCTCAGTCACTTGCCCTCTGAGCTTCATCAAGTTTATGTTTATTGCTTCAGTGACCTCATCTATCCACCTCTGTTGTCCCCTTCTTCTTGTGCCTTCAATCTTTCCCAGCATCAGAGTTTTGTCCAGGGAATCCTGCCGAAAAATATTTGAGCCTCAGCCTCATGATCATACCTTCTATTGAATAGTTTGTCTTGACTTCCTGAAGTATTGATTTATTGGATCTTCTTGCAGTCCAATGGACTCTAAGCAGTCTTCTCCAACACCACAATTCAAAGGCGTCAATTCTACGGCGCTCAGACTTCTTTATGGTCCAGCTCTCACATCCATATGTTACTGCTGGCAATAACATAGTTCAAACTATGCGGACCTTTGTAGATTGTTTTATATCTTTACTTTTTACTAGCTTGTCCAAGCTTACCATAGCTTTCCTCCCCAGAAGCAAACATCTTTTAATTTCATAACTACAGTCACCATCTGCAGAGATCTTGAATCCAAGGAAAATATAATCTGTCACTGCCTTCACTTCTTCTTGACAGAAAGTGAGATTGCCGTTTGCCATGATCTTCATCTTTTTAACATTGAGCAGCAGGCCAGCTTTTGCACTCCCTTCTTTTACCCTCATCAATAAGTCCTTTAGTACCTCCTCACTTTCAGTCATCAGAATAGTATCATCAGCGTATCTGAGGTTGTTGATATTCCTTCCAGCAATATTGATTCTGGCTTTGGATTCATCCAGTCCAGCCTTACGCATGATGTACTGTGCATATAAGTTGAATAAATAAGGTGACAATATACAACCTTGTCGCACTCCTTTTCCGATTTTGAACCATTCTGTTGTCCCATGTTCGGTTCTGACCGTGGCTTTTTGGCTCTTTAGGAGGAGGAGGAGATGATCTGGTACTCCCATCTCTTTAAGAACTTGCCACATTTTGTTGTGATCCACACAGTCAAAGGCTTTATAATAGTCTATGAAGCAGAAGTAAATGCTTTTTTGGAACTCTCTTGCTTTCTCTATTATCCACGGGACATTGGCAATTTTATCTTTTGTGTCTTCCTCTGCAGAACCCGGCTTGCACATCTGGTAGTTCCTGGTCCATGTATTGGTGGAGTCAAGCTTGTAGAATCTTAAGTTGACCTTGCTGGCATGTGAAATTAGTGCAATTGTTTGATAATTGGAGCACTCTTTGGCACTGCTTTTTGGGGATTGGGATGTAGACTGACCTTTTCCAGTCTATTGGCCATTGTTGAGTTTTTTAATTTTGAATAGTTCCATTGAGATTCCATCACCTCCTGCAGTCTTATTATCAGCAAGATATCCTAGGGTCCATCTCACTTCATTCTCCAAGATGTTTTGTTGCTTTTTCCTGGATTATGTTGCAAACTTAAGTCCAAAGTCCTTCAGGCATTTTATCTTCCATTTCTAGTCCCTTAAATCTATTCTTTACTTCCACTGCATACTCACAAGGGATATCATTTATTTTGTATCTACTTGGTCTGATGGTTTTCCCTCTTTTCTTCAGTTTAATTTTCGACTTTGCAATAAGAAGCTCTTGGTCTGAGCCGCAGTCAGCTCCAGGTCTTGTTTTTGCTGACTGTATAGGGCTCCTCCATCTTTGGCTGCAAAGTACATATTCAATCTGATTTCTATGTCGTCTCAGAAGCTGTTGGAAGAGGGTGTTTGCTACGACCAGAGAATTATCTTGACAGGATTCTACTAATCTCTGACCTGCTTCATTTTGTACTCCAAGCCCAAACTTGCACGTTATTCCAGGTGTCTTTTGGTTCTCTACTTTAGCATTCCAATCTCCTATGATGATAGTAACATCTATTCTTGGTGTTATATCTATGACGTGTTGAATGTCTTCGTGGAAATAGACAACTTCAGCTTCTTCAGCATCCGTGGTTGGAGAATAGACTTTGTTTCACTGTGATATTAGATGGCTTGCCTTGAATTCAAATCGAAATCATTCTGTCATTTATTGGGTTGTAACTGAGTACTGCTTTGGCCACTCTTTGATTAACTAGGATGGCTACTCCATTTCTTTTGCGGGATTCTTGACCACAGTAGAAGATCTGGTAGTCTGATGTGAAATGTCCCATTCCAGTCCATTTAAGTTCACCTATTCCCATGATCTCAATGTTAAACCTTGTCATTTCCTTCTTGACCACATCTAGTTTGCCTTGGTTCATAGTTCTAACATTTCAGTTTCCTATGCTAAATTGATTTTTGCCGCATCTTTAAAAAAATGTATTCTTACAAGACATAAAACAATAATATGCTGCTTCTATCACAGGATCTTTATTTTTTAGACCAGACAAGCAGGATGTGGCATTTATTGTGTTTGTTGCCTATAAAGGAATAAAGGTTATAAGGTGTTTGTAAATGATATGATTTCAAATATAAAAGTTACAACAAACTGCTAGATTAATACTTATTATCAGGCATGTGAATAATAACGTGCTGTATCTTTTGGTGAAGGAATATTATTTTTGAAAAATGCCATCTAGTGAATAATATATATGTCATTGTAATATAGGTGGAATTAGAGCTTTACTCCTTGTGGTAGACATTTTGTTGTTCATATGACTTTTTCTCAGGGAAATAGCTTCAGGTTATGACTAATTTAGTTTAATTTCTCTGGTTGCATAAATCTGCTAAATATGATAACATGTGTCTTAATATGGAATTTTCTATACACTTAAAATAAATATTAAGGGTGTCACGAGATATAGAAAGAAAGGACCTACAATTCCCTATGTAAGGAAACCTAGTAAATACTATAGCGCCTAAAAAGTATGGAGATGACAAACCGTAAACAAACTAAAAACAGAATGTGTACCATTGGTTTACAGTAAAATATTCCCTAACCCCCAAAGTAACAAATTGATTAATTTGTAAATAGTATTAAAATGTAATGAGGTAATTTACAAATGTTTGTAATTTTTTATAACCAGGAGTTAAATTCTATCTTGGAAGTACAAACCTATGATACTTGCATTAACACCGTAACATTAATATTGCTTAATTATGTGTAATTAAAATGTGTTACTTCTGCCAACATATATGCAGATGAATGTGCATAATTACATACAGTATTCATTAGTATTAAATACATGTAACTGTCGGTTTAATATTTTTATAACACCACATATTGATTTGGGTGTTGTGTTCTAAGCTTTAATACAGGGTATCAAGCACTTAGAGAAATTACATTTTCCAAGGTTAGTTTTACTTCTCTTTCTCCCAAGAGACATAGGCAGAAATTTAATTAAGCGCAAAAATGTATGTTGCGTTTTCCATTAAATAAATGAATGATATATAACAGGAATTGCCATGCAAATCTCTTATAGGCATATATCAAGTGTTTACTGAAACACTTTAATAAAGTGATGGAGATTTAAATACAGTTAAAGGGACACAGAAGGATTCTGGATTTCACTAGGAGAATAATATACCTATGTATTTTTCTGCATAAAAACTTACAAATAGTTCCTAACTGGTTTATCCCATCTGTAGCTCATAAAGACAGTTCTTCTAAGCACTGTCTCATATACAGGGATGTAGGAGCCACAATAATTCTGAGGGGATGCAGCTTGTTCTATACACAGGCCGTAAAATAGCTTGTAGATACATACATACAAACATAGAAAAATCTGTGGGGGGGGGGGGGGGTTATTAATCTGTCCCATCCCCCCAGTTCCTACACCCATGCGCATATCAACCAATCAGTGGCAACATTCTGCGACGTGCTGCTTGAGTCAGGTTACTGATTGGCTAATTTGAAGTGTGGCCCTTCACAGTCAGTGTATTCACAAACAAAACTGAGCTTTTAAGCGTGTCTTAATAAAACAAAGTACATAAAAGTAAATGGATACATAAGTACATTATATTGCTAGTAAAATCCAGAAACCGTCCATGTACCATTAAGCAATTTATGCATTCCTATAATAAGCATAAGACTAATATGAAGTTTATTTAAGCCAAAAATTTTAGGTAGATAGTATGGCCTTTGTGTCAGAAAGGTTATGGAATAATAGTGGATTCATATCACATTTGGTGGAGTTGTCCTGAGGGGCAAACAATCCAGTCCAATGTTTATACCAGAGGTGGGAAAGTTCAGCCCTGGAGGACCACACACAATCGTGGATTTGAAGGTATCCTTTCTGTTCACAGGTTAGTCAGTCAAGATGACTGAAAAAAGTTATTGACTCACATGTGCGCAGCAGGGATATCATCAAATGCAGGCATGTATGTGGCCCTCCAGGACCCAACTTTATATACAACAGAGACGGTGCCAAGCATTAACATGTGGAAAGGTTCTGTTGTCTTTTATTACTGTTAAATTACATGTTTTAATGTAACCTGGTGTTTGTAATGGCATATGATAGCTTGAAAAGGAGCATCATACCATTTTACATCACTAAGGAGTCTGTGTGTTAGATGAAATGGGGCAAATTGAAGGGAATGCAGAATAAATGAATCTATCTGAAACGTATTTCAACTCACAGTTGTAATATAAATGTTTCAAAAGGCAAAGGGCCCTATTACAATTGCTCTCTTTTTTGCGCACGCTACCTATCCATCCCAAGCTCAGCCACACAAACCTGTCAATAAGCTAGGCAGCACCTACCCAGACACTTCTCCTGTTGTCCGTAAGCCCTGATGCCCAAGGTGTCTCAAATGAACCCCTATTAGCATGGAGTCTTTATAGACACACATAGTAACTAAAATTAAGCCCTATTACCATGGGAATCTATATAGACCCTCATGGCATCTAAAATTAATCCCTATTACCATGAAGGTCTATATTGCTTAGATTGATACGGTCCATCGATGTGAGGTGCTAGACTGATCATAGCATCAAATCCAACACTTGAATAATTTTCAGAGGCATTTTTATGCCTCTGAAGGTGGTTTGGAGTACACTTAGGATTGGACATGAAAAAAAGGCTTACACACAGTTACTAATATGCTTGAAGCACTTGTATCTCCAATTATGATTGCTGGAAGGGAGACATGAATCTGACAGCTAGCCCGAACTTGCCAGGGCATGGCATTTTACTCTATTCATGCAGAGCTGGATTTATGTTGGATTATGATTGATACGTCGGTAATTACAGGTCAGCTTCACATGTAACTTGCCCTAAGTGGGCAACACCTGGACTACAGCATTGTAGCATGAATAGGATGATAACTTTATATTCATGTTTGGGAAAAACATATCTAGAACTGTAATAGGTCATTCTAAAACTATAGGTTACAGACTCATACAATAAAGTTTGTACGTTTCAGATTATGATTGTGAAATTATAATAGCCTACTTTTTAGATCATTTAAAGGACCACTGAAGTCATTCAAACAGCTCATCAGATACAGAAAGAGCATTGTAAATAAATTAAATACAGTAGATGCATGTAGAGGACACAGACACATCTAGAAGAGTAAGATGGGGCAGTTGGAGGTATGTTACTGGCATGGAGCAATTATCCATGCCAAAAAGCCCATTTTGGGCACATATTTTAAATGGATGTCATTTACAGAATAGAAATGTGTTTAAATCAAGCAAAAAGGGCAAATCTCTGTTTATAAATTGTTGCTATTGCTGAGTCATTCAGTTGTGTCTGACTCTCTGTGACCCTATGGCACATCTTGTGTCTAGTTCTGCTCATACATAAGGTTTTCATGGAAAGACACTGGAGTGGGTTGACAGTTCCTTTTCTAGTGGACCACCATTTGTCTGACCTCACTGCTATGACCTGCCCATTTTGGGTGACCCTACATGGTATAGCTCACCGCTCCATTGAGGTACACATGCCCCTTCACCACAACAAGTTAGCGGTCCAGAAGAGGTGTTTATAAATACTGAATTGTTTAACAAAAATGTGTTTTATATAGGCTCACAGAATGCCATATATTTCTGATCCAACATAATGTTTATGTGTACAGGATATCTATCTTTCTATCTATCTATCCATCTATACTGTCTATCTGTACTGTAGTACAATGGTTTGCTATGGTCTGAGCAGTAACTGTGGTAATCCACCTAACGTGAACAGAGCATACAAACAGAAAATACCTCTCCATTCTAATTGGCTAATGAGCCAGGCCCCAAAAAAGAGCATTGAGGAAGCAAGAAGGAGGACTGGAAGCAATGTATTCATGAAATCTTCAAAACAAGATAACTCTGTTGAAAAAGATTCAATTACAAAATCTCAAAAACTAGCTCCACATTTTAATGAGATCTAATTAATGCTGAAGACCATTTCCCATCAACTTTGTGTCCCTTTCAGCAGTTGGTGGGCAGTGTGATACACGGAGGTTTGGCCCTGAAAGATAGTCATGCAGCTCTCATTAAGTTTTCTTGGAGATCAGTATGTTCAAGAGGTCTCCTGAGGAGTTGGAAACCCTCTTCTTGCTCATGCAATCCTCACCAAAGTATATTGGGGCATCTGGACAATTAAGGTATAAAGTATTTTTTTTTAAAACATATGTATAATAGATACAATCTATAATTTTTTTTTTTAAATCTGCAAAGTCTGTAATTTTTTCATTTATGTTTCTAAATATCCATCTGTATGTATTAATTCAGATCCTTTAATTTTACCTAAAATATAACAATTTAATCCAACTTGTAAGGTTATAAATCTTGTTCTCTTTACAGAACAGGTGCTTTATCTATAGAATGATTACCACCAACAATGTGCTGTTTCTTATACTAAATATTAAAAACTGTTTTGGGAGAGATTCAGCTGGTTTATAACTGCCAAGCAATTACTGAAATGTTTCTGCATAGCTCACCATATTAATTCTACCTCTGATGCATAAAACAATTTAGAAACTAATTGTGTAGCCAACAATAAATATCAGTGAAGCAGCAAAGCGTGTGACCTTTATAGGCATTTTTATTTAGTCTGGTGATGTTTTTTCTTTTATTGTCTTTATCTATAATTAAAGGGACATTTTTTTTAATGAATCTGTTTTTATACCTTTATAAATATATTTTTGTGAAGTATATGGAATATTTTGGGTTCACTTGCTCTATTTTGCCAGTATAGGGGCAGCCATTTTGCCCTTCACATCGTCTTCAATGATATCTTCCTCCATCTTATTTAGCTTGTGCTTTCAACTGTATATGCACAGATGACGTAATTGGTGGACAGAGCCATGCACACACTGGGAGTCCAGTTACACCATAACATGAGAAGCCTCTCTACTGTTGGTGTGATACATCCCCATAGTAGGAAAGGAGCACTTTATTAAATAAATACAGTGTGATAAATATTATTTGACAGCACACAAACTCTTCCTATACTATTATCTAATTAAAATAATTTTGTTGACTGTAAGTATTCTTAAGTAATTCTATAAATATTTGTACTGGTGTTTACTTGTTTTTCAGTAAAAATATATTGTAAAAAAAATGTTTCAAAGGTTGGATTTTTTAGTATCCTCTTTAGGCTCATCCCTCATCTAAATCCCATTCATGCACTTATTTATCATTTAAATTCTTTAATGTTCCACCAAGCATAAGTAGTATTTTTGTGTATCTCCAAAGGGGTTTATTTTATAATGTGGTATAAATAAATACTATTTATTTAAAAAAAAAATCTCTATATATATTAAGTGCATAATATCCACTTGCACCTCACACTTGTACTATCAAATGTAGAGAAAATAATATATAATACTTACAAATTGTTGTTTGAATGAATCAGTTATATAATAGGAACCTTCAAGTTCAAAATACAGAGAATACAGAGTATAAGTTAAAATAAATGTATGACAAAGACAGATAAAATAATTAAGAAAATCAAATGGGGACTAACTTCATGTGACAGAGTTAAACCATACCTTATTTGTGAGTTGTAAGTTATAGTCCGAATATATACTCTATTGGGATGGATGGCAACTGGTACCAAATAGAAATAAGTTTGGTTTTATAAGCAAGAACAATGTAGCAAGCTATATATGTAAAAAATAATGTATCTGTACCAGAAAGAAAATTTGTCACCCATCTATAAAATCTGAATTTGTTAAAGAAGAATATATGGAAAGGTTGTGAAAATGATTTAAAGTGAAAGATATCAGAACACCAAAGGGCTGCCATCTTGGAGGTTACAAGAAAGAAATGCTTCAAAGTGAGTATCAACACAAGAGAGTACTTAACAAAATTTTATTTAGATGATATTGAACACATGTTGGCTGAAGTTATATGGGGTTTCATATCTTATTTTTTCTTTGGAAAAGCTGTGGATCTAGGGAATATTTTATTCACTTACTGTATTATTGCCCATGAATGCAAAGACTTTGGGAAGCAGCCTTTAAAGGAAGTAAGGTTATAGTTGATATTGTACTACATACCAGTATTCTCTTTATTAGGACAGAGAGATGCTCATTTAAGTAAAGCGTGGAATCAATTATTATGTCATTAATTGTGCATCAATAAGAGGTACAGCCAATCTTATTGATGCACAACCTGTTTAAAAAAAAACTTTCATACTTTCCCATTTGCAGATCATATTATCTGACCACTAGGGGCAGATAACATTGTACATACTAGACCCTTTCACCTCAAAAATCTTTCTATCAGAACCATTCCAACTCCCACTAAATGAAAAAACCTTTCTAACTTTGCACTCCTTCTTACCTAAGCAAACTTTAATTTTCTTCCTGACACTTGCTAGTCCCTATCTGTTACTCTTCCCCACGTCTCTGCCTCTTCCATTCCCTTAAGTAGCGAGTTCACAGTCTTGTAAGGGGAAAAAAGCACTTTCTACAAAGATTCTTAGCTAGAAAAAGGGCCCTCTGTCTTCTAAGGTTTGTTATATTGTATTTTTTCATGTTTTTATCCCCTGTATCACTCAAAAGTGTTAACATATTACAAATAAAAGTTAATAAGTAAAATAATAAATAATATAGAACATGCAGTAAGCATGTTAAGTATATTTGCAGATTAGTATTACACTATTTACTGTCCATAGATAATTGACTCAAATATTATATGTAAGAAGATCTAATATGTGTACATTTTCCCATGTTTAAATACATTTTACATTTTTAACTGGTATAAAATATTATTAGTTACTTGGGAATAATGCTTTTTACCACACAATATGCAGTTTTATCATTCTCAATCTCAAAAGAAAAATAAACATTTCTATATTTGTTGTCTGTATTTGTGGAGAAACTCAGCATGTCACTAGGCTGTTTAATCCTCATCATCAAACATCCTTGTTGTATAAGCTTCTTTCTGGCTTTATATTTGGTGGGGTTCTAATGGTACACACAGGGTACATAACTAACAATATTGAATGTCTCCTGGTTTCAAGGTTTCTTTTAACGTATGGTGTGGACTATTTCATCTTTACAGACGACTGTTGAAGTCATTAGACATTTTAGAGACTAAACTGTAATCTGTAGTGAGTTATCTGAATTGTGTCATACTGATTCGAGACACTAATAATAATTACAGTTATGATGTTTATTAATTATAATCATAAAATGTCACCTGTGAAATGTGACAAATAATCACATCACTGAGCATAAACAGATAATACATCATTTAACTTTGGTCTTTAATAATGCTTAAAAGGCTAAGTAGCTCATCAATGAAAAAGGACCTTTCTTTTAACAGTTTGTATTTTGTAACACTTATTTAATGAGAATGTTCCTGTCTCGTCTGATAGTATGAGAGTAATTTCAAGGCTAAAAATAATGTCAGCTGTGAATAGTTGGAATCTCTGTATCTAATTAAACTAAGATCTTTGCCTCACTTTTCTATTGTTTAGGAAATGTTTTTTTCTGTATGAATACAGAACATTACGGGGGCTCTGCAATGCTATTTCCTGCTCTATGAAATTAGTACAAGAGTTTAATGTTACATTGCTAGTTTTCTAGCCACAGGGTAAAACCACTGTTATGCCAACAATGAGTTGGTTTCACGAAAAACTGTCTAAACATTGTACTAGCTATTTTTCTGTATGGTATATCATTACAGAGATTTTCAGCATTTTTTTTTTAGGTTCCTATTTACATAGTTACATAGTAATTAAGGTTGAAAAAATACTTTCAGTCCATCAAGTTCAACCTTTATTTGCTAATATGCAGCTCACTATCCTAAGTGCTTGATAGGGGTGTGGGATTTAACACCATGATAAGATTGTGGGACATTGTTGGGGCCATCACAGAGATAGGCAAGCCGACTTTGCTACTAATTAGCACAACCATGCAGCTTATTACTATTCAGGAATCACTTATTTGCTATTAATGTAGCTTAACCAAGCCTGAATATATCATTAATGGTTTACTTGAGAAAAAAATGGCTACTAAATGTAGCAAGATTGTCGTGCTCTTTAATCCCTTTAATTGATATGTAATGAGATGGAAACAGATTTTCATTCTAATGAAGAACTGGCATGGGGCGATAGAGTGACCACTTGAACATGGCATCCTTGAGTTGGTGTTTTAGGAAACATTTATAACAGAAAAATGTGTTAAACTTCGCTACTTGAAGGACCACTGTAGTATGTTAAAAGCTTCAGAACGTATATGTAGCTTAATCTGCTTGTGTTATGGGATCTTCCTCTTGGACTGCTAGGCTGCCTGCAGCTTCAGGTTATCCTACGGCTGATTGCTCCTCCATTTGCCTCTACTGTCAAGTGTTATATAGAGCGGCAGCCATTGATCAACAATGGATAGAGATGTTGTCTGAATACAATGTTCTTCACATTTCTCTCAATAGTCTAATCATTTTAGGAACAAATAACACATTTTATGTTTGTATTTATATAGTTTAATATTTGTAAAAACACTTTGCACAAGTCAAAGAGCTTTCTAAAAAGTGGTCCCTTAATCATCTATTTTGGTTGATGTCACTGATTCCCTGAAGGGGAAAAAAGGCACTACCATACTATTTACATATATATTTCCAATTCTAATTAGGGCACCATTTTTTATCATACTGTGTCGGCCATAGTATATTTATATGCAGAGTTCTTCAAACAGGATTCCAACGTTTTAGTCCAGCTAGCATACCTTAACCATTGTGTGTGTGTGTGTGTATATACAGTATATATATATATATATATATATATATATATATATATATAGAGAGAGAGAGAGAGAGAGAGAGAGAGAGTGAGATAGAGAGTAATATTTGAGTATTGCTTCTAACTCTACAAAGGGAAGTTGCTCTTGAAAGGTTGTAATAATAATTATGAATATGTTTGTCCACTAAAAGACGTATCACTATTTACTGCAATACTCTGATTATTCATCTAGATTACATGACATTCACTGCTTCCTCACTCTTTATATATATATATATATATATATATATATATATATATATATACACACATATATATATATATATATATATATATATATATATATATATATATATATAGATAGATACATGCAATTATAGCATCTTTTCTTATTTTCATTTTTCATGTTTGATTAAAATTAAAACTGAGTATAAATAACTGACCCAAATTACATAAACCATTCCTTTGTAGGCACCATTCATCTCATTTAAAGTTCCCTAGTGTAAATTGCAGGATTGCAAAATACAAATGCAAAGTACATGTTACAATAATTGATCACAGGCAAGGTTCATAAGGTTTCATAGTAAGTGGATTTTTTCTTATGCTCTGCCTCAAATGTTTAAAATCTGATGGAAAAACTGCAGATTATGAAAATAATCGGTCAGTGACATTAGCCAACATTACAGTCAAAAAAGCAATACAAATATACAATAAACTATCTTCATAGTTAAAAAAAATTGACCCCAAATGCATTTCTAATTCTATAAACTGGGAGGATTCAATATGTTTTTCTAAGTATGGGAATATATTTCCCTTTTAAATCAGATTTATTCTCATAAAACTCAATTTTGGGTGTAAAAGTAATAAGTTTGATAGAGAAACTATAGAAATTTAAAAAAATACAATTTTATTGCTTGTTGAACAGAGCCTTTGAAAAAGCCGACATAGTGGCGTAGTAGACTTCATTGGGAAAGAAATATCTAAGCATTTATAATTAAATGATAAAGTATCACTTGTGAGGCTCCCAAATTGGCATTGGGGAGAGGATAAGAATAGCCCTTCCTAGATGTTATGGCTTATAAGTTGACAATGAATAATGTATAGATGTTTCACTGGGAATGATACACTTGTAGTTTTATTTGATTTTAATAATAGTGGACTTATTGAAGCAATAATATTTCCAAAGATTTATGTTTCTTTTTATCTATGATAGTGGCATTAACATGCTTTGGGGCATCTAATAGAGAGCCTTCCATGTAGGAGGATCCATAGAGGTCATAGGACTTATCTTTCATGCTATGCATTTAAATATGTTTTGCTTGTAGGGATACCTTTTTGCATGTAACCCTGGGTCCACTATATATATATTTTTAAAGCAGCATTGTTCAACAAGTAATAAAGTTGTATTGTTATGGTTTCTATAGATTCTCTATTTTGATAATTATCTATATAGGTGTTTAGCACTTAAACTTAGTATATTAATGAGCATGCTTTATGGAGACCCCTGCAAGTTACTACTGACACAATAACTTATATCAACACTCAAAAGTTAATAGTCTTTCATTTTGCTTCCCAATAGCAATATCAAGAGGACGGGAAAAGTAATTGATTAATATCCCAAAAAAACAAGATCAGAACCAGATAACAGACCACTATATCTGACCAATTTTATTAAAATCTTAATCATCTTGGTTTACTATCTCTGAGAGTCTTGTTTGTAGTCATTGTATTCAATTTTCTAAGTGCCACAGACTGGAAGCATTCTGCAAGGATTGATAAGGATATCTCACAGACATCTTAAGGACCTAATCAATTTAAGCGCACCATATAATCCATATCTGAAATCAAAATTAAACAAGTCAATCAGCAAATCTCCATTTTATGCTCACTAAAATAAGGACTGAATTATTGATACATAAATAAATGGTTGCACTTTCCTTTTGTACATGAAGAGAAACTCCATTGTGTTTTGTTTACCAAGGTCATTGCATCTCTACAAAATAATAAAGGACTCTGAACTCATAGATATTGTTCTGCACCATCATGTAGAACAGTCAAAATTAAGTAGAAAATGTGTAATTCGTGTAATTTGAAACTACTTTCACTGTTTTATTATTGCTTTTAAATACTGCAGTGTCTGTTTTTACAGCACTCAAACTGTTGCTTTAACTTGAGTGATTGGGAGCAAAGCTACTTTGCAGAATCTATTGAGCTTATTGGGACAACCTGTCAGTTCTTGAAGAGACCATAAATTACAAGCTACTTTTAAAGAGGGTGGTAAAAAGCAGCATTGATGAATTGAGTGTTCCTTTCATGATGTTAGCATAGTCAAAATAATTCAGAATCACTATGAAAGCCCTATCTTTGTATCTCCTGTAAAATTCACTTTAGTCATGCAAGTCCAAAATATTAATGCATCACTTATTATCTAAATGCTGCTAAAAAAATAATATGACACCAAACAAACCAAACAAGCCATCATCCATAATCAAGCTATTAGATACCATCGGATTTGCTCAAACACTGGAGCCTGTGATAAAAATTTAAAAACACTGTCTGAATCTTTCAATCAATAATACCCCATATTATTACCCAACAAATAACCACTGCCATCAAAATACCTCGTGAACACCTATTAAAGTACAAAACAAAAGAAACGACTTCACGTATACCTGTAGTGATCACAAACAATCAAATTTTAGAAAAAAATCGTAAAATAATCAAAGATTTTCAACCATTACTAATTGAAGATACTGATTTAAAATATATATTCCCAAAACCTCCCATCCTTGCATTTAAACAACCACCAAACCTGAAACAAAAACTTGTCAGCAGAAAATTGGACAATGAACAACTGAATATAAAAAATGGAACTAAACCTTGTAACAAACATACCTTTAAATTATGCCAACACATTTGTAATGATGACACAGCCACACATAACAACAAAACCTATAACATCAAAGGATCATACTCATGTACATTGTCTAATGTGGTTAATATATAATACAATGTACTTTATGTGACACAGACTGTTACATTGGAGAAAAAATACATTTAAGGATGAATCTACACAATAAGAAAACATAATCAAAGTTATTGTAGCCCAGTAGGACACCATTTTAGACCCGAATGATCACTCCATCCAAAACTTAAAAGTCAAAATACTCAGAGGAAAATTGAAAAACATCCAAGAGAGAAAAGCATTTGAAATAAAGATGATCACATTCTTCAACACTAATAACACAGGACTTAATATATATATATATATATATATATATATATATATATATATATGTGTGTGTGTGTGTGTATAGTTGATTCATTAATTCAATGGTTCCCTTGTAATTATATAAGTTTTTATTTAACAGTGCTGTGTTAGTTTTTACATCTATTTAAATATCTGAAAAAATAGTCTGTGAAATTTTTGTTTTTTTCCATTTTCCATTTACTTTTATAAATACAAATATGTCTTTTAGTGAAATGTGTATTATTTAGATATAGATGGAATAACTATAAAGTTAGGAGAAGTAAAGTTTTAGAATTATATACTTATCCCTGTGCTTATTCTGTCTATGACAATGAGTTGGATATATTAAATATCCAGGTTTAGTTTTATATGATCCACCAAAACATACATAATAGCACTGAAGTGTACAATAAGTAAATAGGGAGGTAAGGAAACTATTTGTGGGAAAAAAAACAAATAACGTACTGGTCATTTTCACGGATATAAAAAAGACCCTCCATGATAATAACTCTGATTCTTACAGCTATACTCTTATCAGCAATTCAAAAATTATTCACAGTGCAAATGGGAAACATTAGCTTTTTCTATTTTCAATTCAGATCATCATTTTGACTCAAAATAATGCTTTGAGAGCATTAAACAAAATTATTGACATATAAATATAGGGCCTTGAACCTACAACTGAATAGCCTGCCCTCAAGCGAATAATAATAAATATTCAGGCAGCTGTACCTAAGGCACCCATAGAAGCTTATGGAAAATTCTGCTCTCCGGGTGCTTATAATGAGCTAAATCCATACATGTAAACTCAATCTCCTGCAAGGGCAGCTACGCCCCTTATGTGAACACTTATGAGACATGTTAGGATCCCAATATTAGAAAAAAACAAGACCCCAATAAAATAAAAACAAGGCATGCACATCATGAATCATAAAAAAAAAAAAACTTTCTAGTGCTTAATCCAGTCTTCTACAACAATAAAAACTAAAGAACAGTCAGCTAAATCACAAAGTCAATTACAAATACCTGCTCATTTAATTAAAAATGGACTTAGTGCTAAATCACATCTGGTTAATACAGAGCCCCTGTCTACCCACCTTCGTTACAAATACATTTAAAACACTATCAACAATAATTCTGTTTTAGCTTATCCCACATGCCACAGTCAACATTTGCATGGAAAGCATGGAAACCTATAGACTCTATTAGCAATAGTTGCTGAAGTTTGACTGGGATTGCTAAAAGAACTAATATGTTTATTAGCTCTGGCTCACTGATTCATACTTGTAGAGCTGCATAAGCTATTTTCCCTTGTGTGACAAACCTCCCATGAGTATATCATTTCCTACATGGTCCACTCTACGTGACTAATGTAATAGCTCAGTAAATTCTCTCGTAAGATCTCTCATAGGGCCAAGTCAACCTTTCTGCAGTTCCTAAGAGAACAATGTAATTAGACCATAGGTTGATAGTGATTATTATCCATCATCATCAGCTTACTAACTAACAACTTGTTCCAAGAAGGTGCTAAGAATATCAATGTTTTGTTTGATCAATATAAAGTAAGCTGTTTGCAGGATTAAGTCATTATACAAAATGACTTTCACAATTCATCAAGCAAGTGATATCATTGTAACTATAATAATAATAAGGTCTTTTGATAGTCCTCTCTAGGAGGTGACTAGCCAATGTTATAAAATCTAGTGAAATTTACAGATTATTGCTACAGTAGCAAAATGACATACCGGTACTTTATTCTCTGAAATTATTTTTCTAACTTTCCCTTATGTTATGATGAATACTTCAGAAAATGTTTCTAATACTAGCTAACACACTTGCTCATTGAATGATATCAGCTTGATTTTGGTTTCCTTTCTAATTAACCTTAGCTTCTTTTTTAAACATGGAAGCCAAGTACTCACAATGTGGGATTTGGCCATCGTACTTGTCACAAATATAGGGAAAACCTAGATGTCTATGGTTCATTTTATTGTGCATTTCATGTTTCATGGCTGAATAAACATATAAAGGATTTTTACAAGCCGCTCCCTCTTTCTAAGAACAAAGAATTTGTTCCCATGTCATTAAACATAACAACAGATATTAATGAGGATCCGTCAAAATGCCATAAAGTCAAACATAATCACTCATTTTATTACAAAAATTTCAATATCAAATATAAAAACGTCTGGATACAATATGTCTGAACTTGTTGCACGTGAAATAAAAATTAAATAGTTAAAGACTCAATCACAGTGTTATTATCACTCTTTGTGGAAAGATTTTGAATCAAAAAGTTTACCTAAATGGACTACTCACATTTGTTGGAGTGATTTGTGCGCTCTCCCTGTAGCGTCTTCATAATATTGTTCTTCCTCTATCCAGCAAGTACCACATACTCTTGTGATATTTCATCAGGTACTATACCTTTTTATCTTTCGCACCTGATATTGTTCTTACTTCAAGTACTTTGTCTGGTATCTGCCTAATCACCCAAAACAATTGGCATCCTCTGTTATGAGCTGACAATCTATTAGAGTATTTAACATAGAGAGTCATTCATTTCAAAAAGTGATGCAAGAGCCAATATTATGTAGACCATGTATTTACTGTGTCCCATTTCATTGTATAATGTACATAATCGAGAATCTATATAACATTTGGGGAGTCTGCAGTTAGAGCAATGCAATCACAAGCATTTAGAAGCTTTTTTAAGCATATATAATTCATGACAAGATAATCATTAATATTTCTTTTAAATGCTTTTGTGATAAATCATATGCTTCATTGGAAATACTGTATTGAAGTTAAACCATCAAGAAATATAATGTTTTAGTGCCTATTTTATCTATTACTGCTGTACAATATTTGCATCAAGACACATTTTTTTCCGAGCAAATCTGTAACTTAAAGGGTTTTTTTTTGTTATTATTATAATTTATTTGTAATATGACAACATATTATATAGCATTATAAGGGATTTTTTAAAACAAATTACAAAGATGGTGGGCCCTATTATTGAGCTTAAAATAGAGCCTACAAAGTGGTTTCCTTAAAGCATTCAACATGATTGAAAACTCGCAAACTTGCAGTCTAGAGGGTATGTGTGAGATATAGAAGGGTGAGGAACAAAGCTTTGTTCATACTAAGGCTGAATGTGATAAGCTTCCTAAAATAGATTAGTTTTTAATGAGGATTTGAAGGTTCAATGGTGTCTGACTCTCTATGACCCTATGGACCGCAGGACACCTGACAGCCACTGCTCCTCTTAGCTCCTTCAAGCTCATTTTCAAGTTCATGCTCATGGATTGAGTTGGTTAAAAGACAGGAAGCATAGGAATTTGGGAGTGCTTGTGGACAACTACCTAGGTAACAGTGCTCAGTGCCAAGCAGCAACTGCAAAGGCAAGTCAAATATTAGCATGTATTAGGATGGGTATAGTAGCAAGGGAAGCAAATATAATTCTGCCACTATACAAATCCCTAGTACGCCCTCATTTGGAATATGGGGTACAATTTTGGGCACCACTACATAAAAGGACATTTTAGAGCTGGAAAAAGTACAGAGAAGTGCTACAAAACTAATAAGGGGAATGAAGGGGCTAAGTTATGAAGAAAGACTAACAAAATTCAACTTATTTCCTCTAAAAAAAGGCATCTAAGAGGGTATATGATTACCTTAAATAAATAAATCGAGGGTCAATAAAAAGCATTGTCAAGTGAACTTTTACTACCAAGAGGTTTTTAGCTGACAAGAGGACATCCTTTGAGGTTATAAGTAAAAGGATTCCCCCTTAAAGAAAGAAAAGGATCTTCACAGTAAAGGCATTTAAACTTTCTAGGAATTCTCTACCAAATCAGGTGGCGACAGCGGATTTGATATATATCTTTAAAATGGGATCGGATTTATTTCTGAATACAAATGGCGTATTGAGCCAAGAAAGAATCCAATCACCAGTATCTAGGTTTTTTTCGGTTTGCCTTCCTCTGGATCAATTAATTTACAATTTATCCGCATATTGCAGAGTAGATCTAAAAAGGTTGAACTTGATGGACTAAAAGTATTTTTTCAACCTTAATTACTATGTAACTATGTTCATTGCTTCAATGACCTCATCTATCCATCTTCGCTTCTGCTATTCCTTTATTCTTGTGCCTTCAATCTTGCCAAGTGTCAAAGTATTGTCTAGGAAACCCTGTCCTCTCATGAAATGGCCAACATATTTGAACTTTAAGCTCATGGTCAAACCTTCCACTGAACAGATTTATTTGTTCTTCTTGAGACTGTAAGCAGTTTTCTCTAGAGCCACAAAACAAAGGCACCAATTCTACAGAGCTCAGTCTTCTATATGGTCCAGCTCTCACATCTGTATGTTACTGGTGGAAATACTATAGTTCCAACTATACAGACCTGTATTAATAGTATAACATATTTACTTTTTAAAAGCTTGTCTAGACTTGCCATAACCTTTCCTTGTGAGAAGCAAGCATCTCTTAATTTCATGGCTGTAGTCACCATCTGCAGAGATCTTGGACGGTTCTTGTCAATTCACATATATAAATATTTATTCTGGTACCCTAATATATTTGTATGGAAGATTTTTCATCCTGGGTACCAAATATTCCCCATGGCTTATTTGTTACATTTAATTTTGTCCTCTCTTGCTTCAGTGTATGGTTAAAAAAACTCAGGAGAGAATATTTACTAATAGACAAATTGCATGTTTAAAAATTATATTCAGGAACAAGAAGAAAAAAAATATTGTTGTGACTCTTAGGCCTCTAAGACTTAATGCAGCTTTGGTTATACTAATGTAAATATAATGTAATAAAAAAATGTATCCTTTCTCGTATTCTTGTTCTTCATTAATAATGTAAACAGTATTGGATATATTGTTCTAATGTATCTCATGGCTAAGAATGGAAAATACAGAGTACAAGATAGTAATGACAAAGATACAGCAATATAGTTCATTTTTCATAAGAAAGAGATTACTCATACGTAATTTAATTATTTTATTATATACTTATTAGCTGATTAATACTTTATTGATAGCATACAGCAACAAACAGCTGAGATAAGTACAGAGACATCTAGCCTATAGTGACTCACTATATATTATTTTCAGTGTTTTTATTTGACTATACATTTCACTATATGTGCAGTACAATAACTAATATAATCATTCTCTTCCTCTCCAATACTTAATTACTCATTACAGATCCTCCACCCTTATTTATTCTATTAATAACGTTATACCCCATTTAATTAAATACCTTTGCACTGTTCATTTTGTCTCTTACATTTTCATTGTCCAACCATACAAAATATACAAAATATACAACAAGCCATATTCTATTAGAAGCTTGCAAATGCCTCTAACCCATGATTTTTGCTGCAGGTGTTTTTTCCTCTAAATGTTTAGATTTATTCTACTGCAGCAAGCCCACAATTTACCTCTTTAAGCCTAAACCACTAAACCCTGCCTTTTTAAGTAGGATTTAAGGTGGCATGGTCATATGATCCTACAATATTTAAGCAAGCCCATAATTAACTTCTTAGACACAGCCCATAGTAAATGAGACCGTCATCATTACGTCAGTAAAACATGGAAGTTAGACGTAATCTGCAATTGAAGGCTACAAAATAATTAGTGCAAAAAAACTGTTGCAGGTGTTTACACCCCCAGGATTGAGCTTGGCTCGTGAGAGTGTTCATTTTTGTAAAAATGCATCCTGTCTATGTGAGCATGCTGAGCTTTGCAGCCAATCAGCAATGCTGTGCAGCCTGCTAGATGAGGTGGCTACACTGGGTCCTTAAAGGACTATAAATCAACATTCAATTAAAAATGCTTGAGTGGTTACTTTGATGTTCTTCAGACATACACCCTTTCCTTGATAAACATTTCAGCTTCTTCTTCCTATTCTAATCTGTCTTTTAGGCGAATTAGTATTTATGCTTCATTTATGGTCCTGCAATGACCTGAAAATTTGAGGAAGAGAACGTTCATGGTCTCTGTGCATGTGTCTCTGTGTGAGTGCATGTGTCTCTGTGTGAATGAGTCCATGCAATTCACTGGGGCTGGGAGAGATCTCAGGGGCAATTCACTGGGGCTGAGAGAGGTGATGGGGCAAATCATTGAGGCTGGGAGATATCACAGGGGCAAATCACTGGGGCTGGGGGAAGTGTCACCTGGGATGTAGCTAAAACAATCAGTGAATGAAGGGACACAGACCTTGTTCTGGGTATTACAGAAATCTTAAGGAAAGAAGCAGCTCAATTCCCAGACCAAAAAGATACAATGTATTGTGTATTGTGTATGCTAATTGGCCCTGGGATTTTCCAGGGTGTCAACATTGATAGAAAACAATTTACAAATGCAAGAAATTCAGCAAACTTTATGGTAACTGTTTAAATGTTTATTTTGGTATTTTTTCATGCAAACATTTTTTTCATACACTACTAATTATCCTCTATCAGATGCATTAATAATCCAGCTTACTTGCATATACCTTTAATATCTATAATCCACTTGATACCCTCTACCCCCAACTAATAAAACTGCCTTCATCTTTATAATCCACCAAACCTTAATCTCTAAAACCCATAAAATTCTCAATTTGCAGGTACAATCAGTCTCCCATGTACATTTAAAGTTTTCCTTCTTAAAGGCTTAATATTGCTCCTATTTATCAACCACAGACACTATTCAGTGGCTCAGCTTGTGATCGTCCAGCTGTAAATTGGCGTACAATAAATATACAATTTGGGATAAACTACAATCACCCAGTTGATTGCATTAAAGGATTACAGATCTCCCAAGTACAGGTCCAGATCAGAAAGGCATGGATAATCTTTCCTAACCAAAAATATCCCAACATTCTAAATAATCTATCCACAGTAATGTAACCATGGCCTATCCGTTGTGCCTACTTTGTAGCCGAACTTCCTACAAATGCCCGTTAACCACTATCATTGATCAAAATTTTCCCTCATATCTCTTACAGATTAACTTGATTGTACAAATGGTCCAGTTTCCCTTAGTCAGTTATTGTGTATGTGGACATATTAGTATAAAGACATTTAAATTAAATATTATTGTTCATAAAAATTTAAATTCTTTCAAGTATGCAGTCACTTTCCTACATAAATATTATAAATGTTTTCTATATCTTGATGTCTTAGTAAATTATGTTAGAGGATAAACTACTATTCTTGACATTCTTTTGAAGGATTATAGAAATATTGAGAAGTAAAATAATATACAATCTGAACAAAGACAACATTACAATCCACAAAATCATCTTCAGTATTTTTTTATGAACGTCAGCCCATAAATAAATCTTACCCAATAACTTATTTTCACACACACACAAATGACTAGAAGATAAATTATTAAATTAAATTATTTTTCAAAATTTCCTGATCTTTTGTCCAATTTGGTGTATATTATCAATTTATATTTTGGTAACCGCATCATATTCTTTTTCTTTGCTATCTGATTTTCATACAGCTTTAAATAAAGCAGCCACAGACAGGAATTAGGATGGAGGGTATATTTAACCATGTCAAATACACATGTCCCTTAAGAATGTCCTGTGGCATTGGGGAGAAAAAACGGATACGATTAGTTTATACCACTGGGATCTAGAATATTATTAGTTACTGGAGGCTAGAATATCATTTTTGAACAGCTAAACTGTCATGCAGCCCATGAGATTAAATCATCTTTTAAACACAAATTATTTGGAATGAAGAAAATGTACTGTATGTATTGTGTGACTGTAGAAAATGCTTTAAAGCAAGAGGTTTTACATTTCTTTAAAATAATATCTATATCTAAAGAGATAGAGACTATATGCATAGTAAATGTGACTTATTCAAAGCTGTCATACTATTTCGAAAGATTTTAAATAAATATTTATTTCAAAATTCTTAAGTTGCAGGCTGAGATACAAAGCTTTCAGGAGATAAGGTCTGAAATTGCATATGCAATATGACTTTGTTTATATAAAACTTCCAATGTTGTTATCACCTTTCCTGATAATTCTAAATAGATTAATCTTTAGCTTTGATTTTCAACCAATGTTCCCAAATGGGATTTGAAAAATTATACCAATGTAAAATGTGTTAATATTTTTAAATACTTTATACAAAGGAATTGAATAATTATAATAAATTGTTCAGACACAATTGAACAAATGTTCTGAAGTGTGCAGTGTTCAAAAACCTCATCATCTCCAAAGCATCACCCTTATTTATTACATATGATCCCATATCTATAATCACAGCCACATGTATTTGTAATATTTTATGGAACATTCAAGTGGGAAAGAAACTTCCTCAGAATTCCACAACATTTGTATTAGGCTCCCTAATATTTAAACCCATTCTATGTATTGATTATATTTTTACTAAACATGGTATATTTTTTAGTATTTATTTTTGGCTAGGTCAATTATAAACATATAACCTGAACAAAAAATAGAAAACTTCAATATATGGACTTAATAACCCTCTTGCTTTGACAGTAAATCTAAACTGAATATGAGAGCATAATATCTTCTGCAATCAATAAAATACAAAATTAAACTTCCGGAAAATAAGTTTTTTTTTATATTTACATATACTTTATGAGTTATTATGATAATAAAAATGTATTAATCTCAAATTACAGACCATGAAATAGAAAAGCCTAATCATATTAATGTGACGCAAATACTAGGTTTGAAATCTGTTAGATATACTACATATTTTTTATTGCAATATCAAAAGATGTCAATTGTATTCAAATGTTGGATCTACAATAGATCCACTATAATGTATCTACAATCTTATATTGCTATTCTTAATGATAATTCTTAATATCTATATACAAAGGTACATTTGTTAACTTACTACATAATTAAGACTTTTTCTTTAAATGTCCTTAACTACATTGAATTTTACTATTATTATTATCCTTTTTTTTATTTTATTACGTTCCATCATTTTTGTCTCGCTATTCAAGGGTTAAGAATAAATACAATCAAATCAACCAATCAAAGGACCTATCTTATGTAAAAAGTGCTTTTTCCCAAAGCACCTTCTACAGTATCTCACAGAAGTGAATACACCCCTCACATTTTTGTAAATATTTTATTATATCTTTTCATGTGACAACACTGAAGAAATGACACTCTGCTACAATGTAAAGTAGTAAGTGTACAGCCTGTATAACAGTGTACATTTGCTGTCCCCTGAAAATAACTCAATTCACAACTGTTAATGTCTAAACCGCTGACGACAAAAGTGAGTAAACCCCTAAGTGGAAATATCCAAATTCCACTCTGCTACAATATAAAGTAGTAAGTGTACAGCCTGTATAACAGTGTACATTTGCTGTCCCCTCAAAACAAATCAACACACAGAGTGTCAATATTTTGAGTGGCCACCATTATTTTCCAGCACTGCCTTAACCCTCATTGGCATGGAATTCCCCAGAGCTTCACATGTTGCCATTGGAGTCCTCTTTCACTCCTCCATGTTGACATCACAGAGCTGGTAGATGTTAGAGTCCTTGCACTCCCCCACCTTCCGTTTGAGTATGCCCCACAGATGCTCAATAGGGTTTAGGTCTGGTGACATGCTTGGCCAGTCCATCACCTTTACTTTCAGCCTCTTTAGCTAAGACATGGTCGTCTTTGAGGTGTGTTTGGGGTCGTTATGTTGGAATACTGCCCTGCGGCCCAGTCTCCGAAGGGATGGGATCATCCTCTGCTTCAGTATGTCACAGTACATGTTGGCATTCATGGTTACCTCAATGAACTGTAGCTCCCCAGTGCCGGCAGCACTCATGCAGGCCCAGACCATGACACTCCCACCACCAAAAGTATACATCTATACTGAGGAAAGGTAGTTGAAATAATCCCTAAATAGCAGATAAAAGGATAAGGCACAAAGAGCACAAAAACTGATATGAGATGAAATCTTCAGTTTGAACGTAAACAGCAATGCAGAGAGAGTGGAGGCAGTATCTGACATCATCATGTAAATGCATATAGGGGGAATCAAGGAAACATATTATAGAAAACATAAATGCACATATAGACATATGTCTGGGCCTGCATGAGTGCTGCCGGCACTGGGGAGATACAGTTCGTTAAAGGAACCATCAATGCCAACATGTACTGTGACATACTGAAGCAGAGCATGATCCCCTCCCTTCGGAGACTGGACTGCAGGGCAGTATTCCAAAATGATAATGACCCCAAACACACCCCAAGATGACCACTGGGCTATGGGTGTAAGAACTGGGGGGTGGGGGGTCAAATCCCCGAAGATTTTTCTATGTTTGTATTTATGTATACATAAGCTCTTTTTAAGACATGTGTATACAATGAGCTGTATCCCCCCCCCCCCCCCCGAATTATACTGGCTCCTACAGCATGTCGACGACACTCACATGCTGCAGAACAGAGCTTCGTCATCAGAACTGCGACAGAGGGCCACAGAAGGCCCCATCTCATATTTACGGGACCTGCTTGGCAAGGTAAAGGTCTGACAGTGTGCCATATGGGTCAAGCATTGTGTGCATGTGTCACTAGGAGCATTTAGCATTGCATGTTTATCATGTATGTAGTGATAAACATGCAATGCAACATGCTCCTAGTGACACATGTACACAATGACAGTGACATTACATACAATATGCTCCTAGTGTCACATGCCACTCCCACATGGCACACTGTCAGCCCCTTACCTTAGCTTTGGCAGCCTCCAGCAAGCAGGTCCAATAAATATGAGATGGGGCAGATGGGATGCAGTCTGGAGTGCAGATCATCATCAGAGTGCAGTTATCGGTGCCCTGATGACGGCGCGCTGGTCTTCAGTGTGCAAAATACTTGCCATCAGCTCCTACACTGCCTAGCTAAAGAAGTTGAAGGTAAAGGTGATGGACTGGCCAAGCATGTCACCAGACCTAAACTCTATTGAGCATCTGTGGGGCATCCTCAAATGGAAGGTGGGGGAGTGCAAGGTCTCTAACATCCACCAGCTCCGTGATGTCATCATGGAGAAGTGGAAGAGGACTCCAGTGGCAACCTGTGAAACTCTGGTGAACTCCATGCCCATGATGGCTAAGGGAGTGCTGAAAAATAATGGTTGCCACACAAAATATTGACACTTTGGACCCAATTTGGGCATCTCCTCTTATGAGTGTACTCACTTTTGTTGCCAACGGTTTAAACATTAAAGGCTGTGTGTTGATTTGTTTTGAGGGGACAGCAAATTTACACTGTTATATAGGCTGTACACTTACTGCTTTATATTGTAGCAGAGTGTCATTTCTTCAGTGTTGTCACAGGAAAAGATATAATAACATATTCACAAAAATATGAGGGGTGTATTCACTTTTGGGAGATACCGTAAGTCTGAAAACACGCAGGCTTACAATCTAAAAAGAGAGGGAAAAGCAGCAACCTGTGCAAGAGTAACACATAAGGGTTTGCATAGTACAGAAAATTAGTAAAAGTTGAGAGTAATATAGGATAAAAGAGAACGTAATTCAAATCTGTTGTTTTAAATCACTTCTGAAGTTTACCTGGGTAGAAAATGTGCAAAGTTGGAAAGATGTTTTAATTTAGTAGGAGAGAGTAGAAACCTGACCAGGCATTGTGAAAGAGTGGTGCTAGTATGCAGCTATCTTCACCTAGTGTATGTTCGGTTTACACCATGAAGAATTATATTACTTTATTGCTGGTATTGGAATGGTTTGTTGCAAGTGACAGGTAATAATGGGAAAATTGTTTCTAGGACATCCATTGCTTTACGTTGGTACCTTGGTTCTCAAACTCCTCGGAACTCAACATTTTCGATACTCAACCCGTCTGAATGAGCAAAAAACCTTGGTACTTATTGCTCTACCTTGATACTCATTGCATTTGCCAAAACCAAGTACTCAACCTTTTTGGTACTCAACCTGCCGCTCAGAACGGCTTAGTTAAGAACCAAGGTACCACTGTATTTCCTTTCCTTATTTCCTGTTTTGTTTTTCTTACCCGAGTGGATGAATCTACTGTAAACTGCACATCCATTTAATCCATATCATTATTCTGGCAGAGTAGAGCTAAATAGAAATTTACATACGGTCAACGCATTTCTCATTTGGCAAATCAGGTGAGGCTGAATGGTACGTATGTTGGTCAGAGATAAAAGGGGTGTTTGAAAGAGAGACATTTCCAAAACATTAGAAAATTAAGCCAATGGAAAATCAAAGGAGGAGAATGAGAAATAAATGGCAGGGGGAATGCTCTACAAAGTACATAATAATTGCCACTTCTCTCTACTAATCAGTGGCTGTATGGGTGTCACTGAGGTACAGCAACAGGGGAAGCAGTGTTAGATGGACTGTTACCATTACAATAGTTTGTGATGACAAAGCCATAGATGACAGTGGTATTGTTGTTTTGTACAGCGTTTGCTTTCCAGAGGGAAAAGGTAGACAACATAAAATATTAGATATTAGAATATTAGATTCATTTATTAGATTCAGGTAGACAACATTAGAATATTGAACTAAATATAAGTTAATAAACTAAAGTTTAAATTTACTTTTCTATTTTCTAAAACATTATCTAGTTATTTTATTTATTTATTTACATTTATATAACAATTTTATCCAAAATGCTTTACAATCATATTTCAAATATTACAGTAACAATACAAAATTACAGCACGGTACAAAATTGTAAACTGTAAATTTTGTTATAGCACAGGTAGGAGAGTTCAAAGAAGTTGGTTTCTGAGCTTGTGCAATGGATCAAAGTTTGAATAATGATAATGGGCATGCAGCAAAAGTAGAAATAGTGGAAAAGTATGTTTATAGCCAGTGGAGGAGCTACTTTTGGTGCAAAGCACTAAGGTTCACAGCATGGTAGGGGCCCTCTGCTATATGTACTCCTCTTTATCTATTATTATTTTTATAGAAAGGTGATTTGATCACGCTATGGTTGGCCTGATCAACTAAATATATTTTTAGGCTTTGTATAGATCCGTGTGGTGTGTATAGAGATGTGCAAGGGGGATCCCAAATTATTTTACACATTGCCCTCCATTCACTAGCTAAATCAATGATTAGAGCATACATGGACGTGTTGGACAATTTAATAGGTATTTTTGTTAGCAGGTATTGCTAACTGATCAAGTGCGGGTGAGAGAGGGATAGAGCGGGAGGGGAGTTTCTCCCTTTTTCTTGTTCCTAGGACTAGAGAAGCCAGGTAAAATTACGATGACTTCTCCAGTAAAGCTCTTCAATACAGGTTACTATAAAAATCTCTATCTGTATCTGTATTGTTAGCATTACAGTAGGTAGCATGAGCAACAAGGCACATTGCTTTGATTACTAATTTCATACTAAAATGTTTGTTTGGTTTACTGGGTGTAGTGTACAATGTACATTAATTAAAATAGTTAAAAAATATCCTTTTTTATTTGCCACTGATTTTCTTAATTTAAGGTTCTTTCTGTGATGTTTTATAGTTTATCATACCACAATAATTAAATTATTATCATACAATTATATTGTAGCAAGTTGAAAAATAATGCTTTTTTTGTATTCTCTATCTGCTTTATATCTTTTTAATTAATTGATAGAACTGTGTCTAGTAGCTAACCTGTAAATAAAGTTATGAGTAACAATAACAGAATGTGAAGCGTGAATCATTTTATTCACATAAATAAAAAAGAAACTTTGAACTGCCATCAGTTATTGAATTTTCCCAAAACAAATCTAAATCATATTTTTTTCTCATGTGCATTGGTTATGATTTTATTCTCATTTTATGAAAGCTAATAAAATGTTTATTGTAATGTAAATTTCATTTCCTTGTCTTTCTGCATTTCTTTTTATGCATTTTGATGCTCAAAAACAGAATTTATTTTGTGTCAAGAGTGAGAGGTGTAGCACAGAATATTAATAATACAGTTGGTTCTTAGGTCCACTGTTATATTTTATTAATATATTCGCGTGACGTCATTCGGGATCCCCTCTGCTGAGGCAAAAAGGCTCATAGGGGAAAGAAGTACAGCCAACGAATTCCCCTGAATCTTCCTAAGAAGCACACTAGAGGAAGGGGCCTGATGAGTCTGAGGGGGCCCGTGCAGGCACACAGTACCAAGAAGGGGGACCCCGAGGGGATCAACACAAAAAATGGGGGGGTTGGGACATTTTTTTTTTTTGCACTTGGGTCCTACATTTACTAGCTCCACCACTGTGGATAGAATATATCTTAACAGTCTTCGAGAATGCAACTTCAGTAAAATGTATTAATGAAAACATAGAACGTTAAATTAATTTAATCATCATTCAGTTCACTTAATCATGAAACTGAATAATACTAATATCATTTTAATTTTTTATAATCTTAAAATAAAGGGAACAAATTACCAGTTCCACCGTATGTTGATAAACTCTCCATTTTTACTAAAATATCATACTAGAAAAGCTTAAAGAGAACAATAAAGCATAATCTATGTTTCTTTTCTCTCATCAATAACTATGGAAACCTAATAACTGAGAAAGTTTACTGGTAAAACATAGCTTCCAGAATTTTCAAGGCCTCATTTCCGCTGGGCTGACACACATTTCCATTTGTTGACTGGTTTGCTAATTTACACATTTTTGTGTAGAATGTAGATTTATTCTGTTTTGTTTACCATGCAGCATATTGCTATTTCTCAAATGTATGCCTCAGCCTTGGCACTTGTACATATGTACCCTCGCACACAGAGCATGTGCATGGCTTTCTCAAAGAGAGTTGGGGGTGATGGTGATAAGCAGTGTAGTTAGGTCTGACCTGAATAAACGCACATAAATCTCTAAATAAGCTTATGCTTAGACAAAACAATGATATACAAGAAAAGTTGAACACAAATAAATATATTTTGATTTGATGTGCCAGTCAAAGTATATCACAAACCTTTTTATAAGCTAAGATGGTCACAGACTCTAAAAATATAAATTATACAGTAGTCTCACTGACAGCTATTGAAATTATAACACAATATTCAGACAGAACTATAGAAATGCTATCATAGGTTTACACAGCTCACAGACAGAACACAATAAATAACACTGCATTACACAATAGTCACAGACATAACACAAGAAATAACACTGCATTACACAATACTCACAGAAAACAAGAAATAACACTGCATTACACAATACTCACATACAGAACACAGGAAAAAACACAGCATCAGACAATACTCACATATAGAACACAGGAAATAACACAGCATTAGACATTGCTCACAGACAGATCACAAGAAATAACACTTCATTACACAATACTCACAGACTGAACACAAGAAATAACATAGCATTAGACAATACGCACACACATAACACAGGATATTACACAGTATTACACAATACTCACAGACAGAACATAAGAAATAACACAGCATTACACAATACTCACAGACAGAACACAAGAAATAACACAGCATTAGACAATACTCACAGACAGAACACAAGAAATAACACTGCATTAGACAGTGCTCACAGACAGAACACAAGAAATAACAGCATCAGACAATACTCACAGACAGAACACAGCATTAGACAATGCTCACAGACAGAACACAATAAATAACACTGCATTACACAATACTCACATACAGAACACAGGAAATAACACAGCATCAGACAATACTCACAGAAATAACACTGCATTAGACAGTGCTCACAGACAGAACACAAGAAATAACACAGCATCAGACAATACTCACAGACAGAACAAAGCATTAGACAGTGCTCACAGACAGAACACAATAAATAACACTGCATTACACAATACTCACATACAGAACACAGGAAATAACACTGCATTAGACAGTGCTAACTGTAGAGCTCAATACATTATATCTCAGCTTTACATATTCAGTAAAGGAAATAAAGGAAAGTGCCTGATATCATGTGACTTCCCACAGTAGGGCAGACTTCAGGTGATAACTGAGCATGTCTGTAAATCCCCAGGCAAAAAAAGAAACATTGTATAAAATATGCTAATAATCCCTGGGTTTTTATGGGGGTGTCAACATTGAGAGAAAACTCTTTGCAGAAGCAAGAAAACCAGCACACTTCAGGCTTACGGTTTAACTGTTTACTTTGGATTTTTTTCATGCATTTTTTTTTCAGACACTATAAATACTCCTCTATCAGATGCATTAATAACCCAGCTCTCTTTAATATACCTTTAAGTCTCTATACATAAGCTGGAAAATAATTAGCACTATTGCAGCATGTATAGCAAGCAGCCACTGGCCACACCAGTGAAAATACTAATAATTGTATTATAGTCCTGTATTAGATATCAGAGGTAGTTCTAATCCATCTTATTGCAGAGATGAATAATTTGTCTATTTTCATATAATTATCATACTCATGAATTCTGTATGGCTTCTCTTTACCATGGGGAGAAATTGCTGTCATGAAAAATATAGGCAGTATCCTTGTGCTTGGAAGAGACAGCTAGGGAGTAGGACAACATCCAGGAAGCAAGTGTTAAATCTGTAAAAATGTTTCTCCAACTGTGTTACGTGGCACCCTGGGGATCCATTTTGTATCACACAATGATTGCAAATGGTTATACTCATTGAAATGCAATGTGGTTAGGCTTAAATGGTCTTGGAAAGAGAATACGAGGATATGTTTTAAAATCCTCAGACAGATAACGGATCTGGACATAAAGAAGGGGTATTTGGGTTCCACACAAGATAATTTAAAGTCCTTTGATTTTGTCAATAAATTTGGAGCTGAAATAGCTTGAACTGTTTAGGGGATACTGCAGAATATTCTCAGACATAGTAAGTTACTCAGGGCTATATAAAAATATCATGGCTTCAGAACGTATCCAGTCCTCTATGTTAACTTAAGATGAGAGCATTCTGACACATGACCAATAGCCCTATTAAATTAGCTCAACGTGTAAAACCGTAGCCCGTAAAATAGCCCTCAAGGCTTACTACTAATAAATTCGACCCGTAAAGCAACCCATCAATGACTTGCGGGTTAAGGGCAAGAAAAGGCTATGGGATGTGGAAATTTGAACTGCGAGCCCGCAAATCCTTTGATCTGTCAAGACCGTAACTGTTACGTTTCCAATCATGCTTTTAAATTGCAACAAATTCACTGGCGTTCAAGCCCGTAACCTTCAAATGGAGCCAAAAGGCCAACCGGTACTAGAGAGGACCAGCTAGAGGGGTAAAGTCCAATCCGTAGCACTGTAAGTGCAAATATAAACAAACGACTGTGACGTGATGATGATGATGGTTTCCATTGGCTCCATCTAAACTCATAAATACGGGTTTGATTAATTGATCATGTTCAAGGCCACACATCCAACGTTTGAAAAATGTTTTATGGGCTTGCGTCTCAAGCCCGTAACCGGCGGCATGTTCTAATTTAATAGCTATGAAACTCTGCCAAATTTAAAGCCCGCAGCCCTTGCGGGCTTGCCAAAGCCTCTATGGGCTTCTAATTTAATAGGACTGCAAGACTTTTTCAGTTTCAATGTTACCCAATGGAACCTGTTAACTGAATTCTTTCATTTGAAATCTAGCAAATTGGGGAATGTAGAGTGAAACCCCTAACCTTAATGACAAAAGCCCAACAAGCTTTAAAAAAATATCAAGTCTTAGTTAGAACTGTAAAAGTTGAATAGCAAGCAAACAATAAATAAACATCAAAATAAAATTGAGAATCTGTTCAGAATTTCTTTGTTTTATGTTTCATTGACGCTCAGACATAGCATGAAAACCATAAGAATGTGTTATGCAAAACATTACATCAAACAAGTGCATACCAATAATACAGGTAGTCTGAAAAATATAAGTATTTCAATCAACTGATTTGCATACGTCTGTTGTTTATAAAGTGTGAAGTTAAACAGAATACAGTAATAAAGGCTTAGACATGCTCTGCATAAATAGATTTGAAACACGAATGACTGTGCTTGTCTTTATTTGGTTAGATACAGGTTTTTGTTCAACAGGAAATATGCCAAAATAATGTTGGAAATGAACTCACCCCATAAGATCAAATGTCATTTCTCTAATTACATATGCAAATATTGTTAAAACAAGTTATAGGTTGGGGAAGGAAAATAAATTGCATAAATGGCAATCATGTTTAATTTTTCTTAAGGGATATGTTTACTCAAAATGAATCTTTAATATATCTGTGAAAATAATAAATTAAGAAACTTAAAGGTATATCCAAGTCTCATGGAATAATACATGTCTGCACTCCTTAGGCAAAAAGCAGCCTATATGTATGCAGCACATCTCATAAAACATTTTATTTTTAATAATATCTAAAAATCCCTCTAATGATTATGTTGACGCCTCAGGGGGTGTCTACACAGGCATCTGATCCCCCCCAATCAGCATGCAGCAACAGGGGATCAATGTTAACCCACAATTTACCTGCTGTTGCTTGCTCAGCCAAACTCCTTGCAGCTTTGTGTCTGTATGTCAGCAGCAATACATAGCACATATGAGTGATGCACTACATATGCCAGGCTGCTTTGCAGTACAAACAGGAACCCCAGAGGTAATTCAAAAGTTTCAGCTAACCTGATTAGCCAGAACAAATAATTTTAAATGTGATGCTAATTTAGCCTGGGTTTGGAGGGTGTTAACCCTAATTTGCAGCTGTTAGAAATTACAAGACATTTTGCTGACTTCAATGTAAGTGTTTAAATGTTTACTTTGGAATTTTTTCATGCAAACATTTTTTGCATACACTACTGATTGTCAGATGCATTTATAATGCAGCAAACTTAAGTATGCCTTTAAAAGACATGCAGCCACATAAAATTCCAAGCCCGTAGCAGCAACGGCACACTGAGCTATTACATTCAACCATGCTGCGACCTACGGGCCGTAGATGCAAGCCCATAAACCATTTCCATGCACGCAAGCTTTTAAGGGTCTGGCCGTACTGTACATGCATGTTGATATTTTTTTTTTTATCCTACTCCGCCTTGTTTTAGTTGACAACTTTTTTTCCGATTTTTGTTTTGTCACCACACTGTATGTGTGAAAACTGCATTGGATTACACAGTCCAGAGGTTAAATCATCTCTTTCATTGAGCAGATATAGACTAGTACTATGTGCATTAATGGTTTCTTCAATTAAATTGAGTGATTTCTGATGATCCTTTTTTCATCAGATTCCGGTTGCAGTGGTGTAGTGACCACATGTGACCCTGGTAGGTGCTATACATTATGAATATTCTAGACTATGACATTACTCCTTTTAGGTCGCCCTTTTTCCCACAAGCCTCTTGCGCTCCCAGGATCCACCCACACCACACCCATGATATTGATGCACAGTCTTGTCCATTTCTGATTGTGCTCTGTGTATGAAAAAAAGCTTTGATATACCGTTCCTACCGTGTCATTGTGTTTTCAATGGTTGGGGTTTTGGGTCATCCACATACATCACATTTGTGTCACATTCCTATATATGTAAACTGATGAGCCCTAGTTACTATGCAATAGATCAATACATATCACATATAATAGTTGGGGTAATTACAAGTGTTGGTCAATCTATGTTAAAAATGATGGTCTTGCGAATGTGCAATGAGTGACCTAAAAGTTACAGGTTTGCCAAAGCCTGCAATGAGCAAGGCCTGTAATATAGAGGGGATGGAGGCCCACAATGAGCACTGAAGGAGCTCATCGCACAGCCAGAAATTAAGAAGGGGAAGAGACTAGCATTGAGCGCTGAAGGCCCGAAAGTTACGTGTTTGCCGATACCTGCAATGTGCAAGGTCCGTAACGTGGGGGGGGGGGGGGGGCAGGGGGAAGCCTGCGATGTGTGCCAAAAACCTAACATTTAGAAGGGGGAGACTCACAATGAGTGCTGAAGGCACGAAAGTTATGTGTTTGCAGAGGCCTGCAATGAGTGAGGCCCATAACGTAAGGGGGGGTGGGGGTGGAAAGGCCTGCTATGAGGGCCGCATTCCGAAATTTAGAAGGGGGGAGAGACTAGCAATGAGCGCCGAAGGCCCAAAAGTGACAGGTTTGCCAGGGCCTGCAATGAGCGAGGCCCGTAACGTAGAGTGGAGCAAAGCCTTGCATTGTGTGTCAAACAGCATTACCAGGCTTCACATTTTTTTACCGTTATTTTTGACGCGCAAGTCACTAGTAACAATAATAATAGTCATAATAGCATTAAATATAATATAATAATATATATCATATATAATCAAAATAAAGGGTTAATACACATGCAAACTCCAATTTGTGATACTGTGGAGTATCAACATTCCACTGATGGCCTGATAGGAATATGGCAGGTGATACTGGAGTGGGTTGCCAGTTCCTGCTCTAGTGGACTGTGATTTGTCTGAACTCTCTCCTATGACCTGCCCACTTAGAGTGACCCTACATGGTATAGCTCACAGCTTATTTTCAGTACATAAGCCCCTTCACCACCACCACATAGCAATGCTGAAGGGGACAATTGGAACATACATCACACTAATCCACTCTAACCCATCAGGAGCGGCCGCAAAAATACATGGATGCTGTGCAGAGGCACGTGGATCATCAGCCAACTCACCTCCATCTCCGCTACACCCATCCTGGAGAGTCTCACACCAGTGCTGGTGGTGATGTGCCAAGATGTATAGCCATTCCCATTTGGTGACCTCCCATTATGTTTTGCTATTCATCAATTTACATGAGTGTGGTGTTCCTCTGGTCCCCTTGTGGATTGGTGGTGGTGAAGGGGCTTGTGTACCGAAATTAAGATGTGAGCTATACCATTCAGGGTCATTGTAGGTGGGCAGGTGATAGCAGAGAGGTCAGACAAATCACAGTCCACTAGAGAAGAAACTGGCAATCCACTTCAGTATCTTTGGCATGCAAACCTTGTGGAACATCTCAGGCAGAGACCTAGAGTCGGACACAACTGAAGGACTGAACAACAAATAATACATTGATTCCCTGGTACTTGATATATGTGATGTGGCGGTGTAATTTGGCCACTATTTGTTTTCCCAATGTAGATGTGAGGAGCGAGATGTATATGCAATTATATATATTCCAGGGTCCACATTAGAGCCTCTGTGAGTGAGGAAGGGATAATATGCCATCAGTTTAATGTTTTTTGTATTGCTATTTATTCAGGTAGTATTTAATTGCTTTATGCATGTTGCAGTATGACTTTATTTTTTAAATGCTTATTTTTTATTTGTAGGATTATTGTGCAAGTAATTTTAAAGTCCAGTGGTGTGTTTATATTGTCTTTTAGAGTGTTGAGATCTTGTCTGTAAACCATTTGTGGGTCCTATTTGAAGCCTGTAATATTTTTGCCTCCATTTACGGGTTGCGGGTTTGAACACCAGTGCATCTTTGGGGATTCGTAGCAATTTAATAGCGATTTCTAAACGTAACAGTTACGGGCTTGACAGATTAAAGGCTTTGCAGCAAAGGAGTTCTTATTTCGACATCCCGTAGGGTTTTCCGCCTGTAATTCGCAGATCATTTGCTGGTTGCTTAAAGAAGCCAATTAAATAGCCGCAAGTCTTGCGGGCTCCGTTACGGGCTACGGTTTTACGCGGTGGGGGAATTTAATAGGGCTGATAGAATAATTGTGATGACTGTGCTAGAGTCACTTCATTAAAGGAATCTATTATTGATGATTTAGGAAGATTAGGGTCACAAAACATATAGGCACAATTACCGTACTATTTGTGTCTTCTGGTACCACAAGGGACTGTTTTTTATATACTCATGAACAGAGCTATACCTCTCTGAATTAGGAGGTCCGGTCAGTAGAAATTTGGCAGAAAGTAAAGGCTCAGCAAGATAAATTCATCTTACTCCATTAGAAGGTTGTTTTTTGTTAGCCAATTTCCTTTATAAATATGTACTTGCTATTTTAATTTACGGTAGTTTATTACAAATGTAATGTATTTTAACAGAGGCCTTGTAGTGACATATTTTCTACATGTGTTAATATGTAAAACATTCAATTAACCTGCTTCTAGTGGCCCTTTAGTATATAACTTTACTCTAGTAATTTTTTGATAGATAGATAGATAGATAGATAGATAGATAGATAGATAGATAGATAGATAGTGTACAAATAGAGGCCACATTTGTATTGTAAGAGATTGGATAAAACATAACGCTGGCACAAAGAATGTATTTAGTTAGGAAAATATTTCTTTACTAAAGTCTAAGATACTCCAAAGAGTCAATTTTCACTGAGTTAATACGCTATTTCAAGTGATTTGTTAGTTCATCTAAATTTACAAGTGGTTTTTTGACTGTAAAACTGCTACAAGGAAAATTAATCTCTAAGGTAATCAGCAGCGAGCTGCAGATAAGAAGTCCCTCTTGGTGTATGCCTTCTAATTATCTCATATTCCTGAAATAAAATATCTATTAATTAAAACAATACATTTATAAAGTGAAAAAAAGGGATTCCTAAGTGGAGGTTAAAAATGAGTGTTTAAGTTAAAATGTATTTACTTTTTATAGATAGTGTAATTTAAAAGTCTTCCTTTACTGAATACTATTAAAAAGGCTTATTACTCACTGAGATTTGCATGTGCCCATATTCATGACCACAAATATGTTTAAACTGAAAACAATGCATGCAAGCATCAAGGGAGTAATGAGTAATTACTAACAATCATAACCCTGGGGAATAAGAACAACATAGCTTTGGTTTCAAAACGTCAACGTAAGTTTAATGTAAAAAATGCATTTTTTTATATATTGTAATTGATAAAGTATTTGTTATTGTTTTAAATAATACCATATTTTGAACCTCTACTTACCTTATTAAGCAGTAAAATTACCTTACCTCATAAAATGTCAATACAAATTAATCCAAATGGCCCAGATGGAGAATGAACACAAATAAATTGTACAGGTATCACATTATTCATGGCGTAACTTATCCTTAAATTATAACATCATGCTATCTAACTGCACTGCCCACCTCACATTAACATCTACAAAGGTCCATTGCATGGCAAAAAAAAACAACCCATAACGACCACACACAGTTCTTGCACAGGTCTCACATAGGCTAGCACTAACACTATTCAAAGTAACAGAAATAAGTCCAAATATAATTCCAAATATAAATTAGTGACCATATTCACTGCTAATTAAACAATAACTACTTTTCAAACACCTTCAAATACTATTACTTAACACTGATTTCTTCCACACCTATCAGCAAGTCCACCGATTAGCTATTATTATTGTTTATTTGTAACACGTCAACATATTCTGTGGCACTATACATGCGATAAGTTAAAGGCAAAAAACAATAGCTATATTAACTCATTGCAAAGTTACCTGTGCATTAGTTCCCCTTATATGTCTTACAATGATATTATATCTTATATAGTTAAGTTAAGGTTGTTTAAATGGCAACTTGCACACAACCAACTATATCAACTTCTTTGAATGCTGAAGGACTAAAAAATCCTTAGGTGAAAATCATGTGTAATCATTTGCAAGTGCTTAGTATCTCCAGCTGTTCTTTGTGTGTTTTTCCCAGGTGTACTGTTGCATGGCCCCCACTAATATTCTATGTGTGATCACTAGGCTTTGTGAGCGCTTACTACGTCCTAAAATATAATGTGCATTCTAAAAAAACATGCTATGGCTTGAAAACCCTAAGCTAGTGAACATAAAGGCCCTCACTATTATTATTTGTGTTCACTTATTTTCCATAATTGTGCCCGGGAAGGGTTAATCATGACTAAAATGGAATGTGTGCATGGGGGGATGTAGGGGGTTATGACCCACAGTCTATGAACCAACTCTAGTTTGTTTTTATTTGTTAGGTAGGCAGAAGGGGATATAACCCTCGACCACTGCATTGAATTGCCCCACACTTGTATATGCCATTTTTGGTATACAGATATTAGTTGGATTATCAATAGATTTGAGTTATCTTGGCACTAGTCAGTTATTAAAATCTTTCCCCAAAAAACATTTCCTGTGAAACAGTAGATATTATATTGTCTAAAATGCCATTGTAATGCTAATTTCTGCATAGTGCTCTGATTTTAGATGCTCCTTCATTACACCTTGTGATAAATATATTCTCATGTTGCTTATCTCAGGACAGTGGCTTATTGTTCTCCTAGTATTTTTCCATATCAATTATGGTCTGACCCAGAAAAGTCTGTAAACAGCGGTTCTCATTGAATCTTTGTCTTAGAATTACATATTATGACTTGTAAAATGTGCTTTACAAGTGGGATATAATTTGCCTTCTTAAGTAAGTAACCACTTCACCAACGACTTCAAGGATCTAACATTTTTGTTCTTGTTAGAATTAGTATGATCATTTCTATTACTAAATAAAATAACATCTAAATATAGACTAACTAAATATAGACTAGCTTTGACCTATAGTATCCAGTAATATACATTATATATAAGAATCTTTTGATGTTTGTTTTAAAAAAGTATCTAGATGTAGTGTGCTGATCTAAATGTGGAAGATTTAATTTTTTTCATTGTATAATTATGAGTATGACAGGGCAAAATTATTCTTAATAATAAAAAACAAGGGCTCGATTCAATTGCAAGCCCGCATCTCGCGGCATGTAGGCCGTATGTCTGTGGGAGTGCTGTGGGCTCCCGTGCATCCGATTCTGGAACTATTCAATTGATCAAGCCCACAAGTTACTGGCCCAAAGCTGACTCAGTAAACCATGCAGTGGTTCGTAGCATTTCAGGGTGGGAACATGATCAATTAAGCAAGACCGTAACTTTCCATTTTGAATCAGCCAATAGAAAATGAGACCGTCATTATTATGGCAGTAAAACATGTCAATCAATTAGGTTCAGGGGTCCGATATGTGATCAGACTTGCTAAATACAGAATTATGAAAATGAATGCCAATACTGTTCTAGTCCATGTGAGTGGCCTGATATGTATTAACTCATTGATTCCCAAGATCGATAAAGCCCTGAAATGAAAAAATAAATCTTATATAATGCCAATTTGCGAGCTTGAGACTATTGTGCAATTAACTCTAATGTCTTTCATCGCTTTCCCTGTTATTTACAGTGCAGTATTGATTTTTTATTTGCATTTAAAGTGCTACAAATAGGTGTTTAACCCCCTTGTGGGTCCTCTCTAGCCCTCATAGGATTTTCTCCTTCATTTTCCGTTTACGGGTGTGAAAACAGTTGCGGCCTTAGAGCAATTGAATAGCGATTTGCGGTTTTAGCGATCATAACTCTTGCGAAAGTGAAAGATCAAAGGCTTCCAGAGGCTGTAAGTTCCGGGTTTAACCATCGCAAAGTTTTCAAGGCTGTAACTTGTAACCTGTTTGGAGCCAGCAAAAATACGCCAATTGAATAGCAAATTAACTTTTGGCCTCACTTACGGGCTACAGTAACTTGTGATTGCTCAATTGAATCGGGCTCCAAGTTTAAAAAAAAATAAAATTAGATTTCTAAAGAAAGTAAACAGCACATTTAAAATATTGAATGTAATACTTTATAATAAGTGCTTTGTTTACCTGACCCAGTACATCCAGCCATTGCAGGCAGTGAATGTACAATAGCAAATTTTCCTATAGGAAAAATACATTGTTGCTTTCAACAACTTGCTTTGCAATCTGTCAATTTAACAGAATACATGGGATCACTGCTGTAGATTTGTTGTAGTAGACAAATATCCTTGAGATATCAGAAAAAAAAGTATCAGAGGCAAGCAAAGTAGTCCATGGCAATGGATCTTCAATGTTAGATCAGAAGGAAGGGTGAGAATGTAAAGCACAATCGAGGTGGGCAAAAGGTGGGCTTTTGTGAGGGGCCCACCCTGGAAGGGGGGCACCATGCTTGAAGGCTTTTATTTGATGTAATGTACTGATATACCTGTCTGCTTGTATCTCTATGAGAGACTTCCATCAAAGTTCCTAGAAGCAGCTTCTCTGGCTCCTAAGGGTTCAATATTTATATAGTCATGCATTTCAAATAACTCAATTTCTACAAATAACTACCTGAAGTTCACAGCAACATATAAAGATTATATTCTGTACACTTTTGAAGTAGTTATGTGGGGTAGTTTGTAGATAATATATCAGAAGTGGTGTTACCTTATTAATATTTTATTTTCCATAAGACACTTTCAACCATTCCTTTGGAAGTGTTTTGTCTAGATACTTCTCAACAAGCCTGACAACTTTTGGAATCAACTAACTTATAATATGAGTTACAGAGCACTGAAAGCCCCAAATGATTCTTCTTCAAGAGTTTTCAAAGTTCTGCAACACATCTACATTTGATATTCATATAATAATATGTAATATATGTAATATACCAGGTGTTTCACTTACAGTACATTACGGATGAGAAACCGTTCTAGGAACCAAGAGAGCATGAGAACGTCATCATTATTATAATGTGTGAGAACAAGTATATATGTTATTACATTATTTATTTAAATTACATATATATATGTAATGTATTAAGACATTGCATAAGAGCATGAGTTTCAAATCCACGTGGTTTCCTGATTTATATTAGCCCCTTGAGTACTGGTTTGTGTGTTACCCTGAATGTTGTATAATGACATGGACTAGACTTGGTAAAGTCTGATTAGAATAGGGTTTTGGTGTAAAAGTCCTTCACAAAATAATTGGTTAACTCAGGAAGAAATCCAAAAGAGGTTGGAAAAAATAATGTTAATAAAGCCCCCGGTTCTGATGGAATACATCCAGGTGTACTGAGGGAACTAGGTTCTGTAATGGCCAAACCATTATATCTATTTTTTTAAGATTCACCTAACACAGGGTCGCTACCAGATGACTGGCAATACCTATACTTAAGAAGGGAGCAAGAGGAAATATAGACCAGTGAGCCTCACTTCTGCAGTGAGAAAGCTTTTAGAAGGGCTAATAAGGGATAATATACAAGAATATGTATTTTTGAACCAGATTTTAAGTAGGAGTCAACATGGATGCGTGAGGGATAGGTCATTTCAAACAAATCTAATTAGTTTCTATGAGGAGGTTAGTAGGAACCTGGATCAAGGCAACTCAGTGGATGTAGTCTTTTTGGATTTTGCAAAGGCTTTTGATAGAGTGTTACATGGGAGACTATTGTGCAAACTAAGAGATACAGGAATTGCAGTAAATATCTGCTCATGGATTGAGAGCTGGCTAAAAGACAGGAAGCAAAGGGTTGTTGTAAATAGAACATACTCCGATTAGACTAATGTGGTAAGTGGGGTTCCTCAGGGTTCAGTATTAGGTCCTCTCCTTTTTAACATATTTATTAATGACTTAGTAGTAGGACTGGAAAGTAGTGTCTCCATTTTTGCTGATAACACTAAGTTGTGCAAGGTAATTAAATCAGAAAAGGATATACTTACCCTCCGAAGGGATTTGCATAAATTAGAGAAATGGGCAACTAAATGGCAGATGAGATTTCATATGAATAAATGTAAAGTTATTCATTTAGGAAGAAGAAATAGCCATGCAATTTATAATCTTAATGGAGTAAATCTAGGGGTATCAGATATTGAAAGGGATTTGGGAGTACTTGCGGACAACCACCTAGGTAACAGTGCTCAAAGCCAAGCAGCAGCTGCAAAGGCAATTAAAATATTAGCATGTTTTAAGTAGGGTATAGAAGCAAGGGAAGCAAATATACTTCTGCTACTATACAAATCCCTAGATTCATAGTAGTTCTCTCACAATGTTTATGGTATGGTTAGGGAAATTTACTTTTGTCTTAAAGATAGTGTAATCTGAGATATAGGGGAATAGAATGGGGATCATATTCTGTAGCGCTATACAAGGGTTAAGCACCAAACAAAATATAGATTGAACTTAGTTTGAGACCTAATGTAACAAACCACATTTTCTGCAGTACCAATAAGACTACATGTACTCCTATACCACTGAAGTTTTCTTATTGATATGCATACATAGATAAAAATGTTAACTATGTACTGTATAATGTTCATGTCCTTACCTTACCTTTACCATGTTTGTCAGACCTGCACTAATGCAAACAGTAAATGCTGGTTTAAAGAAATCGGGCTTTAGAGGAAGTATATTAGCAATGCAGATTCTTAAACAATTTGTTTAAAGCTTGACATGATGAAGCTGACAGATATTTACATATGAGCACAATGCCCCTCTGGCAGTGAATAAGAAAAACTATATCACATTTATTTTTGTTAACTTTATTAAAACCATTAGTAGTTTTTGGTGGCACAATCAAAATAGTTTATACTCAAACGATATGAGATTGAACTTGTAATGGCCACCACTGTATTTCCATGTTGATGTATGATATATTGAGGTATTTTGAAAAAAGGAGATTTCCAGATTTCATATTTTGTATTAAATACAAATTTTTGGCAACCTGAAAAAATATTTAATTAAAATCTAGGTACTATAAACAATTTATGTCAGCTTTAGATGTAGTGACATATGCCCTCATTTAATTGCAATGTGGCTTATTGAATAGGGCTCTAAATAAGCACGTAACATATTTTTTAAAATACGTTTTTAGTTAGTAAGCATCTATCCAAAAGCAAGGTTTTCACTAACTAAAAACTTCTTTAAAAAAAAAAATGCTATGTGCTTATATAGAGACCTATTCAATTGAAATCACAATTGGATGAGGGCCTATAGTTAGCCTGCAATGGAATGGGACTCATTGGATTTAATCAAGGAACAACATTCCTCAGCCAGAAAACTAACCAGATGTTGTTCTGGACATAGCTGTGGATTTCATGCCATACTGCTTATTTTCTTGTACAGTCTTAATTCGACATTATTATTATTATTATGATTATGCTTTATTTGTAATGTGCCAACATAGAGCCCAATTCTATTCCAGCAGTATAATTTGTGTTATAACTTAAATCGGGTGCTGGAGCATTTTCCCCCTACTTAACACATCTACTCAAAGTATTTCTCTCACAATATTAAGGCACTCAGCCCACATATGTTAATCCTGTCTTGTCATCAATAGATTGCAAACCCGGCATTTCACCTAGATTATGGGTGAGACACAGCTCTAGGAATCAATAGAAAATGAGAACATCATGAGTGAGAACAAGTATATATGTCACTTTATTATTTTTACATTTAATGGAAACATATATATATATATATAAATATATATATATAATTGTTTATTAGGAAAATATTTGTCCCACTGAATGCAGAGTTTCAGGTTTCAGAGGCTAGCAAGAAAAGACACATTCTAAAATGAGCAATGTAAGAAGATGGTAACAGAATAGGTAAGTCAAGAGATCCTTTCACAAAAATTTGGGATCTCAAAGGCACCTTTCATACCAAAGTGGGCATGATAAAAGACAAAAAATGGTAAGGACTTAACAAAAGAAGATCAGATAAAGAAGAGGTGACAGAAATACACTGAAGATCTATACAGCAAGTATCTTAACAAAAGTGATGACCTCAATAGTTTGTCCAATGATCTTAAGCCAGATATCTTGGTGAATGAAGTGAAATGGGACCTAGGATGCCTTGCTGATAATAAGGCTCCAGGAGTTGATGGAATTACAGTTAAACTATTCAAAAACATTACAAGATGATGCTGTAAAAGTGGTACTTGCCTTATGCCAAGAAATTTAGAAAACTCAACAATGACTAATAGTTTGGAATAGGTCAGTCTACATCCAAATCCCCCAAAAAGTCAGTGGCAAAGAGTGCTCAAATTATCGAACCATTGTACTAATTTCCCATGCTAGCAAAATAATGTTTAAGATCCTACAAGCTCGACTCCAACGACATATGGACCGGGAACTACCAGATGTGCAAGCCGGGTTTCACAGAGTACTAGATCATCTCATCTGCCTCCTGAATAATCTATATGTGGACCAAGAAGCCACGGTCAGAATCGAACATGGGACAACTGAATGGTTCAGAAAAGGAGTGCAACAAGGTTGTATATTGTCACCTTATTTATTCAACCTATATACAGAGTATATCATGCGTAAGGCTGGAGGAGATGGATATATGAAGCCACTGAAGCAATTAACATGAACTTGATAGAGCTCAAAGGGGCAGTGGCTGGTGTGCCTTGTGTACTGTGGCCTATAGGGTCATAGAAAGTCAGAAATGACTAAACGACTAAAAAGCAACTATATATATATATATATATATATATATATATATATATATATATATATGTATATAGATTAATAATGACTCTTCAATTGTTTATAATTATAAATATATGACATTCACGGCTGCTTCGCTCTTCAATTGTATATATTTATATAGTTATATAGTTATATATATGTATATATATATATATATATATATATATATAAATATATATATATATATATATATAAATAAATATATATATATATATATATTAAAATATATATATATATATTTTTTTTAAGATATATACATAGGGCACAAGTGAGCTAAAAGAGGTTGCTTTCAGAGTGAGTTATCATGTCCACAGAACTAACCTATTAAGGTTAGTCCGTTCTCTGATTGAGCACCTCTATTTTTGTTTTTTGTTTATGCAAATGATCCTTAGGGATTAGTCTCCCTAAGGGTGATAGGGGAATCAAGAAGTGTTCCCCTTGCTCACTGTGCCTTAGGGAGTTATCAGCTATACCTCACTGATGAGGCCCAATGAAGGCCAAAACATATGTCTAGGATTTGCTGTTTCACCTGATCAGGATAGAATTGCCTGGTATTTCGGGGCTGGATCACTCTAGTGAGTGGGACCAGACTGATATACTACAGGATATTTCTCCATGAGAAGGGCAAAAGTGAGCTAAAAGACATTGCTCTCAGAGTGGGTTATCATGTCCACAGAACTAACCTATTAAGGTTAGTTCATTCTCTGATTGAGCTCCTCTATTTATATATATATTTATATATATATATATATATATATATATATATATATATATATATATAGATAGATATATACAGGTAAAGTCTGATAAGAAATAGGATTTTGGTGTAAAAGCCTAATGTAGTAACTCATAATATTTTGGCAGTGCAAATATCAATGGAGGGCCCCAGTGCATTACACTGGCAGTAGCTCCGCCTCCACTGACATGGATCAAGTTGACTGTTATGCAATAAGATTGGAAAGAGTTTACATAAAACATACTTATAGGTGCTATGTCATAGGCAAATTTCTATTATAGTATAAAAGTGATTCACACATCTACTAGAAAAGATGCTGTCTTGTCTTTTTGGCCTTTATAAACATGTCTCGCCATGTTTTGGTCTAAATAACACTTAATGGAAACCACTACATCAAATAACATATTTAATTGAAGCATTCAATTTTGTTTTTGCAATTTTACAAACAGAAGATTGACACTTTCAACAAATAATAAGTTGAAGAAGGCATGAAAGGAACATGTAGAGGCATAACAGGGCGGAGTGTGGGTTGGTGGCATGTTGTTATAATAATTTGGTTTTCTTGGCAAACGTACCAGTGTTGAATAGTAAGAGCTAAGGATTAAAAGAACTATGGGGTGGGGAGTGGGCTGATGTCTGGATCTACAGTACATGACCTTAAACAGAAAGGTATTTCTAAAATAGATACAAAAGGAAAAACATAAAAACAGTCGAGATTTATTTTTATCTTATTAATTACAGAATTCATTTTTCATTGTTAATGTGATATTTTTTATGTCTGGTTTTAACACTTTTTTTTTAGTTTTTGTTAAAGAAAAAAATGCAGGTGAATTTTCAAGAACTTACCTGATTTCGCATTACAATTTTTCACATCCTTAATAAAAGAAGATATTTTCATAATTAGTAAAACATGTGTTAGATGCTTAGAGGATCTTTCGTTAAAGAAAAAGTTAGCATGGTAAACATAATATAGATCCAAACTATATAGCTTTCCCAAGTTATAAAGAGCAGGTGAAAAGTCACAAGAACATCCATAACCAAATGTAGAAAAAAAGATTAAACGTGTTAGAAATTGGTTAAATTGATCATATTTTTTTTACAGAAGTTTTTAGTTAGTGAACTTCTATTAAAAAGCAAGGTTTTCCCAAACTAAAAACTTCTGTAAATAAAATATGCTGTATGCTTAAAAAGAGCCCTTTTAAATTTACTGAATCGCAATTTAATAAGGCTGTTAAGAATGTGGTTATCAGCATAATAACATAAATGCAACAAGTCCCTTAATAATTACACAGTTACTCGCCTTCTTAAATCTGGCTATTTTCTTAATCTTCTGAGACTTTTGAATAACTGTTTCAATAAACAGATTTTATATTAGAGTTGGATTTGGATGTCCCTTGAATAAGGAATCAAGCCAAAGAAGGTTTAGTGTTATGTTTATCAGCTGCAGATCCACTATAGTTTTAAGACCCTTAAGTGACTCAGGATCCAACATGGTTTTCTGTATAATCATTTATCTTAACTGTGCAACCAAAATGTTTATCTAATAAAGAATTAATACTATAGTTAGCTTGTTTACTGACACACCAGATCCTCCTGCACTTGAAAACAACACTTATTATGCAGCCCCTTTTTTAAGTAATCTGCCGCAGAGTGCCCATAGGTGCTTGCAGACCTAATAAAGACACTAGTCCCTGTAATTAGCTGCTGCTTCTTCTTACAGCACATTCTTACAATAAAGACAAAGAAAGCAGGATATCCCTTCTACATAAAGCACACACAGGGCCTAATTACAATATAGAGAGTAATATTTGTTAAAACTTATCATTTAATAATATGATTAAAAACTGAAGTTAAAATCTTGATATTTGTACGTAACGTGAGATTGAATAAGAGGTAGAAAAGACTCAATGTGCTGCTATATCCATTGTATAAATAATCCCTTAAGACCACAGGGAAATTGTGATACAGTTATAAAGTTATAAAGTGCTGAGTGCTCTTGAACAATTGTGAGTAAATATCGTAAAAAGTGTATTGCACCAAAATGTAAAGTTAATGGTGCTAAGTGCAAGTGGCAACTGTGCCGAATCACATAGTCATAAATTAAAAAAATATTAAGTGCTCAGTATTGAATATAGTGGATATGAAATATATATTATCCACACAATGCCCAGAATGAGGTATATCACTGTTCAATCTAATGTTCAATTTAAATGTTGAATATAGGAGTCTCATGGGATATCAATAAATAGTAATAATAATTGCACAACCCCTGATGAAATAGTTAAGAAACGTACATCGGGTTGTACGTTACGTAACGCGACAACGCTGACCTACGTCAGTACTAGACTCATAGAAGGGATATCCTGCTTTATTTGTCTTTATTGTAATAAATTGTTATCCCAAGTAGCACCCTATTACACCCAGTGCTTCCTGTTCACACCTGAGCCACTTATTACTTTATTGTTTTCATACAGCACATTCTTAAACTATTCTGTGAACAGTGGGAATTACAGCTGGTTTTGGGCAGTGTCTTATTGGTTCCCTTATTGAGCTTGGCAGAATAATATATGCCTGTAATGTCAATGTAGAATATTTTTTCTTTGATGATACAAAGGGGTGGTCTTCTCCTTGAAAGTATCAATGCAGTAGAGCAAGGTGTGGTGCAAAACAGGATATCATTTATGTTAACATTACTTAATCCAACAATTGGTAGTAAATTCCAAAGTACATGTACAAGCATAACATTAGAAAGGAATGTGACAATCATCATCTAATATCAGATGCATTACGTTTGGGCATGCATGATTACAATATTTGGCCGTTTTTTACAATTAATTAAAAGGGCACGGAAAGTATAAAATCATTGATATTTAAATGGGTAAAGCAATTATCCCAGTTTTAATTAGATTAGAAGCTTCAATGTCATAACTGGTATCATTAAAGAGTTTAATTAATTATCTCTGTTAAATTATATTCCATAGCCCTGCTGAGACAGACATATATCAATAATAAGAACTCGTAGTGTCATCTAGATCCATTTTGCATCAGATTTGTTTAATGGAGTATGTACAGTTTACTTTAAAGACAAACACACAGACAAATTGCAGTAAAATCTGATCATGGATAGAAAGCTGAAAGACAGGAAACAAAGGGTTGTTGCAGATGGAGCAGTCTAACATTGGACTTATGTTGTAAGTTGGGTACCTCAGGAGTCAGTGTTAGGGCCTCTTCCTTTAATATATTTATTAATAATTGAGGAGAGCTGGAGGGTAATGTCTATATTTTGCTGATGACTAAATTGTGCAAGGCACTTAAATAGGAAAAGTAGGTACTTTCACTACAAATGGATTTACATAAATTAGAAGAATAGGCAGCTATAGGGCTGTTGAGATTTAGCACAAATAATTGCAAAATTAGGAATTTGGGAAGGAAAATAAGCATGTAATTTATAATCTAAGTGGAACAAATCTAGGGGTTGCCTGAGACAGAATGTTAGAGTGCTAGTGGGCAATAATAATAATAGTGATTAGTGCCAGACAGAAGCTGCAAAGACAAAACATTTTTGGTACACCCTCATTTGGAGTACAATTGTGGGCACCACTTCACAACACCCCCTCCTTTGCACGCATGGCAATTGTGCACCGACAATTGCGTGCTGTTGAAAAGCAGATGCCAAATGCGCACCGCAAAAGCGTGATAAGTTACAATGTGGGAGTACCCTAAGACCCCTAAGCCTAAGCCTAACCCTAAGACCCCTAAGCCTAACCCTAAAACCCCTGAACCTAACCCTAAGACCCCTAATCCTAACCCTAACATCCCTAAACCCACCTTACATGAATCCGGCACTCAGGTGTCGGGCGGGCAATCATCGGCTGCGCAAATGTCGGGGCGCATTTCAGTATGCTAACTTATGGCTCTGAGCGCCTGGTAAGGATGGGGGAGGTGATCTAACTGCATGATAACATTAGGAGGGCTTTGTTTTGCCAAGACAGGGGCAGACCAACAGGCTTTAATCCTAATTAGCATAACAAAGCAACTAATTAGTATCTGGGAGTTGCTCATTTGCAAAAGAATAGAGCAGAAGAAAGGCTGATTATCTCAGTAATATTATTTTTAGAATCAGATGGCTAGTCGAATGTATAGCTAATTGTTTATAGCTAATTGCTTTTAAAGAAACAATTAAAAAATCTTGAGTTTGTGGTCACAGAGGAGTGAAGTGAGTTTTTGCAAAAAACGCTTCCATTTGTAAACTAAGAATTGGTTGGGGTAGTCTAGAGTGAAACCCCTAACCTTAATGACTAAAGCCCCACAAGCCTTAAGAATAATATCTCTTGGTAGTTAGAGCTTTAAAAGTTGGATAGCAAAGCAGTAAATAAACTGCAAAATAAAACTAAGAATCTGATCAGTATTTATTTATTTTATGTTTCAGTAACTCTCAGACATAGAAACCATCTTATGGTTTGCATATGTCTATTGTTTAGAAAGAGTGAAGTTATACTTTACTTTTTCTCAGCAGTTAATTATTCCTAAGATATTCAGTACTGATTGTTAATTGTGACAATCTCACCCCTAATCACTAGGGCCCTCATTCAATTGCAATTTGGACAATTGGATAGGGCTCTAAATAAGCACATAACTTATTTTTTTAAAATAAGTTTTTAGTTAGTAAACATCTATCCAAAAGCAAGGTTTTCACTAACTAAAAACTTCTTTAAAAAAATTATGCTATGTGCTTATTTAGAGGCCTATTCAACTGGCCAAATTGCAATTGAATGAGGCTCATGGTTTGCTAGACAGCCAAACAACATAATCAGAGAAAACATCCAGGGATCTCAGGTGTGATTGGTTAAACAAATCATGTGATTACTGAGGAAAAGAGTAGTTGCTGGGGGAAGACAACACAAAAGTTAGTTGTCAAGCTTTTCCAAACATTTTATTCCAGTATATGCATAAATCCTCCTATTTTAAATATATTAAGATAAAGAAAAGGATCCTTTTCGATTAGGAATATTTTGGCACAATGTTGTAGTGTGCTTTTATAGGTGATTGCAAAATATCCTTTATAGTTTGTATGTTCTGGTGAAGCTAAAATAATACAAATGACACGTTACATATCTAATTTAGCCGAGGAGCATATATAATGGTATAATCACAGAAGTGCTGTCCTCATGAAAGAGAAACAAATCAAAATTTGTAGGGTCGGCATAAAATCCCTAAAACTCATTACAGAACTTAACATTCTGTATAATGATATAAATAATGATTGATATTTATGTGATTTAAAGCTGTGTTCATCAAGAAATATATATAGATCATAAGTATTTTTTTATTTTATTCAATCACTCTCACATGAATCATTGCAGCAATAAACATTGGAAAATAAGGGTGACATCTTTGAATGCCAAACAATTGTCCCCATAAGTGACTTGGGCCCTATTCTATTCTATTGCCCAGATTGAAATGTTGAACATACTCAAGTCAGAGGTAAAGTTGCCACATATTCTATTAGCTACTGATGGCGAGTTACCCGCTCACAATCACTAATGACAAGCCAAAGATGCAATTTAGGGCTAGCCTCTCAAATGCTTTTTGGACATCTCAAACATTACGAGTGCAACATAGTTAAAGTTACTCAAAATCCATATCCTATTAGACGTAAAAGCATAGAAATACATTAGAATTAATTGCACATCTGTCTCCAAGGAACAAATATGCAATAAAAAAATAAATTTTAACTAATATTTATGTGTAATATTGTCCTGGTACTCAAGGGGTTAATACATATCATGAAACCCACATGCTCTAATGCGTTATCTAGTGTGCTAGAGTGCTAGCCCAATGTGCAAACATTACTTATTTACTCTCAATAATGCTTAGTCTCCCGGTTACGTCTAACTTCTGTTATTTTCTGACATCATGATGATGTTATAATTTTTATTGGCTGTGTCTAAGAAGTAAATCACGGGCTTGGTTAAATAATGAAAGCTCATATAATCATGCCCCCTGAAATCTTACTCACAAAGGCATGGTTTACATATGGAGGCTGAGAAATTTAAGTTACAGATTAGAGATAATAGAATACATCTAGAAATTTAGAGAAAAAAGCACTTGCAGTCTACATTTTAAAGTAAGTTATGTTGCTCTAATAGAATAGGGCTCATGGCCAATTATATTTGCTACAACTGCTCACTAACAAATTTGCATGTTTATTAGTAAGCATTTAAAAGAATAATATAGTAAAAGGTGAAATCTTGGAAAACCATTAGAGAAACGCGTGATTTCTTAGCTCTTGTACTGGGCTTACAGTGCCTTCCAAAAGTATTAACCCCCCTTGACGTTTTACTTATTTTGTTACATTACAGCCTTAAGTTCAATGTTTTGTTAATCTGAATTTTATGTGATGGATCAGAACACAATAGTCTAAGTTGGTGAAGTGAAATGAGAAAAATATATACATAAAACTATTTTTTAGAAATAAAAAAAAGAAAATTGGCATGTGCGTATGTATTCACCCCTTTTCTTATGAAGCCCATAAAAAGCTCTGGTGCAACCAATTACCTTCAGAAGTCACATAATTAGTGAAATGATGGCACAACAGCAAATCTGCCAAGAGACGGCCCCCCACCAAAACTCACGGACCGGGCAAGGAGGGCATTAATCAGAGAGGCAGCACAGAGACCTAAGGTAACCCTGGAGGAGCTGCAGAGTCCCACAGGTGAGACTGCAGTATCTGTACATAAGACGACAATCAGCCGTACGCTCCATAGAGTTTGGCATTATGGCAGAGTGGCAAGAAGAAAGCTTTACTTTCAGCAAAAAACAAAATGGCACGTTTTGAGTTTGCGAAAAGGCATGTGGGAGACTCCCAAAATGTATGGAGGAAGGTGCTCTGGTCTGATGAGACTAAAATTGAACTTTTCGTCCATCAAAGAAAACGCTATGTCTGGCGCAAACCTAACACATCACATCACTCAAAGAACACCATCCCTTTCATCAGCCGGTTCTGAGAAACTGGTCAGAGATGAGGAAAAGATGGAGGTGCTAAATACAGGGATATTCTTGAGGAAAACCTGTACCACTGTGTGTGATTTGAGGCTAGGACGGAGGTTCACCTTCCAGCAGGACAATGACCCCAAACACACTGCTATAGCAACCCTTGAGTGGTTTAAGGGGAACATGTAAATGTGTTGGAATGGCCTAGTCAAAGCCCAGACCTCAATCCAATAGAAAATCTGTGGTCAGACTTAAAGATTGCTGTTCACAAGCGCAAACCAGTTAACCTGAAGGAGCTGGAGCAGCTTTGCAAGGAGGAATGGGCAAAAATCCCAGTGGTAAGATGTGGAAGCTCATAGAGACTTATCCAAAGCGACTTGGAGCTGTGATTGCCGCAAAAGGTGGCTCTACAAAGTATTTACTTTAGGGGGGGTGAATAGTTATGCACATTGACTTTTTCTGTTATTTTGTCCTATTTGTTGTTTGCTTCACAATAATAATATAAAAAAAAAAAAACATCTTCAAAGTTGTGGGCATGTTCTGTAAATTAAATGATGCAAATCCTCACACAATCCATGTTAATTCCAGGTTGTGAGGCAACAAAACATGAAAAAATGTCAGGGGGGGGAGAATACTTTTGCAAGGCACTGTATATATATATATATATATATATATATATATATATATATATATATATATATAAACATTGCATCATAGCATTTGTACCTGGGCGGTTTCCTCACATGTATTAACCCCATGTTTACTGGGTTGTGTGTTACCCGAGATGTTGTCTAATAAATGGACATATTAATACATTGTCATCAATTCTAATTACACATATATTGATATTGTTATTTGTCAAAGAATGTTGATATTTGTCAAACAATTTGATATTTTTAAGTCATTTTTGTGCTATACTGTTATTTTAACTGATGCTACGGTACTCAGCAAAGGTTTTAACAGCCTTTGCAAGTGGTCTTTGACACCTGTAATATTTTCTTCATTTTTTTTTGCATTTACGGCACTACCCTAGTTTGCGAGCAATCCATAAAATCCTATTAGCATTGGGTTTTGGTGTAAAAGTCTTACAGAGTACCTCGTAATCTTTTAACCCTGGAAAAATCAATGGCATCTAACTCAATGATGGTACTAACGTAAATAGTTAGACCAAAAGCAATAACCATTAGTATTTCTGGATGTGTACACTACAGATGATGGAGTTTATTTAACAAGTTATTTATTTTAGAAATCAATGACTAGTACAATGTATAACCAGCTTTTAATGCCCTTTAAACAAAAACATCAACTTGTTTTTGAGGTGGCAAAGTTTATTTAATAAACAATTATGTGAAAAACAAGTCTATACTCCTATCCTGTAAGGATAGCATGCCTGTAAATGGTTGAGCAGAAAATACTCCACTTCTTTCTACTTTCTCAAAAGTGTTTTCACTTCAACATAATTGGAAGTAATGCAGATAATTTCCACATCGTACAATGTTACAGAAGTTCATTGACTTCTTAGTAATTTAAACTACATTAATGAAACATGAAAGTGTTTTAAATATTTCTGTTACACAAAGGTTTATAATCTATTCTAGTTATGTTATGTGTTTTCCCCTATATAGCACCTGAATAAGTCATTAATATAAAAACATTTTTAGAGAAAATCATTCTTTTTCAAGACTCTGTTTATGACTAGATGATTCTATCTTGTTTTTGTTGCATCACTTTCTGAGAGATTGATAATGAGGGATTTTTTTTATGGATCAGTAAAGAGAGGCTTGGTGGGATGAGAGATGAAGAGAAGGTCAGGAGTATTTGTTGTGTAATTTTATCTGATTGAAACTAACAACACCTCCTTCCTCGATCCTGGCTCAGAAGCCGATGGCTTGCATCAATAGATGCAAGCACTGCTTTCTAGAAATGCGTCTCTCACTCACAAAACATTCACCAAAGTATCTTGAAGTCCAGCAGGTATCATTTTTTTCTAAAATAAAAATTATATATATATATATATTTTTCCCTGCTCAATTGTAGCCTTAGTCAGTTATCAGACATATAAACTTTCTCATTGTACAATGATCCTATATTGTATATATTTCAATTCAAAAACAACATATCTAAACAAGACAGAAAGGTTACCAAAGTTAATATTTTCTGTGATAAACATTGATTTTTAATAGCTGACCAGGACTTCCACAAGATTTCTAGCAATTTGGCCTCCCTATTAGATTGTATGGGGGTCAGGAACAATGGCTGAGTTTAAGTACTTCCTTATTTGCAGTTAAACACAAGACAAGGGATCAAAGGGGTTCACTTGCAAAGCACTTGACCTTTGTCTATTGCAGCAAAGCATTCCAATTGACAGCCTAGTTAATAAGACTTGATGGCTTCATCAGTTCTGCGATTGGGAGTGAACTGGGTATTGCAGTTGGCTACTGGAAGTGACTGCTGGTTGCTCTTAAAGTGGTACTATCCTCAACATATTTGTATTGTCCCAATGCAATAGTTATACCCCAAAACAACATTCTACACATACAATAACTGTTCAAAAAAATTATAATTTTTTGACCCTGTGCCCTAATAGGAGTCCAAATAGGAGTCCAAGGCAAACAACCAGGGATTGGAGGGTAACATCATACAATATAAAAAGTCAGCAAGTGACATAGTAGACATTATGGCCATGAAAATAGCCGTTGGCACAACTAACCATGTGGCAACACATGGGACTTGTGACAGATGGCAAGGGATTAATGACCTGAGATAGAATTCAGTTGTAAATCATATGTTCCCTATAATAATATATAGGATGATTACAAAGACACTAGAGAAATCATAACTATATGTATGGAGAATATATTCAAATATAAAATAGAGGCTACATTAAAAAAAAACATTTTTCATGTTCACTGGTGAAAAAAGATGACATACATACCTTGCAAGATGGCAAGGGTTAATCAGTAACAGTAATATTCTTGGATAAAAGAGAAAATATCTTGGTAACAGTTCCCCCAATCTTCACAATGGAAAAACCGTCACAGTATTAGAGACATATACAAGACAGGAGAGGAATTTGTTCTTAAATATGCAATTTTTTCTCTCCAAAAAGGAACTATTTAGGGCCCTGTAAGGAATTTCCATTTTAAGACTGTTAAAGTTTGGTATACACTTTTTTTGTGAGGTGTGTAAAAAATAAACAACATTAGCAATATGTAAGCCATGAGCATAAAGCTTGTTTAGAGTAAACCTCAAAAAATAATTTTAGATTGTGATGTTTGTAACAAATTAATAACATTAGCAGCTGTGTAAACCATGGGCATAAAAGTATTTTAGGTAAAATCATTATTTTAGTAGACACTGCTAAGGATGCCATGTTTTTATTTTCTACAATCTGTAATTTCTACACTTCTAGCAGCTTGAAGACTTACAGCCTTATTACATTGCAATTCAGCAAATTCTAAAGGGCTCTATATAAGCACAGAGCATACTTGTGTACAGAAGTTTTTAGTTAGTGAAGACTTTGCTTTGCATAAAAGTTCACTAACTAAAAACTTCTGTAAAAAACATATGCTATGTGATTATATAGAGCCCTTTAGAATTTGCCGAATTGCAATTTAATAAGGCTGTTATTTCTTATTATGTGTTCAAGAGTGGTAGGAGTGGAAAGGGACAAAGGAGGTGGTTATGTCATTCGTTAGTGTATTCAGATACAGTCACTTCTTCCCCTCCCTCCCATAAGCTCCGTTGAGGCAACTTGGTTTACCTGCTCTGTAAATGTCCAGTTGTGCCCTAAAGAGAAGTATGACATGGTAGTTTACATGCACTAGCAGACTCTACTAAAATTCAGATTTTCTCTACAAATGCTTTTATGTTCATGACTTACATAGTCGTCAATGCTGTTAGTTTCTCACAATCTACTAAAATCAAAGTACCACTGTCCCTGTGGATATTTGGTTGAAACAATTCAGCCAAAACTTTTATATTATCTACACATTTGGTGGGAATTTCCAGTAACTCAAACGTTTGGGCTGAATTGTTTCAACCAGATATCCATAATTTTTAAAACTCACCCAAAATGGTCTTACTCCCTATCTTTCCTGTTGCGTTTTCCCTGGACATAATAGCTTTTGATATACAGGTTTTCAGCGCAGCTAAGTGGCTTATAGCTTCAAAATGGAAACAAAGTAATATGCCTACCTGGAACGAATTAAAAACTATCATAAGTAAAAATTATTTATTAGAATCAGATTTTTTAGAATTGGAAGTAATTACTAACTCTGCTCCTAAAAAGGAGAATATGGGATAGTTGTACATCTGATATATCCCAACTTGCCGCCATATGAGACCTCTGTAATAGTTGATAAGACCTTGGTCCCACCTCGTTTTCCCAAGCTTATATCCAGTGTGATATATTATTCTGTGCTATTTTATGTATATATATATATATATATATATATACAGTATATATATATATATATATATATATATATATATATATATATATATATATATATATAACAGTTTAAATAATTGCATAACGCCTGTATGTAATAATGAAGAAAGTACAAAATTCTTCTGAGTAGAATACATTTTGAAAAGATGGTACATGAATGTATAAAACAGATTAAATATATTATAGGCTTAACCATGAGCAGAGGAGTCAATTTGTAAATAATTTGATAATTGTTTAGTTTAATTTTTTTTTTTACAGTAATTTTGGGATCTAGACAAATTCAATATCTGATGTATAAAGAAAACAATAGAGTGCTCAAAATGTGTAAAAATGTGTAAACTGTACAAACATATGTTGTTTCTCATGTATCCATTTTATAAATAAATAAATAAATATATTGGGGGGGGGGGATATATGCATTTTGGACTTTTAGAGCCCTCATAACTAGCAGGATAATTTGAGTGAATTCCTTTTTTTATTGCCACTTCAAAGTGTCAGACTGTCAATAAAAATACATAAAGATCTGATCTACAGTCCCTCTCAGGAAATGGATACTGCTGGGAACAAAAGCAAACGTTACCACTCGTAATGGAAACTGGAATATAGTAGATAATAATCAAGGATTACTTTTATTTTCTATTTAACTTTCCAAAAATATCTTTCCCATTAACATGAAGTTATTCAAAGGATAATACTATAATTCTGACATTGTAGTGGTCATTTAAAAGGAGGCATACAAAGAGATCTCACAATAAATCATATCACTGAGAAAATATTTTAACAGACATATATGTTACAACCCTAGATTTGGGGACCATGCACACTTAATCTTTCTTCCTCTAGGCCGTGCCTTTTTGTGTTCAAGATCTCAGAGCCCAGCAGACAATTCAGATGTGAATTTCTATCCAAAAGCAAGGTCTTCACTAACTACAACACTTCTGTAAAAACTAAGCTATGAGCTTATATAGAGTCCTATTCAATTGGCCGAATCGTAATTTAATAAGGCTGTGTATAGCATTACTTAGCATACAGTGTCATGTACTAACCACAACCTGAACACTTAGCATTGTATAAACAATTCCTTTTAGGCCTGAATATTCACAGGCCATGCTCCTTGGGGAACCGGGCTACCGGATCAGAGCCTGAGCCCTAACAGTATACGTTATTACTTTCATATCAAAATAGTACACGATAGAACAAAAAAGTCCATGGCCCTCATTCAATTGCGATTTGTCCAATTGAATAGTGCTCTAAATAAGCGCATAACATATTTTTTTTAAATACGTTTTTAGTTAGTGAAAACCTTGCTTTTGGATAGATGTTTACTAAGTAAAAACTTCTTTAAAAAAATATTTTATGTGCTTATTTAGACCCCTATTCAATTGGCCAAATTGCAATTGAATGAGGGCCCATGAGTTTAAGGCAGTAACAGTTTGATCTTGGACCATACCGGCCCTTGCCCCATAAGTCAGTCATAACAATATGCATTCATCATTTAGATCAAATATCGTCAATTGCTGCTTTAATTTATTTTCTCCAAGGAGTGTATGCACATAAAAAAGGTTTTGCAGATACAAACATATATTTCAGAATATTATGAATTTAAAAGAACATTTTATTTATGTATCATTAGTAGTAGCACAGCAAGAACCCACACTTTTCACAAATGTATTATTATTACTTGGATTTATATATCACCAACATTATATTTATCACTAGTTACAAAATTACAATTAAGTAGAGTGGGTACAATTGTCGAACTACAAACATAAAACAACGTCTAAGGCACTTAAAAATACAAATGCTACATACACTATGTAGTAGTTTGTGGTTTAATGATTAATAACAAAGACCTAGAGAGGTAATTGACTTCTGTAATTCTCTGCATAACTCCTTGCATAATTTTCAGGGTGTAGGCTTGGTTAATCTCCAACACAACTATAACATCATTACTAATATTAAGTAAATATTTATAAAGGTTATATAGCAAGATTTAAGGAATGTGTGGCGTGATAAATGGACTGATCACATTATTAACGTATAATAAAGTATGTATGGGCAGTAGGTAAATTGCGTATTTTGTTTATTTAAAAAGATCAATTAGATTTATTAAAAGTTTGCTATTAAATTGGGCAGCAAGAATGGAAAACATAATAAACATGAGTAGTGCTAATATGTAACCTTACAAATCAGAAATCATATGTTAAAAGTAGAAAACAGAATAATTATTGAATAAGTATTTATTTCCCAAAGAAATAAAAAAAAATATATATATATTATTTTATCTATTTTGAATAAAGTTGATAATGGGCAAAACAAATTGTCAGAAAACTTGCTTTTCATTGTAATTATATACTTATTTGTTACTTTATGTTGCTATAAGGGTGCTGTCCTGCAAAATGTATAATATATATGTCAGAGAATGTACATGCATACAGTATGCAGTGAGAAAAAAAAAAAAAAAGTTTATAATAAAACAATAAATGTTAAAGTTTTTTTTGGTGGAAGGGTGGGTAAAATAATATAAGAGGGCCACTATACAATAACATTAATGGTATAGTGCAATTATGGGTGGAAAGTCATAAAGCTAGTTCTTATTAAAAATAAATAAATGTTGATGCCTCTGCTGGTACCTGGAGACATGATACTTTGGTGAAGGTTGTGTGTGACAAACTGGTGTTTTCATTTCAGAATGGATTTGAGACATGTGTGGGAGAGGGGGTATGTTTCAAATTCTGCATGATCCAATTATTTAACAAATTCCACTCCCTCTTCCCTTTCTTCTCCCTCCACCAATAGATAAAGAAAAGCATACAGTTCAGGCTTCAAGATGTAATGTTGAAACAAGTCATTATATACTCCTTTATAAAGTGAATATTCAGAAATTCTTATTGATGTGATGTACTCCTCTAAAACATGAATATTCAGAAATTCTTGTTTTCTGTAAAAAAAATGTTTTATCTTAATAGCTTACACAGCCACTGATGTGGTTTCTCACATAATTCAAAAACATATGCAGCATTTTTTTTTAAGTACAGTGGTCCATTGGGAAGATCTCTTCACCATTTAGTTAATAAGCTGCAATAACTAATATAGGGATTTAAGTAAAAAGAAATTTGGACTTGTACGTAATATTTCACATCAATGAATATATAAATATGATTTTGTGATAATAAGACAATACTCTTCATTCATTCTTAACAAGGTGCTGCTTTAAGCCTTGATTAACCTGTATATCATTTGTCATCCTTAAGCAATGCACTCAGCCAGCAGGGTTGTTGTTGCTGTGAGAGGTAGCTTGTGTATGCAGGTTTAGCGATTACCATTAAAGATAAATTTATGAGAGTTCAGGCGTGATCTGAATGCTGATACAGGTCACAGCAAGTCTGCAACCCAGCCAAGTATTACCACTGCAGTATATCTCATAGAGAGTGTTCCAGCACAAGCTGACTTTAGACATTTTTGTGTAAGTGATGACTACAGAGAACAAGGCAACTGATCATCTGAACTGAGTACATCATAAAAAAATCAGGTAAGATGTTTACCGTTTCTGTACCATATCTTCTAAAATCCTAACAATCCTTATTTACATCCTACTGCTGTTATAACCAATAGGCTAAAACCAAATGTTAAGTTTTTAGATATTTAAAAAAATATATATGTTCTTAATTGTTTTTTAACTATAGAGTTTTAGCAAATAAATTAAATAAAATATTATGCAGTTTAAAAAAGATTCCTCCCATAACTATATATATTTTAGCTTACAAAATATAATATTATTTATATATATATATATATATATATATATATATATATATTCACTTTAACGTAACCCTGTTTAATTAAAGGACCACTGTAATGTTCATACAATAGAGTTTTTTTTATTTAGTTACTAATTATTAATAAAAGTAGTATTTGAAAAAAAATTCAATGTGGATTTTGAAATGTAACCATGGGTTTTCAGCCAATATGCTCCTCTCCACCTCATATCAGATATCCAGTGGGAAGGAGAGGGTCTGTCCGGGGAGATTCCTATAAAGTAGCCCCCTATTTGTTGTCCTGATATCTATTTGCCTATTTCACTGCAGTGGGTATTGCAGGCAAATCCACTCTGGTCAGATTAATTAAGGACAGCCTCCTTGAGCAGGTCCTCTTCTACCCCTGGACATCTTTTAGGGAGGGATAGAAGTACAGCTGTTGTTAAAAGCAATACTAACTTCAAATGTAAATGTTAAATAGCTACCGATTGTATTGCTAATCCATAACCAAATTAAAGCCTATTGTATGACAACTGCTGCCACCCTTTATGACAACTAAAAAAGCTCTATGGGAAGTTCAAGTTGACAGGTTTTCACCTGACATTTTCTTTGTTATTCTTTGGAGTATCTTTTTCAAAGTGGAGAGATCTCTTGAAATTTAGACACTAGGGCCTCATTCAAATGCGATTTGGCCAATTGAATAGGACTCTATATAAGCACATAGCATATTTTTTTACAGAAGTTTTTAGTTAGTGAACTTCTATCCAAAAGCAAGGTCTTCACTAACTAAAAACTTCTGTAAAAAAAAATATGCTCTGTGCTTATATAGAGCCCTATTCAATTGGCCAAATCGCATTTGAATCAGGCACTAGGCTTCCTAGGATAACAGAGATTTGTGGGGTTTCTTTTCACTAGTGAGAAATCTGTCATTTCAATGAATATAGCTCAAAGTTTTATTGACCGCAGAAATAAATCTGATAATGATAAACGTATTTGTTATACGGATAAATAAGTAAGCCTGTTAATGAAGAAAACACGTGGTGAAAGGGTTGCGTCTGGAATGGAGAAGTTGGGCTAGTGGGGCTAAATAGACTGGAAATTAATTACACTTTTTTTGTTCAGGTTCATTATTTATTGCCAATGCTTACTGTTAGGAGAGACTTTGGTAGCATCTAGCAACACATTAAAACCTCATTGGCCTTCATTTGGTCCAATTGGTACATTTCCTGTGTCTTTAAACAGTAAATCGCATACCTGGTTGGTTATACAACTTAAAAATTCTTCATAGATGAGCTTAAAATTACAAGGTTCAAGCCAAAGTGCTTTTCTTCAGGACCAATATGGAAATGTGTATTTTATAATACAATGTTTGAACAAAATAGGTTGTAAAAATGAAAGGATTGAAGGGCTATGTACTGCACTTACAATGAACTATTATGTTTGTCTGCTAAAAGCTATTCTATAACCGTCTACTGATACAGTGCTTTTCAGTATTTTGCACATCATGTCTGAAAACTAATAACGCTCCTTATAAAATATTACTTTTTGTATTCATCTTTTTGATATGCATCAACTTTTTATTCAGTATTGGTTAAATGATAAATAGAACAACATTTCATATAAAACTGTTGATTTATTACCATTTGTTAACATGCACAATATAAGACTGCAAAATACAACAAAGTAAGAGTTAATACTTTCAGTGGCACACAAAAGAATAGAGGTAAGAAGCTTATATTATCCTTTGTGCAAGGTAAATCCCCAATTGAACTTGTTTTTGTTCTTTCTATTGCATAATAGAGCTTCAGTATATGTGAGAAGAAAATACCTCCCACACATATCATGTAAATTAAAAGTGAAATGAGCTAATTGCTACATATATTTCATTTTTTGGAACAAAACTGCTACAGCTCTGTCTTAATTTGACAACATGTATGACTAACCAAAAAACAGATTAACCTTCATTAAAATTTCTGGAAGCTACCACATAGTTTGTACATACAAGGAAAATTGTTCCATTCTCTAGGTGTGTGAGAGATTTAATAGGGATAGGAGTGGCTCTCCATTGTGAGTTCATATTTATCACGTATGATCTTTGCAGCTCGTAAAGCATTCATTGATTTTACACTTACACGAGAAGGAACCCAAGAAGATATTTATTAAGAAGACTTTCATAGTGTTTTTTGTTTTGTTGTTCGCTTTTCGAATCTCCATTTTAGGCTTCAGGGCTCGCATATTATATACGATAAGCCTCATTCCGATCGACTTACGGGCTCTGGGCTGCGATTCATTGCGATCCATTGCGATTTTAAAAATGGCAAGAAAATGCCCCTCTAAGCATTTGATCTTTCACAGCCGCAAGACTTCCGAACGCTAAAATTGCACATCGCTATTCAAATGCTCAGATTTCCCCTCGCTAACCTCTTCGTCAATCCCACAAATGGCAAAAATCGAACCACAAGTTACTGGTACCAAGGAGGTCTCGCAAAGGGTTATATCCGTGTTACAGTGGATATAAAAAGTCTACACACCCCTGTTAAAATGTCAGGTTTCTGTGCTGTAAAAAAATGAGACAAAGATAAATCATTCCAGAACTTTTTCCACCTTTAATGTGACCTATAAACTGTACAACTCAATTGAAAAACAAATTGAAATCTTTTAGGTAGAGGGAAGAAAAAATATAAAAATAAAATAATATGGTTGCATAAGTATGCACACCCTTAAACTAATACTTTGTTGAAGCACCTTTTGATTTTATTACAGCACTCAGTCTTTTTGGGTATGAGTCTATCAGCATGGCACATTTTGACTTGGCAAGATTTGCCCACTCTTCTTTGCAAAAACACTCCAAATCTGTCAGATTGCGAGGGCATCTCCTGTGCACAGCCCTCTTCAGATCACCCCACAGATTTTCAGTCGGATTCAGGTCTGGGCTCTGGCTGGGCCGTTCCAAAACTTTCATCTTTTTCTGGTGAAGCCATTCTTTTGTTGATTTGGATGTATGCTTTGCATCGTTGTCATGCTGAAAGATGAAGTTCCTCTTCATGTTCAGCTTTCTAGCAGACACCTGAAGGTTTTGTGCCAATATTGACTGGTATTTGGAACTGTTCATAATTCCCTCTATCTTTACTAAGGCCCCAGTTCCAGCTGAAGAAAAACAGCCCCAAAGCATGATGCTGCCACCACCATGCTTCACTGTGGTTATGGTGTTCTTTTGGTGATGTGCAGTGTTGTTTTTGCGCCAAACATATCTTTTAGAATTATGGCCAAAAGGTTCAACATTGGTTTCATCAGACCATAACACCTTTTCCCACATGCTTTTGGGAGACTTTGGATGTGTTTTTGCAAAATGTAGCCTGGCTTGGATGTTTTTCTTCGTAAGAAAAGGCTTTCGTCTTGCCACTCTACCCCATAGCCCAGACATATGAAGAATACGGGAGATTGTTGTCACATGTACCACACAGCCAGTACTTGCCAGATATTCCTGCAGCTCCTTTAATGTTGCTATAGGCCTCTTGGTAGCCTCCCAAACCAGTTTTCTTCTCGTCTTTTCATCAATTTTGGAAGGAACAGTTTTCTTCTCGTCTTTTCATCAATTTTGAACTGGAACTCCAGTTCTTGGTTATGTCACTGTTGTGCCATATTTCCTCCACTTGATGATGACTGTCTTCACTGTGTTCCATGGTATATCTAATGCCTTGGAAATTCTTTTGTACCCTTCTCCTGACTGATACCTTTTAACAATGAGATCCCTCTGATGCTTTGGAAGCTCTCTGTGGACCATGGCTTTTGCTGTGGGATGCGACTAAGAACATATCAGGAAAGACCAACTAGAGCAGCTGAACTTTATTTGGGGTTAATCAGAGGCACTTTAAATGATGGCAGGTGTATGCTGACTCCTATTTAACATGATTTGGAATGTGATTGCTTAATTCTAAACACAGCTACATGCCCAGTTATAAGAGGATGTGCAGACTTATGCAACCACATTATTTTTATTTTTTATTTTTATTCCCTCCACCTAAAAGAGTTCAGTTTGTTTTCAATTGAGTTGTACAGTTTATAGGTCACATTAAAGGTGGAAAAAGTTCTGAAATGATTTATCCTTGTCTCGTTTTTTTACAGCACAGAAACCTGACATTTTAACAGGGGTGTGTAGACTTTTTATATCCACTGTATATCGATCATTGCAATCAATGTGTTAATGCATATAATGGAACTTGCATGTAATAGAATATCATATTTACGGCTTTATCAATATTGCATTATATCTGGAATGTGGTCCAATCATAACTGATAATTCAAGCCCGTAGGACTTTGAAATCCAACCGCCATTTTTCATCTAAATCCTACGGGCTTGAACATGATCACTGATGCAAGACCGTAGCTCGCGGTTAGAAACATCCAATGGAATGTGGGTCTTATTGTGACTCGTAGTTCAAGCCCGTAGGACTTCAATGAAAAATGGAGGTTGGATTTCAAAGTCATACTGGCTTGAACCACTAGTCACGATCAGACCCACATTCCATTAGCTGTTTCTAACCGTGAGTTACGGCCTTGCATCATTGATCATGTTCAAGCTTGCACATGCTACTTTCGATAGCATGGTTTGCGATGTGCGCTATCGGGCCGGGACTTGCGATCTTTGACAACTGAATAGCACCATAAGTTGTGGCCATTGCGGGCTTGCAGCAGGCCCACAGACATAGGGTCTACTCCATTTGAGTTGCGGCTTTGCAATTAAATTGGCCTCTATAACAGTAGAAGTCATCCTCTGCCTTATTACATTTATTGTATATCAAATTTAGTAATCATTTTAGGTGCAGATCTGTATAATGTAAGCATTTACATGTAATTTCACAGCTCGCACTGGTTAAAAAACATATATGAATATTACAGAAATGTCTATGCAAAGATTAAATAAAACTCAGCTATTTTTTACTTCACCTTGTGTCTCCCTTGTACAGAGTGGAGGCTGCTTCTCAATGAAAGTCACTGGTGTGCATTAATTCATTGGTTTAAAGGATTACTATACAATGGAAAAAATATTAATGTTTGAAAAATGTGAGTCTGACTAAGAGCATAATTAAGCAGGGAAAAGTCATTAAGTTAGTAAATTACAATAAAAAATATGTTTCTTGTCTCTGCTGGAAACATCCATGATATGTTGGTGGAAGTTGTGAATCTTAGAGGGACGTTTACATTTCTGGAGGGATGTGGTGTCAATATCAGAGAGATCTAATCATCTAACAAAATCTTCTGACCTTTAAATGTTCTCACCTCTCCACCCTCATGATCCAGCTGTCACAAAGGCAAAATGGATTATTCTCCTCATAAACAAAGTTTTTATTTTTTCCAAGAATGTTTTAATTTCAATGGCTTAATTAGCTGCTAATATTGTTAGTTTTTTAGATACTTCACAAACAAGTGCCAATTTTCTTGAACTACAGGCATCTTTTAGTCTTGTAGGCAGGTCTGGATCAATACATTAATATCTGAGAAACTATTAACACTTCCCCCTCTTATCATATAAGTAGACTGATGGGGTAGATGAGTTCTTGTCCAAAACAGCTTCTTTCTATTGAAGCTTTACACTAAAAATTTTCATTTATTGATATAAAACTTTTCATCATAATCCCAATCGAGAAATAACATTATGGCCCTTCAAATGCACATTTACTTATGTGCTATCCATTCTTCATTTTCCTGAATACCCTTTGAATTACATTAAACCATGCATTTGTGTAACCTGTATATATCATTGACCTTAATTTCATTATCACAAACATATTGGTACCCTGGAGAACTCAGTAAAATGCAGCTGGCTACCTGTTCTGTAATCGGCACCAAAAAAATTTAGGTAATCGTGCAGTGTATTCCAACCACTACCATATTGTTCATAGTGTAGGTGTGGCTCTTACATGCATTTGTTTTCAATAAGAGTTAATATCATGGTCCAAAATATAATGTTCTTGGCAGAAACTTGATAACACAGAGTGCTCATAAATTACCCAGTCACTTGTAAACTGAAATATCAAATCAAAATAAATGAAAAGAAAAAGGAGTAACAATGAACCTTCCACAGGTTGGATATATGTTGGAATACGGAGGTACCAACTTTAATGATCTTTGTAATGTCCTAAGGCACATATCTTTTATATCTTATGAAATACACATGCAATGATTTAGAAAATCAATATTAAACTTAGTTCCAAACTTCAGCTTCTATATCTCCAGTTGAGCTGCTTGTCTCCATCCATTATGATGTCATCAAGGGGTGATAACATTTTTAAGTTGCATACACAAGCTTGTGTCCTTGCCAAGGTAAACCAATTTAATACACCTTCAACCAATGAAAATGATCTGCTCCTGTCTAAATATAAGCTTGAGTCTGACTATAAAGCACTACCTTCTGGTTATATTTGCTCCCATCCTCTGATGACCTCATAAGGTGTGGAGACAAGCAGCTCAACTGTAGATTTACAAGTTGATGCTTGTAACTAAGTTTAATAGTAAATAGTGCATTGCTAAATCATCAAAAAGGATTTGTTATAAAATAAGTGCCTAATAAAAACAACTAGCTCCTGATTAATGGCATTACAGTTGTCTTTTATTCATATTTTTTCTGATGTAGGTAGGGAGTACATTGATGTAGAAACATTTGTCAGTTGTTTTCACCAAAATGATTCAGTAAAGTCCATAGAGATTACTAATAGATAAAAATCTTGATAAATTTATAAGCCAATTGCTAACTATTATTTAGCCCTTTATCAACCAATCACTATTTATTATTAAATCTTTAGATGGGAATTAGGGGCATCCTGTTTATTGGCTGGCAAGCATATTTGTACTTCTTGTTATCTAAATATTACTACAAATATTGATTTTGGTTTTCCTCATTTCCCTTTAAGCCAATATCCTGTGTAAGAATATCTTGCAGGGCTTGAGTTCTATGTACTACTTTCATATACAAATTAATTTTAGTATGACGGAAACACTTCGCCAATTGTTTCTACTTTTGATGAACAAATGAGTGATCAAGGTTGCCACAATATGTTAAAATATGTGTGTTATATATATAGTTAGGCATAGAGAATTAACACATGAACCCTAAGATGTTTAATACAAGAACTCGAAGTGACATGGCGAGACAACAACTAAATTGTAAATTATTTTCATGCAGTGTCTTGTTATATATATAAAAAGGATCTCTGTGGTTATACATTTTACAATATCTTTTTTGGAACGACTATGGTTATTATCTTTATTTATTATTATCTTCATTTATAACGCGCCAACATATTCCGTAGCGCTGTACAGGGGTTGAGTACATGGCAAAAACAAAATGAGCTTAGAATCAAATGTACATAGTGCTTGTTTCCAAGGCACTGACACAAGATTGAAAACTTGCAAACTTACAATTTAAGGGTTGACAATGGGCATAAAGTATAATATAAAATAATAATACAGCTTCTAACTTATTGCTTTTATAGCACTTATATGGTTGTGGAATCTACCATTTTAGTTTCCAGTGATCTACTTCTTGAGGTGGGAGGAGACTTCAAATGCAAAAAGGAAGCTGCCATTTGCACAATGAGAGAGTGCTGACTATACATTCCTGTGTTGTCTTGAGGACTAATGCAAAGGTCATTAGTTTACAGTGGTTCTCCCACCTGAGACAAGATGCCTAGTTAAGAAAATGGTCAGCAGCAAGGCATACTTACATTTAAAAGTGTTAAATGAATGGCTATGTTCATAGTGTTGCCTTCTAAAAACTTTTTTTTTTATTATCAATTTTGTTTTTTCAATAGAAAAAAAAAATTGAACACAGATGTGATTAAAAGGACGTCTGAATTCTCAAACTCTCTATTGAGCATTTCTTGGATATAATATAAGAAAACTAACTCAAAATCTACAGAGATTAAATAAAAATCAGTGTTTCTGATCTGCCATAGCCTTACAAGTGAATTACAGAAACTTGGGAAGAAATATAAATAAAAACTCCTATAGAAACATATTATCTGTGATTTCTATGCCATTTATACACTCAAAAAGGCATAAAAGCACAAGGCCAGAGATTCACAAGCCTCTCTGATATGTTATTTCCTATATCATGTCAGTACAAGAGGAGGAGAAGACACTCCTAGTCCTTTCTCAAGTTAATGTAATTTTCGTACTGTATAGACTAAGCATTTGTCAAACAAAAACTTATGGTACTCCTTTAAGCTCATCACAAATATTTGTGAAAGTGTCCAATTAATTATACAATTATCTGATAAAATACTGTGTGGAACATATTGCTGATAAATTAATAAAGCTCAACTATTCAATCATTTTGTAGGAGGAGGGCATCAATTCTGCAGTAGGCCGTGGAGACTTGACATAGAATTTCTTCCCAGTTGTATCATTGATATCAATGAACTCTCTCAGACAAAAGGAGACATCTAGTTGAATGACTGTCTGCCTAGTTACTTGCACTCCACCCTTGTTTTTATGTACACACTCTTTAATTCAGTTTTCGTTTTTGGGTGTTTCCTTTATAGTGACAGGAAGCTAAAAGTGACATATTACTAGCATCATTGTTATCCTCTGTTAATGTTTATATACTGAATAACTTAGCAGGGCATTACCATTGCTAATCAAACATACACAATAGTGTTGATGGTAGCATCAAAGTTATTATTTGCAATATGTTGAGAATTTCTGTTTTTTTTTATATTCGATTCTGAAAATATTTTTTGTTTTCTTACTTATTCTTTTTAACATGGGCCACTCACACACATAATTTAGTAAATAAGGAAATTAAGAGATTACAATCCAATAAGGAGCTACAATGGAAACTAAGAGCCTCATTCAATTCGGAGGCCGTAACTTATGGAATGTAGTCCGTTTGTCTGCGGGCCCGCAGGACGCTCTAGTTACGGTGCTATTCAATTCCAGAAGAATGCAAGTTATGGGCGGATAGAGACATTCGGAAACCATGCCATCGTATCTAGCATTTGCGAGCTTGAACATGAAAGCTGTAACTCCTGAGTTAGAAACAGCCAATGGCAACAGAGATCATCATCATTATGGCAATTAAAATTTAGTTTTGATTTCAAAGTCCTAAGGGCTTGAATTACGAGTTACGATTGGACCCACATTCCTGAAATATTGAAATATTTATAAAACCGTAAATATATTACTCTAGTCCATGCGAGCTCCATTATATGTATTAACACATTGATTGCCGTGATCGATATAACACGGAAATTAAACATGAAATAAAGTATTTTTTGGGCCGATTTGCGAGCTTGAGAATGTTATGCTATTAATTCTAAGACGTAACATCACTTTCCTTTTTAATAAAAGTACAGTAGTGTGTGTATACAGTATGTGCATTTAAAGTTACGTCACTAAGCCCTTTGCGAGTCCTCCTTGGTACCCGTGACTTGTGGTTCGACTTTTGCCATTTGCGGCTTGATGGCTTGCTTAGCAAGGGGGAATCGGAGCAATTGAATAGCGATTTGCGCAACTGTTGCGCCCGTGAAAGATCAAAAGGCTTGGAGGGGCATTAACTTGCAATGTTAACCATTGCATCGAATCGGAGGCCGGAGCCCGTATTTCGAACGGAGCGTGCAAAAAGACGCCAATTGAATAGCAAAAAAACTTACAGGCTCCATTTCCAAAGCTCGGGTCTTCCAATGCCTCAATTGAATGGGGCTCTATGTAAGGGATTATTGTTTTTATAATGATTTTTGATCCCTCAGAGCACTGAAGTAATGCATTGTACTTTTCCTGCTAAATTTAAAAATGTGTTAATCAGTCAATGTGTTGGTTGAATTTTGTAGATTATTTAAAAGCTCAAAGAGGAGGTTACAAATAAAAAATGTACATTAAAACTATAATTTATCAGTTGAATATTATTAAAAAATGCCTTTTCTTACAGTAAATGAATATTACACCAGGAAGTACGGTAATTAGACTAAGGGTCTGCATTAACTAGTTCCATAAAATACTATATCCATGAAAACAATGCATGCAGACACCCAGGGAATAATAGCTATAAGTAGTAACCATTGTTGCTGTTGTTTAGTTGTTCAGTTGTGTCTTACTCTCTGTGACCTTATGGACTGCAGCACTCCGGGTACATCCTGTGTCTTATTCACGAATCAGCGCTAAATAGCTTTATGTTAAGGGATTCAAGCATTAATCAACTATGCTTCATTCTGAAGCCTATTAAAAGGCTACGCAGTCTACCAACAGTATAAACTCTAGAGGGAGTTTCCCCCTCTCATTTGTGGTTTGGCTGTGGAAACTGTAGCTTTGATTCCCATTTACTTGAATTGTTCATGCCCCAAACATTACAGAATATATATACTTTATACCCTTATATATTTTTCATAATTTCATTTTTTTTCCTGTTTATGTCCATGTCTATTTTATGTACAATAATTAAAGACTTTGACTGCTCTGTTTCCAAAGGGCAGTAATAGATTTGAAATAAATCAAGTACTACGTATACATTGCATAATCCAGGTCTCAATTATCAGAGCTGGAAAGATTTTAGGATTACTGAAGCAAAATAACAGTTGGATGTTGGGGATTAAGCACTGTTGACTGGGCGCATCGTGGATTAAACCTTTAATACTGAAGAAAGAAAAAGTAAAAACCATTAGTAAATATATATTTTAATTGCATAATTTAGTGTAGTTTAGGAATATTTGATAATTCCATCATTATTGATTAGTGTAGCCAAAAATTCAACAGAAAAATAAGCAAACATTATATTCATTAATGTATTTATTTTAAGATGCAATGAACAATAAACAAGGAAACCAGTTGTATAAGAAATGCTCAGGATAGAAGGAACAATTGTAGGTTTTATGCTGAAAGACACGGCCCTCCAATCTTTTGCCATGTGTTTAATATTGTATTTTGATTTGTTCTTAATCCGGGTATAGTGCTATGTAATATGTGGGTGCATTACAAATAAAGGATAATAATATAAAAAATAATAATGAAGTAGTTTATTAGAAATAATGGCACCCACTTTCTTTTGTGCCATTAATGAGAAAAATAATCTATGTGAAGTGCTACAAAAACGATCAATTTTGTATATTCTTACTAGAGTGTTTCTAAATGCATTGTGAATTAATTGTTGCTGACCCTTGCTGAGGGTTATGGGTGCTCCAGACTCCTTGCTGCCAGTGCTGTGTCAGTCTGAAGAATACTATAGAAGATGGAACATCTGTCTAGGGCTAATGTCAAAACCTTGGGAAGAGGAAAATTGTTAGACTATACAGCTCAGAAAGATCCTTGGATGAGGTCAAATTAATATGGCACATGTTGATAGGAAAGCAGGCGCATACCGCACTTTCATATGCCAGTTAGCAGCATATAAATACATAGTAAAACATTTATGTTCTTCATATGATAAACAATTAGGGCTATTTTCTGGATATATTATCAGTTTTGTTTGTGCCACATATTGTTTCCACTTTTGGATTTATACAGAAGAACAGATTGATCGCAATAGCATTTAGAGTCAGTTTACCAATTAGCCATTGCAAACATATTTCTGAAACAAAACTTGGACATTTAAATAAACATGTTTACACATTTACCATCCCCATGTCAAAATAAGATTGTGGTACTTTGCCTCCAAATAGTAAACTTGCTTGAATTTTTCATTATTGCAATGTTGTATTTATCTTATTCTAGTTATGCTGAATGTTTGTTGTAGCTTACTGTAAATTTCACTGAACTACTTCAATGACCTTTATTCATCACTTTCAATTTTTAATTTATTTTTTTCCATTAATCTTTTTTGAAACATCCCTCTCCTCTCTCACATTTTCCTACCTAACCACCTGGGTTTTTTGGCATCTTTACCTATACACTCAATTTCAATTCTCCGTGTGGCAGCCATTTATAGTGAACTATTCATTTCAATTAGCTTTCAGTATAAATTGTCATTAAGTTACTAGTATCCGCTACTCCATTCATGTATTAAATAATCTACAAGCTCTTGTTTTTCTTCATTTCTTAGGAAAACCTAAAGCTTAACAGGCCGACCAACGCCCAAAATATTAATTTCCACTGCTTGCAATCCACAATCCTGTCCAAAGCCAGCTGATAACTAGGTTTATCTAATTACTAATCTTCCTCAATGTAATTTTCATACATATTCTTCACTCACATAATTGTAAGAGACCCACAGCTTCTGGAACCCCCATCTTTCTTCCTCTTTTCTCTCCTGTAGGCTGCCATGTTGCACACCTTTGACTTGTAGCTCTTGATTTTGTGTGTACAGGAAATAGTGGAGGGAATTGACACCGCCAGTGCCATGTTGTTAGCTTACTGTTTTTAAAGCTTCTAACATGCAGCATGCCACTGTCTACTTGCTATGTAACAGCATGACACTGTTAGTGGGAATCAACTCGCCTGTGGGATTGTCATTAGCTCCAAAAATGCAGTGCTGCAAATCACAGCTGTGCAAGATGGCAGCCTGCAGGAGAGAATAGAGGGAAGATTTCAGAAGATGAGAAACTGTTACTCTGTGATTCTCTTACATGTACATTGAGTGTTCATTTTATATGAAAATGATATTGATTAATTAATTATTTAATTAAACTTAGGTAAAACATGCATATAAAACAAAAAAGAAATGTGAGAGTGTAATTACTGTAAACTCTGACTTCTCACTACAATTTATTTAGAAAGCAGCTGCCAGTTTAAGTTCCCTCACTCTGCACCTTCTGTGCGCTAAATACCTATACTTCTAAAATATTTCAATTTCAGATTTGTTTTTTTGCATATCCGAGCCTTCAATGATGTTTTCCCCATTAATTTCACTTTTTTCATATATTTAAAAAGTACAGGATTTGACAAATGAGACACTCTTCTATATGTCTGTGAGCAAAAGAAGACAGCCTTACAAAATTCAATCCCTTATTAGTAATTTGCCTGAGGAGAAGAAACATACACTAATTAAAAACCATGTCACTTATAATACTGTATAATATTTAACAAAGAACCATTGTTGATGCATATGTTTAAACGCTTAACATAACTAACAGATAATTAGTTTATGAACAAAGTTATCAAAAGTCGTATGAATTTTTTTAACAATTTAATAAATTTATATTTGTGGAGTGCCAGCAGATTCTGTTGCCCTAGGGGTATAATTAACACATGGATGACATTTGACATACATTGGAAAACAGTAAAAATAAGTGAAGGCAGCACATTTGTCTATATACATTGGTACAGGAGGGAGATAAGGCCCTGCTCTCATGGGAGCTTACACTGTTGGGGATAATAGGGGCCTAGAACCTTGGCTGTTCCGTTTTTGTACAATAAGGTTATTGATTGATTTGTATCACTTCCCGAGAAATTAAAATATACAGTTGTTATTGTAGTAGACCTGAAACCACTGATTATATTTCATAAATATATTTCATTCTACGACTGAGCCCTACAGGACCCTGCAAGCGTCTTTCAGAAACTTCCACTACGTCCTCAGCTTACATAGAGACCACAAACCACTAATCTGCCTCAATAACAGTTGGGTGCATCCTAAGTGGTACCAATAATTTGTATGATCATGTGTAATATGAAAAGTAGTGGAGGTTAATTCAGAAATGTAATCAGAAATGTTTATAAAAAATATAGTGAATGATGACTATCCATAAAGAGGTGATACCAAGTGTTGTGGCATATTGAATAGCATGCAAACACAGTTCCATCTCATGAGTTTTATGTAAGTGGGAGATGAGAAATTTCCTGTAACATATCAATCTGAGGACTCCAAGGAAAAAAATGATCAATGGAATATGGCAATATATAGTTACATAGGGCCTCATTCAATTGCAATTTGGCCAATTGAATAGGGCTCTAAATTAGCACATAGCATATATGTTTTAAAGAAGTTTTTATTTAGTGAAAATCTTGCTTTTGAATAGATGTTTACTAACTAAAAACTTCTTTAAAAAGCATAAGTTATGTGCTTATTTAGCGCCCTATTCAATTGGCCAAATTGCAATTGAATGAGGTCCATAGTAATTAAGGTTGAAAAAAAGACTTTAGTTTATCAAGTTCAACCTTTTTAGATCTCCTTAATATGCAGATTAGTTTTTAATTGATCCAGAGGAATGCAAACAAAAAACCCACACTGAAACATTGTCAATTGTCTCAAAAGGGGGGAAAAATTAAATTCCTTCCTGACACCAGATACTGGAGATCAGACTCCTCCCTGGATCAATACTCCCTCTCTAACTATCCATGATAACCCTGAATGCCTTTTTTATTTAAAAAAATATATCCAATCCCTTTTTAAAATTAACTATCAAATCCGCTGTCATCACCTCCTTTGGTAGAGAATTCCACAGATTAACCACCCTTACTGTGAAGAACCCTTTTATTTCTTAAAGGTGGAATCGTTTTACTTCTAACCTCAAGGGATGTCCTCTTGTCATTTGAAAACCTCTTGGTACAAAAAGCTCCCTTGACAAATCTTTATACAGACCCTGGATGTATTTATATAAGGTAATCATATCTCCTCTTAGATGCCTTTTTTCTAGAGAAAATAAGTTTAATTTGGTTAGTCTTTCTTCATAACTTAACCCCTCCATTCCCCTTATGAGTTTTTGCCCTTCTCTGTACTTTTCCAGCTCTAAGGTAATATAGGTGCTAATAAAAGCAGAAAACAAAAATATAAAGTACAACGGAGTAAAGATTTTTTGTCCTTTGCAAACCACATCAACCAGAAATGACTCCTGATATCCAGTCATAATAATAATGACTTGTCCTTGTGGGATACATTTTGCGGCACCTGTATTATTATGTAAAAAAAACGATTTGAGAAATGAGTAATGGAAAGAGTTTTCAGCAATTAATGGATGAATGAAAAGCATGAAACCGTGGAAAGTTTCCATTTTCCTCAGACTAGATATTTCCAGAACTGACTTCCAGGAATGTGTCAGCAAGCTCAGTACTGTTGGCATTTATTAAATCTTACCGTGGCTTTCCATATAATTGCTTATTATAGGATCCAACAGCAGTTAAATATCATTAACGCCTATAAAAGTTCACTGATTATATAGATGGTCCCATGTGATGTAAAATGCATTATTACTCCTTTTAAATACTATCTATTTTTAGTGCATGAGAATTTGTAACAGCGCTTAATCGTTGTATAACACTTTCTCAGACACGTATAATCAAATTAGGTCAAGGCAAATATGGATTCAACCTTGGGACGCCTAGACTAGTCAATTCCAACACTGCAGACAACAGAAGGCTAATTTAATTCCAAGAAGGAAGCACCATTAACAGAAAAATGCACTGCTTCATTGCATCGTTTAAAGCAAATCTGTAAATCCACATCATAGTGTGCAAAATAATAAAATCAATTCACAGTTATAAGATTTCCTAAATATAAAATATAAGCAATTTAGATAAATGGCCACATATGAATTATACTATATTCTTATGTACACCTGGATTTAATTCACATATGTTTTAGATGCATATGGGTATAGACGTAATTTTACAATTGTATCTGCCTGCAAACATGGCCAGATTACCCATTAGGCCAACTAGGCAGCCGCCCAGGGCCGCTTCCCTTTGAGGGGTGCCACTTCTTAAAAAAAATGGTTCCTGGCTTAAAAAAATGAAATGTTGCAGTTCATAGACTGGCTACTAGGGGTAACCACCTAGAACAAGACAGTTACAAGAGAAAAGGCAAAAATGGGTCCCTGGAGGGGCTCCTTCACTTTACTGCCTAAGGGCTCCAAAAACATAAATACGGCCCTGCCTGCAAACCTATTGTGAAATTATTTAAGCTATCTTTACTAAGGTGTGTATTTTCACTCTTGTGAGATAAACATCTTGATAAACTTGTTGTATTATTGTATACAATTTAGTGATTCTACAGTTATGTTAAAATGATTCTTCGTTCTTTCAGTTTTTTATTTGTTTCATTAAACAACTGCTTATCCCCTTTCAAGTCAATGCTGTTATTATGTATCTAGTTACGGTACTTAGTTGTGGTCTGTTAGATGAGGAAAATAATGGTGACATCTTTTCTCCAATGAGACTGTGAGACTTACCGTCCTGCTGAGTCCATTGATTTATTTACAGTATTAAGAACTACTGTGGAATGTTTTGTAGCTTTTAGAGTAATCAGCAATTAATTCTAATAAAATAAGTACCGATACCACTAATAATACAATCTTCAAGGCATATTAATAAGCATTTTGCCAGTATGCATTTGGTCAAATGTCCAGAGGCCTTTATGATTATTTTTAACAGATGTTCCTTTAGGTTTGATACATACAATATCAGGGGACCTGATGGTTCTCAATAGGTAGTCAATGGTGACACCTTTATTCTAGACCACTACTGCTACCTTTAATATTTATCTTTTAGCTCTTTAAATAAACTATTTATTAGAAAAATAACTTTTTGAGTTTCCTACAATATGTAAATTCCCTTTTACACCCTTAAAAAATGTGATTATATTAAACTGTGTGCCTTTCCATTAAAAAAAAAGTCTGGTTTATGAACTCTTTCATACAAATATGTTTGTATAATTGACTACCACTGCTCTAGTGCATAATGCACTAGTGTGAATAATGCATGTCTGACTTGATGTGGTGTTGTGTTTTACAAATAATTAGATTTTCTTTTGCTATAAATTGTAATTTTCTTTGAGATTGTGATAGTTTTCAAACAGGGATATTATAGATCATGTGTAGTTACTATATTAAAATAATATTTACAGTTGTACCAGAAACAAGAGTAAATGAAGTAGTTGCAAAACACTGGCAATGAATTGTAATATCATTTTGTTACAATTTAATATATTTATTGGAACAGATCTGGTACTGAGTTTTTTTCCATTTCAGCGCTGCGTTCTATTATGAGATAAAAATACACTGTTACCAAGAAACTGTAGTTTAATAAACAAGTTAAAGTAGTGAAATAAATAACTCAAAGACGGCTAATGTTCAGACCTGAGTGGGTGTCAATTTTCTATTTGGCAAAACCTAGCTGCCAATGAAGTTGACAATTACTTCTCAGGTGAGGTCTATGCATACCCCCGGTAGTTTTGTGTTTGCAACTACCACAGTAGGCTGCACTTCTACAGGCTGCCTTTGAATTTTCATACTACAGATGAAAGCAGCAAGTATCTCTATGTCTCTAAGTTATCTATCATACAGTGATATAGCAGATGGTGGTATGGCTTCCAGTGAGCTTGAGTCACACTAACAGCTAAACTAAAGTGCAACATGCCCAGGCATTTCAAAGTTAACCTGTTCAATCACTATTATCCATCTCAGTGCTTCAAGTACCCTCTTTGGTCTCTAAAAGTATGGTCGGGATCAGAATGATTTCTATAAAACTATATAATCTCTTACCAATTCAACAAAACTACACAACCACATTGGGAGCCATCACACAGTACTCCCAAAGAGAGCAGCCAGTGCCTTAAAATGTCCTTCAGGATCTTACATACATCTCCAGGATCATATCAAGAACACTACAAACGCTTTCTTCAAGAAAGTTTTTGATGTAATTTTCTTCCCTAGTCACACAAAGTCAAACCCCAGGATTGCAGTGAACACTTTTTTTTGGAAACACTACCATGGCTACTCCCCATAAATACTGTATTTTACTAAAAATAACATAAAATAAACATAAACAGGGACATTAAAGTAGGCTCATCTAAGGACTACCAGTAAACTTGCAGGATAATCCACAACTTTGAAGGGGCTGCAAGGTGTTTTGATGTTGCTATGATAGCAATTTTTCTCGGAGATACTACCCATCAAAGCCTCCAGTGAAACAACTTGCAGCCCCTGTGAAGATGTGCAAATGTAAGGTTACATCGGTTCCACCAACCTTATAGATGGCCAATATAGACCATGCAAGATATATAAAACTTATTTGTACTTCAGCTGTGGAATGCATTAGCTGATATTGTTCATTGTAATTGTGGATGTGTATAATTTAATACTTAAAACCTAATACATATCAACATAGATATTACAATCTAAGGCATTGTAATTGTAAGTCACAAAGCCCATCGGATAATATAGTGAGGTTGGTTATGGACTTTCCAATACTGTATGCTACTGCTTCACAAAAGGAATACGTTCAAAGTACGTACAGTAGATATCAATAAAAAACATAGTGGGTAGCAGGTAGGAAGGGGGAACTCTCTGGGACTCCCACTGTTTAGGTCTTGCATGGGTATAACTATCCTCAGTGAATGCAGGTACAGAGATTCGCTTACAAAATATTCCCCTTGAACTAAAAAAGTACAGCTCTCATGCTTGTAATCATTAACCAACCAGAAGTGACTTTATTGGTGAGGGATAAGTACTTTTATAGGTGACTGAACAAAAGGCCAGTCAGACATTAAAAAGGAAACAAACAATATGTCCACATATCCAACTTAACCCCCCACCCCCCTACTTATTGAGCCTCTCCTATTGTCCACTAATCAGCCAAGGCACCAGGCCCAGTGTCATGAATCAGCCAGTGGCCATATTGGATTTGGCGTGAACTGTGCCGGTGGCCATTTTGTGACTGGCACAGCCATCCTGTGACTGGCAACAGTGGTCACAATGGGAGCCATATTGGGACTGGCAGCAGAGGCCACACCCAGTGGCCATATTGTGTTTGGAAAAAGTTCATGGCTCAGGCGGCAGCCATATTGGGACTGCCAGTATTGGTCACACCCAGGGGCCATCTTATCATGAGCTGTTATCTTCCACATGCAGTGGAAGAAAAGTTTTGGGGCTCACTTGTTATTGTTATATTATGTTATGTGATTTAGGGGATGAAAACTGTTGGTAGGCCATGTAAGAGAGGTGTCACTTAGCATAACCGTTAATAAAGTATAGTTACGCATAAAGTGGTTCTATGTTAGGTGCGCCTTTACGCATTGCCTCAACCAGGGGTTCACGGGGTGTTACATGTTCTATAGTATTATATTGTATTGAATTGTAGAGTGGCATGGCTGGTGAGTGATGGGAACATATATGAAAATGAGTAAGGAATGTTTCTTAGGCTAAATTCCATCCACCATTTGTGAGCAATAAGCCAGGAGCTTGCCCATATGGTCCTGAAGGTAAACACTTGAAATGATAGTAGTCAGGAACAATAGGGTCCCTTACAGACACTGAGGCACCATAACCCCAGGGGGTCTACAGGGATTCCCACTCAGATAATCAGGGCAAAGTCCAGAGGGCAGGGAGATGTCTCTCTCTTGGGAGCTAGAGCCAAATGAATTAGTTAGCCCCACCTAGTGGGTGGACCTGGGGAGGAGTCTCATGGTTCCCACGTAGGGACCCTGCATGATTGGCCAGAGGTCATTTGGGGCTGGCTAAGGGCAGCCACTCCCCCTATCCTTGAGTGCTGTGTTTAAATATGTTGCTCCAAAATAAAACGTTGTTCATAATTTTCATCAAGACGTGGCGTGTAGATGTATTATTTACTCGGAGACATATGCTTGCAGTAAGATTCGTCAGACTTACTGTCAATATTGCTCAGTCTAACCCAAGGCTGAGACATGATGTTCCTGTAATCAAAGCTACCTAGGTCCAGAGCCACCCAAATCCGGTCAACAGACCCCAGCCAGAGAGTGGGTCGTGATAACTGGTGGCAGTGGGGGGATACTCTAGAGGAAAGGACTGAGGAGGGAACAGCAGTATGAGGACATGTCCTCAGCAGAACTGAGAAAGGCGCAGAAACTAAAAGGAATTCCCCGGAAGAAAAGGGACCAACCAGCAGATGTGATAGCAGCCTTGAGAAGGTATGATGCAGAACATCTGGAACAAGAGGAGTTGGTTGAGGGGATAAGCACACTACCAAGGACCCCAAGATCTCAGCAGGAAGAAGGACAGCCAGATGATATCCTAAAGGAGGCAAGACGCAGGTTCAGTGAAGCCAGGGAGTTTTGCCCCTGGGAGATAACGCTGGAAGAGGCAATTAAAGGACTAAACCTAATAAAGCAGCAAATACAGGAAGAATGTACAGGGGTGAGTGTCCAAGCTCAGAAAAGGCTTGGGGTCAACCCTGCAGAGATGTCAGTAAGAGTCAAACTGGCATATCCGAATTTTAAACAGTTCCAGGATGATAAAGACAGCATTGACGGATTTATCCAAGAGTTTGAGCAACAATGTAAGGTACAGGACATACCTCCTGAAGAATGGGCCAAGTTACTATTGACTAAGTTGACTGGAAAGGCCAGCGCAGCCTGTCGGGCCCTTCCTCCACATCTAGCCATGGATTACAACCATTTATGTACAGTGTTACCGGGCAGATATGCCGTAACCCCTGCAACTTTTTTGGCAGGATTCAGAGGCACTACCAAGGGGCCAGAGGACTACAGAGGAAGGGTCCTGCTAAATCAATGGATGGCATTCCTGCAATTATGGCATGGCCATGAGCTGGCAAGCTGGTTGGAGGAACTGGTAGAGAAAGAGATGGACTTGGAGGAACAGTATCTTGCCAGGGTAGAGTCCTTTGGTGGCCGGAGAGAGGATCTCTATTTTCGTTTGGATCTAGAATATGGGGTTGAGGAGATTCTGAATGGTTATCCGGAATGTGGCATGGGGACTGCAAGGAGGCAAAATAACTTGTTTGTTGAACGCTGCCAGGGTCTGGGACCTAAACCATGGTCCCCAGAGGCTAATTTGCTGGAACCCCTGATTCAGCAAGAGCTGCAACTGGAGTCTGAGTATGTTCAATTGTGGGATGAGATACCCAAGAAGAATTTTTGCCCATCCGGATGGGAGGACTGCTCACCAGACCCTTACAACTCAGACGGTATGTACCAGAGTGACTATGCTCACTGGGGCTGGGGAGAGGCTCTTATGGACGGTAAACAAAGTGAGGAGTGGGGAGGGGTAAATACTGTCCCTTTACCAACTCCTGGGGATGGAGAATGTTGTCCCCTAGAACATGCAGTGACTGTGTCAGGGCCTAGTCACCAGCCCAAAGAGCCAGAGACCCAGTGGAATGTTTCCGGGGTGGGGTCAGATAGTCCATGTCTGCACCCTGATACCCCAAGAGACTTAATCCCAGAGGAAGTGGGAACTGCTCACAAGCTAGGGCCAGATAAATTAATTCTGCCGTCAGAAGTTCTAGGCAAAGTGTGTTGGCCAGAACTGCTAATGGAGCCAGAGGCTCGGGATGATTATGTGATGGACGGTGGGAAGGGAGCCTTAGAGGCCAGTTTGGGTGGAAATGATGAGATTCCCCAGCCTGCATCAGATAACCACTGTCTGTACCCTGACACCCCAGGGGAGTTGTTCCCAGAGGTGCTAGTGATGCACAGAGCCCAGGAGGGCTATGTAATAGACTGTGAGGAGGGAACAAAGCCGGTCTCTAGCTGCAGGAAACCGGACCTCACACAGCAAGAGAATGCCAGGGGCACCAAGAGCCAGGCAGGTGAAGCAAGCGTGCCAGCCTTGGCAAAAGCAGAGTGGCACCATGAAAGAGGGTGTACCAAGTGGGGAGATACCCTGGATAACCAGTGTCCAGGAGTCCACTGGAACAGACTCCCCTCCAAAGACCCAGTTCAACATAAGGGACTGTGATAAAGTTGCTCAACCCCGGGCAATGGAGGAGTGTAAGCACAGCTTGGGTGGGAGCAGCGTAGCTCCCCAAGCTGCAACGGAAACAGCTGGACCAAAGTTAGAAAACCAAGAGGAGCTGTCCAAAGCTACAGTCCAGGAGGCAGCAGGAAGGGACCACCCAGGTCAGAGCATCATCATGGATGCTGGGGGTCAGCACAGCCCGGTATGTACTTTTCTACAGCAGGTGTGTTGTTGGCCTCCCAACCATAATATGCTTTATGAGGGGGGTGCTGGACTGTCCCATTGTGGTTCCATAGGCCCAGAGACTGTTTTAGAAACCCCAGCCCAGCTGTGGGGACTGGCTGAGGGGAAAGGGGTTGCACTAAGACAGGGGTTGTTTTGTGGGGCTCCCCAAGATACTGTTTTGCCTCAGAAAGGGGTGCATGGGAAGAGCAATTTGCTCTATACAGTGGGGGCAAGGCCAAGAGATGGGGGAGGCCTTTACTCTGCACCTTGGGACAGACAAGAACTTGCCTAGCATGCAGCTGGCCTGGCCAAACTAGCAGATTCATGACTATCAGCGTATCTGGGAACATTTTGGATGTTCCCTGCCACGCTTGGGGAAGGTATGTCATGAATCAGCCAGTGGCCATATTGGATTTGGCGTGAACTGTGCCGGTGGCCATTTTGTGACTGGCACAGCCATCCTGTGACTGGCAGCAGTGGTCACAATGGGAGCCATATTGGGAGTGGCAGCAGAGGCCACACCCAGCGGCCATATTGTGTTTGGAAAAAGTTCATGGCTCAGGCGGCAGCCATATTGGGACTGGCAGTATTGGTCACACCCAGGGGCCATCTTATCATGAGCTGTTATCTTCCACATGCTATGGAAGAAAAGGTTTGGGGCCCACTTTTTATTGTTATATTATATTATGTGATTTAGGGGATGAAAACTGTTGGTAGGCCATGTAAGAGAGGTGTCACCTAGCATAACTGTTAATAAAGTATAGTTACGCATAAAGCGGTTCTATGTTAGGTGCGCCTTTATGCATTGCCTCAACCAGGGGTTCACGGGGTGTTACATGTTCTATAGTATTATATTGTATTGAATTGTAGAGTGGCATGGCTGGTGAGTGATGGGAACATATATAAAAATGAGTAAGGAATGTTTCTTAGGCTAAATACCATCCCCCATTTGTGAGCAATAAGCCAGGAGCTTGCCCATATGGTCCTGAAGGTAAACACTTGAAATGATAGTAGTCAGGAACAATAGGGTCCCTTACAGACACTGAGGCACCATAACCCCAGGGGGTCTACAGGGATTGTCACTCAGATAATCAGGGCAAAGTCCAGAGGGCAGGGAGATGTCTCTCTCTTGGGAGCTAGAGCCAAATGAATTAGTTAGCCCCACCTAGTGGGTGGACCTGGGGAGGAGTCTCATGGTTCCCACGTAGGGACCCTGCATGATTGGCCAGAGGTCATTTGGGGCTGGCTAAGGGTAGCCACTCCCCCTATCCTTGAGTGCTGTGTTTAAATATGTTGTTCCAAAATAAAACGTTCATAATTTTCATCAAGAAGTGGCGTGTAGATGTATTATTTACCCTGAGACATATGCTTGCAGTAAGATTAGTCAGACTTACTGTCAATATTGCTCAGTCTAACCCAAGGCTGAGACATGATGTTCCTGTAATCAAAGCTACCTAGGTCCAGAGCCACCCAAATCCGGTCAACAGACCCCAGCCAGAGAGTGGGTCGTGATACCCAGGATGCACTGTACAATGTCTATTGTTTCAGTCGCTCACCCCATTCAGTGGACAAATCAGCTAAGACCTCCAAAAGTTTGAGGCTGGCAAGGCCAAGTCACTGATCCATCTGGTGGGAAAGCCCATCCACTTTTTAGTGATTTCTACCTTGTCTCTAAGAAATGGTAGAATGGTAAGTCTCCAGGACCAGGCTCTAACAATGCTGACAACCATAAACCCCGGCAACTCCGTTCAAACAATGAAGAAGGTTGCGGTGGGTGACTACAGTGAACTCACATCCATAGAGATAGGGTTGCATTTTTTTTTTTAAAGACCAAACAACTCAAAGTCACTCTTTCTCAATGGCTGCCTAATTTACCTCCTGAAGCAGCAGCTTGCGGCTTAGGTAACTGTGTGTTCCTCTCCTTGGTTGTTGACAGAGACATTAGTCTGTACTATAAAAGCATGCCGGTAGTCAGGTGCTGCCAGAACTAGATGGGAGGTGAGGAAAGTGTTCAGGGTGGTGAAGTCCTGTTCACAGGTGGGGTCCACTCACTAGATCAGTCAGGGAAGCTGCTTCTTTGTCAGGTCAATCAGGTTTATCAGACTTTGTCAATAGTCTGCTGTACCTAGTAATGCCATAACGTAAAGCTTAATTGGCCACCTAGCTATATATTCTACCTTAGCTGGCTAAGGACAAACTTCCCACTACCTACTCAATGCCCCAAGTACTGTACTTCTCCCTTCCCAAACTGGTATTTGTCCTGTGTAATTGACAGACTTGTTTGTGGAGGATCTCCCTTTGCAGAGATCTTAGACGAAGCTGTAACTTCAGGGTAGTAGCACAGTCTACCACGGTATGCATGCATCTCTTGATAGAACGACTGGATTTAGCCAATGAACCCACAATGTCTATGGCCACACATTGAAAATGATTTTCTAATATCGACAGGGTTTCTAAGGGGGCCAGGGTCCTCCCTCGTGGAGCCAGATGCTGACAAGTATTGCCTGTGTTACAGTAGCTAGTAACATCTTTAGACACTCCTGGCCAGTAGAAGACCTTAATCAAGCACCGAAGGGTTCTGTGAATACCCAGGTGCCCATCATGATAATATCAAGGTGCAATAGCCAGTAGCCTAGCCCAAATTGATTCTTCCACGTTTGTTCTATCCGATGGGAATCAGTCAGACTGTATAGCAGCTCAGGTGGGCTTCGCTGATGGTTATCTCCAGGAGGAGGGGCACAGGGCTCCACTCTAGTCTTTTGATATTGGTTGGCCAGGCACTTGTCAACTTCAGTTGAGTCAGGGTTGTGATACAGGCACGCATAGTGGAAAGGAAAATCTGGAGGAATTGGTTCATGAGCACCAGTTAAGCATTATCATCATCTTCTACAGATCTTACTTCTTGCCCTTTCCACCACCCGTCCAGAGCATGCCTAAGCTTCCAGACCAGAAGGTATCTCCTTCTCCCGGGGATTAGCTGACAGAATTTTCTGTGATAGGTCTTGGAAGTGATGGCATATTGGGCTAGCAATCCTTTTCAGGGATGGCACGGTAGGCTGTGCTGGCTCCTCCGCTCAACAATCCAACCAAGATTCATCCCTCTTGATCGATGTGGTGAAATCTGCATTTCCTTTTCAAAGTCCTGTAAAAACAAATCAATATCTACAGTTTCTTCCTCAAACTTCTTAAAGCTATGATTAGAGAGTACCAGGAAACTGGATCCACTTTAACTATCCTGAGAAGCAGGGAACAACCTTCTCTCTTCATGAAGCATTTTCTCTCCAGATACCTATTGGATGATGGCCGTCAAGATATGTCCCCCAACCTCAGGAGACACGATCCGCCAAGCAGGGCAATAGATGCTTGATATCTCCAGGACACATCATTGCCCAAGTCGGGTTTACCTAGAGAAGTAGGTGCTGCTCAGAAACCATGAGTTTCCACTACATAACCAGCCTCAGGTAGGTCCAGCTCCTTTTCAACCTTATCCTCACTGGACCAAAGATGGGTGATTCCTTGAGGCAGTCATCTCGATTCCTCTAGTCTGAACTAGCTCCCAGTGTTCAGGCACTGTGAGCTCGTTATACTATGTCATGGCTAATACAGAGCTGTGGAGACCCCCATGGTATGTTGGTGTCCATAGGGACTCCCATGGTTATAGTTAAATATACCATGGGGGTCCGTGGAGAGCCCCATGGTATAGAGGTTAATGTTAGGTGTATTGGGGTCTATAGGCACACCTATGTTTATACTTTATATGGGCTCATATGAGCTAGAGGGTATGAAAGGTGATCCCCGATTGATCTCCGGTCTCATAGTCGGAAACAGGTACGAAGGGGGATCCTCGGACTCATAGGGGGTAAAAGGTCATAGGTGGATGGTAGGAGTCTCCTGCGAGCAGGATGCGAGCACACTTTGGGGCTATAGAGCTCCAGCCAAATGTACTTATATTAATGTATTAATAATATTATAACCATGTCCCTTTCAACAATCATAGTATTACATGCAATCCAATAATAGATGGTTAATAATAATTCACTTACCAGAAGCTGATTTTGATGTGCTTAAATAGCTGATATCATAGTATTCAGTGAACTGTATTACAGCCTCTGTGATGCTTAGTTAATCTTGGGAAAGTGTGATGTCTCATTGTCACTGCTCCTCTTTGTAGCAATGTACTTAATTAGTTAGTTTCAGAACCTCCTCTTCCCTTATGACACAAGCCTTCTGGAGAAGAAGAGCCTCACTCTAGTGTGTCACTGGGAAGAACTTGTATCAGATTGTATTATCAGAAAACTTCAGTGTACAGGATTTAAACATCAACATTTACTTTTGGTAAGTAAAATACAGTTTTCTCAGATATTCTAGTTTTTAATCCCTGCGGAAAATGTGGTGACTTAAAACTTAGAAAACTGAAGCACACTTTCTTTAGTACACTACTATAAAAAAAAATTGAGTTTGAATAGTGTTTTAAGTAGCATATTATTATCTATGTATTTGTTAAATTGTTGAATTAATGACATTTGTCAGAGAAAATGTTTTAATTAGTTTAATAGGATAGTATTATAGTGACATACCATGAGTAAATCGTTTTAAACTCTTAATATATTAATATAGACGAATAATGAGTATTGCAGTATATAATGATATATTTGTATTGGACAAATGTTTTATTTATAGTGACAAGCTTTTGAGAGGTTTGTCTGAAGCAAATATATACATTCATTACATTGTGTATTTATTATATGTATATCTTATATTAATATATACAATTATTGTATAAGGTGTCCTATGGAAACCCAATTCTTCTACCTGTTTCTGCCAAAGACATTTAGTCATAATTGGAGGTATAACCTTTAAATGTTGGATCTATTTGCAAATGGGAGTCTCCTGCTCCAATCAAAAGGTCTAAAAACATAGAGATTCATGCTCTCCCTTTTTATATATTTCCAAGTAACAATGATGTGTCAAAAGTGATAACTAGCATGAATGAGAGATAGAGATAGATGTATATATATATATATATATATATATATATATATATATATATATATATATGTAATACTAATTCACAATTAACTAATCACTACTCTATAAACAATTAGTGAAGATTAAATATATAAAAATCAATAATTAAAAATACAATAGAATAAATGAAAAAGTCTTCACAGGATAATCCTTATGTATAATATGGTGAATATACAAAGATGTCTGTAAATCTTTCAGGATTGTTTAACTAAATGCTATTACTTGATGTTCGCATGTAACTAGCACTACTGTGAGTTTGCTATGAATTCATAGTGATGTACAACAAAGTCACTTGTTTATTCTATAATGAGCTAATACTTTGTTGTTTATGTTGGATCTCATTCAGAGAAGAAGCAGTTACATTGTTTAAAAATGTTACAAGAAAAAAACACAGATATGAATTGGGTCACTCCATTGAGTAGATCCATTGAGTCTAGTATTATACTGTAGGATCTTTGTCCATTGTATAAGATTTATTGATTCCAGCTTTTGGTGATTTAATACATTGTAAAATATTTTTAATACAGCACTCTTGTGAATTTTTAATGTATAATATATAATAATTATTCATTCATTTTATATATATGCTTATATATATGAATCCAGACTTTAGTAAAGCTCACCGTATTTAGAAAGCTTCTGCGCATAGAAAGGTTTATGGGAATAAGAGCCAATATCAGTGACCCTTTTATCCTTGTTAGGTTGACTATTTCACAGTGGCGTTTATTTGTTTTGTATGAATGGCCATCTGTGCATGCGGTGATTTAGAAGAAGGCAATACAAAGGATTATTACAACATAGACATGCAAATTATATGGTCTAATGTACAACAGTATGTTTATGTAAAGATTCAGTTGCTTATGATATAAGAGGGCATGCCTTCCCAAAGTTGAACTGTACAAAGTACTGGTTGTATTGTGTAATATTTGTAATGTAGTGTTCTATTACAAGTATACTGGCATCAATGCATTGTATTTCTTTTCTTAAACATTTACATTCAAAGTATATTTTATAGCTATGTCCTTGTGCTGTTGTTTTCCAATTAATTAGGGATCAAATGCCAACTCTCATAATATGCCATACTGCAATCTTGGATATTATCTCATGAAGCATCCACCATCAACATTGGTGGTCATTACAATTTACAACATAGGGACATGTTGCTAAGGACCCAGTTATGAGTGGAATTCATGATGACATTATCCATACCTTCAAATGATTCAGTATATCTTAGGTGATAATAATGGCTCTCCTAAATTATGCACTGTTCTTTAGAAAAATGTTTCAAAAACTACGTTCTGGGAAACCCAAGAGTTCCATTAAATTTAATTTGGATTTCCAATGACAAGATTAGCTATAAAATGTATTTTTTCTCTCTGTGTAGAATTTGGCACCAGGGAAGGACTTAGGTTTGCATTGGGTTTTCTTGGTAGGATTACTGAGGTGCTTTGGAGAGATTCTGAGTGGTGGGGTTCCTTGGGACCCATTTTCAGAACATGGTCTGTCTACAAATTTTGATGGCAAAACATTATTCAAAAGAAGAACAAAATTCAGCTTTGGCTAAGATTATTAATTAATATTAAGAGTTTACATATTCTAAATTAATTTTTTTTTTTTTTTAGGAAATAAATCTCAAGACAGCGGTATTGCAGAAATGGAGGAACTGCCTGTCCCTCACAACATCAAAATAAGCAACATTACATGTGATTCTTTCAAGATTTCTTGGGATATGGACGCCAAATCCAAGGACCGTATTACACACTACTTCATTGATCTGAACAAGAAAGAGAACAAGAATTCCAACAAATTTAAACATAAGGTAACAATAATTACAATAATATATGGCAAATGTATATGACAGCACATTGTTGCGATACAGTCTGGGTCTTTATCTATAACTTATTCTTTACATATATATTTGAAATATATCTGGCTAGATGATTTCCTATGTGAGAAACAATTATCACAGTAAATATAATGTTTGTGTTATAAATACTTTACTACATGATTGTAAAACATAAAACCTTTGATTAATAATAATTACATAGGCAAAACAAAAAAAGGCGCTCAATCTATGAATGAACACCTGTAGTAGGTTTGTTCTATAGGCCTGTAATCTACTCAAAGAGCAGCCAGAGCAGCCTCTTTTAGCTCACGTGTGTCCTTCACAGAGAAAAATATCCTGTAGTATATCACTCTGGTCTCACTCAATGCAGTGATCCAGCCCCAAAATACCAGGCAATTGTACCTGAACAGGAGAATCAGCAAACCCCAGATGTACGCTTTGGCCTCTCTTGGGCCTTATCAGCAAGACGTAGCTGCACTCCTTAAGACACTGTGAGCAAGGAGACCACGTTTGGAGTCCCCTATCACATTTAATCAACTATTTATTGTTTTCCAATCATGAAGTAAAGGATATAATAAAGGATTAATAAAATTTCTGAACATTATCTCTTGGGTTTTAATACTGTAATAGTTATAAAAGTCTTAATTTTCAGTAAACATGCATCAATGGCCTTGTTTGTGATTATTATCCATTTCTTATCAAATATCTTACAAGTTTTACAGGACTATAGTTGTTATTTAACACATAAAATGCATTCAAAACCAATACATAAGAAAAATAAGGTCCTGTCTAGGAAATTTCAATCTAGAGCAAACCAGTCACAATGGCAGTTGAGAGGCCTTCAGGAGACCCACTCCGCTTCATATGCAGATTCCGGCCACGTTTTCAGTTTCAGGGGAGTGAAGCCCACAGCCTCCTAAAGTGCAACGCATACCTTGTACAGAAGTCACTATTTTAATGGCTAAATAAAGTATTTATTATTATATTTTATCCATATTGTTATCTAAATGTATCAGATTAATGTAAATTGTACTAATAACTGTGGAGGTTTTTAGTTGTAAACCCGGCAACATGTCCTTCCTGAGATGTAAAGTTGTGGAAGCAGGCCTCCATGTTATTTCATATTGGAAGTCAGATCTAGAGAATATATGGCTGAAGATATTATATAGTCCAGAGCATACAGATTAGAATAGATAAGCAATAAGGAAACATGTGAAGGAGCAGAGGTGAAAAGCAAGTGATGGCAAAATTGAGATTTCTTTTTTTAATGATTCGGTTGACACGGTCACTACTATTTGAGAGTAAATATAATATGTTTGTAAAATTGGGATCGATAAAGAAAGAGAGAAAGAGAGCAATAATAGAAAAGGGAAGCAAGTATATGTTGGGGAATAAAAGTAATAAATTAATGAAAAATTAAGCTTAACAAAAACGCTGCCTCTGTCTCCTCTCCAGTGTCTCCCTATTGTCTTTTTGGCTCTCATCAAGACTTATGTTGCCACAGATCTGCAGCTTAAGCTGGTGCACATTGGCATCCTAGTTTTGCTCCCCATCACTCACTAAACTGACTCTCGCCATAACCTCTCCCACCTAACCTGCATCACATTCAGACAACTCAAGGCAGTATCACACATCATTATGACCATAGACACTTTTCTGGCCCTCCTCTCACACATCCTAATCGCTACCACCTCCCACAATGTAGCTGCTATCCCGTCTTGCCTACACAATACGAGAAGCATACATACTTGTCCACAACCAAGGAAATGCCTTATCCCTTCCATGACTATATGGCCCTCTAAGAAGTGTAGGTTTAAGTAGCTTTTGCCACAACATCAGCTACCCCTCGCGCAAGAGAGGGAACTGACCACAAATATATAATATATATAGGCCCTCATTCAATTGCGATTTGGCCAATTGAATAGGGGTCTAAATAAGCACATAGCATATTTTTTTAAAGAAGTTTTTAGTTAGTAAAAACCTTGCTTTTGGATAGATGCTTGCTAACTAAAAACTTCTTTAAAAAAAATATGTTATGTGCTTATTTAGACCCCTATTCAATTGGCCAAATCGCAATTGAATGAGGGCTGTAGTTTGTATTTTTAGTGACTGCTAATCTGCTTTCCATTGACAATAATGCAGTTGTCTAGTATATTGAAATATGTTACAGAAAACTGAAGAATATATGGACACTTGAACCCATCTATATGTTTGTGCTTACATTTACATTTTCAATGATAAACAATGATTTTGACATCTTACTTGGGCAAGATTTGCAATAAACCATTAGATTTTCTTTCCACTTATACCAGCATCTTATTTGACTATTCCGGTTACAGCTGGAAGGCACATATTTCTAGTCCCTTATTATATTGAATGACAGGTACCTGTAAAATATTTGCTGATGTCTGACAGTTTATTATATTTTTCAGTACAGCATAATAGAATACAGTGGTTGCTTATATTAAAATCGTGCTGAATTATTTTAGACAAAACACAAACCAGAAAAACAAAACCTATTTTGGGAAGTTGAGTGTGCTTGTTTGGATTATAAGTATTGGAATGGAAATAAGATCTTATTATCATTGACATGGTTTGGATATATTATAAGGGGCAATGTCAAGGTAGTTTTGGAAGCATTTACAAAACTCTATTAGCTTAGTAAGATTGTGTTGGCATGGGCATTCCAGAAATAGTAATCAACATAAAATAGATATTGTATGGAAATAAAGACATGATCAAGAGAAATGCATAAAATATGCTGTCATAAATAATATAAATGCAAACAAAATAAATTACTGCTTTGAAAGTACATTACTATTGAATATGGGTACTGAGAGTACTGGTCTATCAATAGGTTATTAAGGGAATAATTGTGGATACAATTCAGAGGTTTTATTAAGAAAGGAAAAATCAAATAATTTTGCAGGAAGTCAGTTACATATAATTTGTAAATCCTCTCATGAAAATTAAATGCAATACAATTTTATTTTGGAAAACTACATTTTTGAAAAACGGACAACTAAAAACTATACATACAAGTTATATATAGCAAGTAAAAGGAAAAATATTTAGGTCAGCAGCACACATTTTAGAAGCCCTGGCTCCTAAGAAGTTTTGACTGCTATATCCATGTACAGTATGTGTGTTCGTTATCATGGACCTTGATATCTCATTGACTGGTAGATCGGGCTCTGTGTGTCTGAAAATTACTTAATAATTCAGTTTGGGCCTGGAAAATCCTGTCACACATCGGGCTCACTATGATGACCCTGTTGGTGATGTGCGGGTAGCTCTGGACCCGAGCAGTAAGCCTTGCCTTGGAGATTTGGTAGCCTTTGTGAATGAGGCTGTTCCATGCCAGATGGTTCAGTGTGATGGTTTCCCAGGTGCCGATGTTGATCTCGATGGACTTCAAGGAGGCCTTGTTTTGCCCTGCATGGGAGCCCTTTTACCTAGGGAGTTCTTTGTAAAAGAGCTGTTTGGGAATACGCTCGTCTGAAATTCTGAAAACATGCCCAGCCCATCTGTTCTGTTTTTTTTTAGCAGTGTATGAACTGATGGCAGACTGGCTCTGGAAAGGACTTCACTGTCCGGCACTTTGTCCTGCCATCTGATTCTCAGAAGCTTGTGCAGACATCAATTAATTATCCTTTAATCTATTTCCACTCATTGTTTATTTGATATGTTATGATTTGTCAATGTTGGTAGCCGTAATAGTCATCATAATAAACAGACTATTGAATAATTGGTCTACAGTAAAGCTACACACCATAAAAATTCGGGAAACATTTTTGTTAGAGGAAATGGGTACTGAGGGAACCATTATATCTAATTTTTGGGGATTCACTCAACACAGAGTCTCTACCAGATGACTGGAGAAAGGCAGAGGTGATACCTATATTTAAGAAGGAGCAAGAACAAATCCAGGAAATTATAGACCAGTAAGTCTCACTTCTGTAGTGGGAAAGTTTTTAGAACAGTTAATAAGGGATAGTATACAAGAATATGTCTATTTAAACAAGAGTATAAGAAGGAGACAACATGTATTTATGAAGGATAGGTCAAGTCAAACAAACCTAATTAGTTTCTATGAAGAGGTTAGTAGGAACTTTGATCAAGGCAACTCAGTGGATGTAGTATTTTGGGATTTTGCAAAGGCTTTTGATACAGTGCCACATGGGAGACTATTTAGCAAACTAAGGGATACAGGCATTGCAGCAGATATCTGCTCATGGATTGAGAGCTGGGAAGCAAAGGGTTGTTGTAAATGGAACATACTCCGATTGGACTAATGTGGTAAGTGGGGTTCCCCAGGGTTCAGTATTAGGTCCTTTCCTTTTTAACATATTTATTAATGACTTAGAAGTAGGATTGGAAAGTATTGTCTCCATTTTTGCTGATGACAAGAAGCTATGCAAGGTAATTTAATCAGATAATGATGTACTTTACCTCCAAAGGGATTTGCATAAATTAGAGAAATGGGCGACTGAATGGCTGATGAGATTTAATACAAATAAATGTAAAGTTATGCATCTGGGAAGGAAAAATACCCGTGCAATTTATAATCTTAATGGAGCAAATCGAGGGGTATCAGATATTGGAAGGGATTTGGGAGTACTTGTGGACAATCATCTAGGTAACAGTGCACAATGCCAAGCAGCATCTGCAAAGGCAAGTAAAATATTAGCATGTATTAAGAAGGGTATAGAAGCAAGGGAAGCAAATATAATTCTGCCAATATACAAATCGGTAGTATGCCCTCATTTGGAATATGGAGTACAATTTTGGGCACCACTGCATAAAAAGGGCATTTTAGAGCTGGAACAAGTGCAGGGAAGGACAACAAAGCTAATAAGGGGAATGAAAGGGCTAAATTATGAAGAAAGACTTACAAAATTAAACTTATTTTCTTTAGAAAAAAGGCATCTAAGAGGGAATATGAATACCTTTTATTAATACATCCAGGGTCAATATAAGGCTTTGTCAAGTGAAATTTTTGTGCAAAGAGCTTTTCAACTGACAAGAGGACATCCTTTGAGATTAGAAGTAAAAATATGTCACCTTAAAGAAAGAAAAGGGTTCTTTGCAGTAAGGGTGGTTAATCTGTGGAATTCTGTACCAGAGAAGGTGGTGACAGTGGACTCAATAGGTAACTTTAAAAAGGGATTGGATATTTGTTTGAATAAAAAGGGCATTCAGGGTTATCCATGGATAATTAGAGAGGGAGTATTGATCCAGGGAGGAATCTGATCACCAATATCTAGTTCAGGACGGAATTTTAGTCCCCGCCCACCCCACCATGCAAGAATTTAAATTTATTGTAACTCAAAATTCTGAGCAGAAGAGCATTTAAATGTATATAAGAAGTTAGAGTTTAGAAGATTCCCCCTTCGAGATAATTGCTTTATTAACAGCAAGTAATTAAGATTAGAGGAGTAGAGGGTAATAAAGAACATAGCCATGCCCAGTTAACAAGATAACTGTTGTGATCTAGACAGTTAATGATTAAATATAAAAGTTCCATTGTTAAATGTTACTGTAACTATTACTGGAGTTTTTTTTTCAAAACACTGAACCAAGGAAAAATAATCTATACATTTAAAGTAGTAAAAATAAAAATATCATGATATATTACCAGGAATAAACACATTTATATATAACTAATATCACATAATATAACTAATATCACATACGTTTTGGAGGCATTACTGTACAAACAGGAACTTCAAAAGGAAGGGGCAATATTCCATTGCTCCCGTAAAAAGTACCGTAAGGCTGACTTTTATCTTTGGGAGTTTTGCATAGCAAAAACAGAATCCTGTAAAACTCACACCCAGGGGGTTTTGCCCATAGCTCTCTAGCTCTAACGTGTGCTCACAGCCTGCCTAAGATATACCTGTAGGTGAATCTCAGCAGTTTCCATAGCAATGATACAGAATGGTACCAAACTAACTAACGTGAACACACTTCACTAGCCCTAACATCACCCATATCCATGTATATCCATATATACATCTCCCTATGGCAGGAGGGGGTCAAATAATAAAAATAAATACAGGGGGTTATAACCTCTCCACCAGGATTCCCCTTCAATACCGACTATCTACCCTATCGCCCGGACTCTCCCCTCTATACCCTGGGGGCCAATGGCCTCCCTAATCACCACCTATTGTGCTGTAGGGTGGAAAGTCCCTAATAACTCCTACTGGGCCTCTAACCATAACCATGGGAGTCACCATGGACCCTCATGGTACCTAACTTTCACCCCATCGTCCAGACCCCAATGATATACTAAACTGCCACAGGGGTCCTTATGAGATGAGAGCAGAGATATAAGAGGGTGCATTGTTGTTGAGGGCTTTATACGTTAGGGACACGATTTTACATTTTTTTCTGGAGACTATGGGAAGCCAGTGGAGCGGCTGACAGAGAGGAGCTGCAGACACTGAGCATTGAGTAAGGTATATAAGCCTAGAGGATGCATTTAATATGGGTTGGAACAGGGGTAGGTGATGGGGAGAGCAGCAAGGAGAGAGTTGCAGTAGTCGAGGTGAGATATGATGAGAGAGTGAATAAGATATTTAGCTGTCTTGTGTAAGTGACATATTTTACAAATGTATTTTAGGTGAAAATTATAAGATTTTGTGATTGATTGTATGTGTTGAATGAAACAAAGGGCAGGGTCCAGTAGAACCCAAAGACAATTGGCCTGGGAGGTGGGAGTGATGATGGCATTGTTAACAGTGAGAGATATGTGAGGACTGGAAGTTGTGGAAGAGTGTGGGAAGATTAGGAGCTCAGTCTTTGACATGCTGGGTTTGAGTTGACGTGCAGACATCCAGGAGCATATGCTAGAGAGGCAGTTGGCAACTTGAGCTAGAAGAGAGGCGGATAGTTCTGGTGCTGAGATGTAGATTTGAGTAAAATAAATAACATTTTAGTAAAATAAAAATAAAAAATAAAAAAGAAGACTTCTAAAAATAAAAAGTCAAACCTGTAAAAGGGGAAAATATAGATTACCTATTGTTTTGACACCCTCCAGCAACAATCTTATCCTCACTGTATATAAGCGGACACTTCCATCTTGATTGATGAATCCATCCTCTTTGATTGAAGCCTTGGTCCTCTCTTCGGAAATAGGCGTCTGCGTAAAAACCTACCACTCTATAAAAGAAATTCAACCTCTCCCGGGGAGCTCCCGTGCCAACTAACATTTTTTAACAGCACACTCTCCTTATATATTTTAGATTATACTTTAAATTAACATTGGGGTCCAGAGAGACTCACATGGTAACTAGTTAATGTTTGGTGCCATATATACTTTAGATTGAGGGGATCCCCATGGTTACTCAGGCTCATAGAGTGTTGCAAGTGTTGAGGGGGGATCCCAAGGATACCCATGCTCGTAGAGGTATAGGTAGGCGATAGCTCCTTCATAGATTAGAGGCATCCATGTACACATAAAAGTAAATACAATTTCAATGTAACTATGTATCATAATATCAATTCCGAGCAAAAGAACATTGAAATTGATATAGAAGTTAGAGTTATTTTATGTATTCATTATTTTGAAGTTCCACCCTACAGTTAAAACAAAACACTTTTCTGTCTGTAAAAGCTGTAAAAGCTAACACTGCAAACATTTACAAGCAAGTATAACAGTGAAAAAAGTCTCAAATATAAACAAGCAGATAAGCTGTCAGCACTGTTTATATGATGGTGAAGCACGTTATCCATATGTGCTGTTTTTTTTTTTTTACTAACAAATATGGAAAAGTATCTATAAAGTGGACATAATTACAGATTCCTAAATGCAATGATTCTGGCTTACATGTTACTATTTGATGCAAGGTGGCATGTATTCATAGGAACTAGAGATATGTCGCAATATATTCTGTATTGATAGACAGCCTTTTGACAGCAAATAGACAACATTTCAAAGGGATCATCAGAAGCAATTTAAACTTGATAATTTGTAATTTGAAGGAATATTAGATTGATTCAGATGCTAAATTAGGACAAAGATTAAAGGCAAGATGTTTTGTCTATTACAGTTCATTAAAGCTCCAAGTACATTTAGTTCCCTACTTGTTTGAAGCTGTTACAATACATTTAATAACATAATCACTCATACAATGTTAAGATCCAACATGATTTGTCACTGGTATGTTTGAACCTTGCTCTCTTGAGTTTTTTTTTAAGTAAAATAATCTGTCCCTTGTTTGTCAATTGAGATTTTATATATATATATATATATATATATATATATATATATATATATTAATATATATATATATATATATATCAATAATATCAATATATATATATATATATATATATATATATATATATATATATATATATATATATATATATAAGAGTGAGGTAGTCATGAATGTCCAGTAATTGGGATGAATAATCAGAGTATTGCAGTATATTTTGATAACTTTTCTATTGTACAAACATATTCTCAAGTCTGGAGCAACACTGATATACAATTTCTCAAATGAAATACAGGAATTACAGGCTTTTCTTGAAAAGAAAAAAAATTAGAATGTTCTATTTGGTTAGCTGTGAAGAAGACAGAGTCGTAAATATTATACCATCATAGGGTGTTAAGATACCATAAAGCTGTGAGGAGGACTAGAAGCAGGTCAGAGAGAAACCAGAGAAAAACAAGGAAAAGACAAAAACATCATATAAGGAATATAGAAGGTTGTATGAAGTTAAGATAATGCAATAAAAAAATTATATGTATATTAAGTATTTTCAGGTGTTGGATGGAGTGGTTATGGGACACCACTTTACACAAAACAATCACCCTATCCAACACCTGAAAATAAAAATGCTCAGAGGTCATTTTAAAAAACACACAAGAAAGACATTTAAAATAAAAATTATAACACACTTTAATACAATAAATACAGGACTTAATGTAAATATGGAATTTGTATTGCATTATCTTAACCTTTTATAACCTTCTATATTCCTTATATTGTGTTTTTCTCTTTTCCTTGTTTTTCCCTGGTTTCTCTCTGACCTGCTTCTAGTCCTTCTCACAGCTTTATGGTATCTTAACACCCTATGATTTTAATAATAATTACGACTCTGTCTTCTTCACAGCTAACCGAATAGATCCTTCTTTTTTTTTCAATAAAAGCATGTAATTCACGTATTTTATTTGGGAAATCTTATATCAGTGTTGCTCCAGACTTGAGAAAGAGAGGAAGCTCTCGAAAGCTATATATATATATATATATATATATATATATATATATATATATTTTATTTATTTTTTTTCAATATGAAAAATAGTCCCTGCACCTGTAAGAGGTAAGAATTCTGTGATATACTTCAATGGTTGGTTTGTATGACTGCATTCCTTAGGTGACAGCTTACATGGTCACTATACCCCAATGGTCCTTTTGAAGTATAAGCTGCATCCACCATAATGAATGCCCAATGACAAGTTATGAATTATTAAAGTTTTTTTACTTTTCTCTCCTCTTGGTGTTTCATGCATGTTGACTTCTCTCAATTATCTCATTTCTCATAGAAGGACATAGGGCCTCATTCTATTATCGGCCGCAGCCGCTGCGGGGCCGCAAGGACCGGCCGCAAGCTTTACGGCTATTCTATTCCCCTCCGGCCGGGACTCCGGCAGGCTTGCGACCGGCGCCTTGCTATCTCTTGCGGCCGATCGCGCCGGAGGAAAGCCTTTGATCTAAAACGGCCGCAAGGAAATCGGCCGTAAGAAAAGCCTGGTTGCGATTCTATTGCTCCGGGAACCCTGTCTGCAAGGCTAAAAACGAGCCGCAGCTTACTTGCAGCAAACAGGTCCCGCTAGCACCAATTAAGCACATAAAATAGCTCAAATAAAGCCATCCTGCACTTTGCGGAGTCTATAAAGTGATATTCGGTGTTAGAAAAAATAGCACATAATTACCCTATACTCAAATCCGTAAAATAATATTTTTTTAATATACGTAAAATATCCATGTAAAAAGTCCAGAGTGCTTGGAGCACCTCAGACATGCCCACGCCAAAGCCGGAAAATAAACAGTTAATTTGAACTCGGGTTTGGGCTGATGTGCAAGCTTGAGAGTGGGTTTCTTTTAATCCTCATGTCCCCCAATATGATCCCTAGCATTTACAGAGCTGTACAGTGCAGGCTTGAATTTATTTTTGCGTTTTTATATTTCACAGCTTACGGCCGGTTCCAAGATATGCGGCCGGCCGTAAGGGAAGATCCTTGCGGGGCCGTACAATAGAATTGCGAGTTAACTGAACCCCCGCAAGGAATCGCAGCCTTACGGCCGATTTACGGCTGGTAATAGAATGAGGCCATAGTGTGGGGAAGGCAAGTAGCAATCTGCGAATCTCCATATTGAATCTGTTAGAGGCTTCCTGATTTTCCACATGATCATATGGAGCTGGATCCTGTAGTAGAAGCTGCTCCTCCTGGCAGCATAGAATGATAAGAAGCCTTTGTTTGTGTTGTGTGCATTAGAAGATGCAAAATGAATGTTCACAGAAGGTCCATAGAGTGAGTGAAGTCATCATGGCAGTGCCCTAGAGGTGAGCAGAAAAAAAGTTTAAAAAAAAATAGTACTAATTCCTATCTTATACTTTTTTAGAAGACACCACTTATTTATGCACTACATTGCTATTCCTGAAGACAGTTGAAGAACAGCATAATAGTTAGAGTGCAATAAATACATATAAGACATGTTTTAATGTTGTAAGCTATCAAAAATGAATATTATTTAGAATAACTATGAAACTAGTAATTTGTTCAGGAAATATAGCCCGACAATTAACACAAATAGAACTGATATGGTGCAACCCAACTTACTTTTTTAGTGCATTTAGTTAGTTCTGCCAAATGTGCTAATGCAGCATATGCCCTTTCAAGCATAATTCAATGTATAAGAGGCACAGCTGGTCTTGAACATTTGTGCACATGCAGCAGAAGCTTTCACATTCAAAGATATTTACACATGGGCTGCATCTCCCGTTTATGGTCTTTCTTTAGAAACTAAAACAGAAATTTTAGGTTTAAAAGAATATATCTCTACTGATGAAAAGAGACAGAGCCTATTCGATGGTCAGATTGTGATAACTATTATAGGATTCTGTATATATGATCAAAATTGCCTTGTTTTTTAGCTGATTATTGTACAGGTAGGGACATTTGTGGATAAAAAATCAATTTGTTAATTTGAAATCTATGGCACAAGTTCCACAAAAAAAACTAGCTGCTCCATTGTTTCCATTCAATGTCCCCTCCCACTTCAGAAACAGAACAACATAAACAATAATGGTGACTCCCCTCTTCAGCATAACTGCAAACACTGGTTAAAGGGATACTGTCATCACAAGATGGTTGTTTTTATTTTAGTCTCAAGTGAATAATTCCAGAGATATTCATTGTTGATTTTGCAGTGCGGCGAGAGGCCACTAGATGTCGCTGTGGATATTTTACACAATTCCTAACCTTAAACTGTTACCCTAACCCTTACCCTAAACCCTGCCCTAAACCCTACCCTAAACCTTACCCCGACCCTTACCCTAACCTCTACCCTAAAGCTAAAAAAAATTAGTTACATTTCAGATGAAATTCACTGATAATGGCAGCACCAACTAGCGGACTCTCGCCGCCACTAATGCCGCCACAGCTAGAAGCAACCCAACAGGAAAGGTCCCAAATGGCTAATAATAATATTCTGCCCATTATCATTATCTGGTTTCTCAAAAAACATACTGGCAATATGCATCTCCAGTTTCTCCTCTATACAAGCACATGGCCGTTTCTAACTTTTTGGAGCCCCTAAGCAGTGATGTGGAGGAGCCCCTGCAAGTGAGTATGCAAGGTATGCACAGACCCATTATTGCCTTTCCTGTACTTGTAAGTTCCTTTTCCCGTTGTACCTGTCTTGTTCTAAGTGGTTACCCCATAGTAGCCAGTCTATGAACTGCAACATTTCATTTTTTTTAATCCAGGAACCATTTTTTATTTTAAAAAGTGCGCCACTCACGGGAAGAGCCCCAAGTGGCTGCCTTGTTAGTCTAATGCGTAATCTGGCCATCTACAAGCACTCTTAAAATTGTTGGTACCATTTAGTCATGCATCTGGTTTTGCTGTCTATGTGCTTACTCTAAGCCCCACTTTAATTGTGTACTGTTTAATGGTTCATAAATGTAATATTGAGTCCCAGGGTTTCACTATCATAAAGGGACAATTGCAAACAATATACATATTAAGTAAAACCTGTATAAACTTTATTGAAACTAACAGGAAATATACAGAACATACGTACTGTATGTCTGAAGAGTTAATTGACAGACAAGCATGACTCATACATCTATATTACTGCTCGTTGGCCGACAAGGGCAAGTGCATGGCAAAATTGAATCTGTAAACAGCAGTACTTTCATGGTAAATGTAGTGCCACAAAGAGGCTTTAGTCTTGTAGGATGCCATAAAGAGTTTCACAACATTCAGGTGTCGCTCGCAGAACCAGCTTTTGTTTGTGAAGCAGAAAAACAAGGAATTTATCTTTTCCATTTTTGGCAAGCTTTGTGTAATAGCAAACAGAGATGACACAAGCTTTTTTTATACAACCACTTTAGATCTAGTGGGAAGAAAGCCATTTTATTTAATAAGTCTTACCAAGGTCTACAGTTAGTCCTGCTCTCTGTAAAAGTGCACAGATTGGAAAAAAAGGCCCATTTTTTCTACTCAATCTTAATAACTCAGTGATGATTCAGAAGAAGATGGAAGTATATGTCCAAACCTAAATTATGCTACAGTACAGGCTATGACAGCACAGACACCAGTAAGGCAGGGAAACAATACATATGTATATATACAGTACATATATATATATATATATATATATATATATATATATATATATACACAGTATGTCACAAAAGTGAGTACACCCCTCACATTTCTGTAAATATTTTATTATATCTTTTCATGTGACAACACTGAAGAAATGACACTCTGCTACAATGTAAAGTAGTAAGTGTACAGCCTGTATAACAGTGTAAATTTGCTGTCCCCTCAAAATAACTCAACACACAGCCATTAATGTCTAAAACGTTGGCAACAAAAGTGAGTACACCCCTAAGTCGCATATTTGGTGGGAGTGCCTAAAACTTCAGTCTAGTTAAAAAAATTAAAAAAAATGTCGAAATTGGGCCCAAAGTATCAATATTTTGTGTGCCCACCATTATTTTCCAGCATTGCCTTAACCCTCATGGGCATGGAGTTCACCAGAGCTTCACAGGTTGCCACTGGAGTCCTCTTTCTCTCCTCCATGATGACATCACAGAGCTGGTGGATGTTAGAGACCTTGCACTCCCCCACCTTCTGTTTGAGGATGCCCCACAGATGCTCAATAGGGCTTAGGTCAGGAGACATGCTTGGCCAGTCCATCACGTTTAACTTCAGCTTTTTTAGCAAGGCAGTGGTCGTCTTGGAGGTGTGTCTGGGTTCATTATCATGTTGGAATACTGCCCTGCGGCCAAGTCTCCAAAGGGAGGGGATCATGCTCTGCTTCAGTGTGTCACAGTACATGTTGGCATTCATAATTCCCTCTATGAACTGTAGCTCCCCAGTGCCGGCAGCACTCATGCAGGCCCAGACCAAACATATATACACATATATCTATATGTGTATTTATGTTTTCTATAATATGTTGTGTTGATTCCCCCTATATGCATTTACCTGATGGTGTCAGATGCTGCCTCCACTCTCTCTTCATCACTGTTTATGTTCAAACTGAGGGTTTCATCTCATATCAGTGTTTTTGTGCTCTTTGTGCCTTATCCTTTTATCTGTCATTTAGGAATTATTTCAACTACCTTTCCTCTGTATAGATGTATACTTTTGGTGGTGGGAGTGTCATGGTCTGGGCCTGCATGAGTGCTGCCGGCACTGGGGAGCTACAGTTCATTGAGGAAACCATGAATGCCAACATGTACTGCGACATACTGAAGCAAGCATGATCCCCTCCCTTCGGAGACTGGGCCACAGGGCAGTATTCCAACATGATAACGACCCCAAACACACCTGCAAGATGACCACTGCCTTGCTAAAGACGATGAAGGTAAAGGTGATGGACTGGCCAAGCATGTCTCGAGACCTAAACCCTATTGAGCATCTGTGAGGCATCCTCAAACGGAAGGTGGGGTAGTGCAATGTCTCTAACATCTACCAGATCTGTGATGTCATCATGGAGGAGTGGAAGAGGACTCCAATGGCAACATGTGAAGCTCTGGTGAACTCCATGCCCATGAGGGTTATTAAGGCAGTGCTGGAAAATAATGGTGGCCACACAAAACATTGCCACTTTAGGCCCAATTTGGACATTTCCACTTAGGGGTGTACTCACTTTTGTTGCCAACGGTTTAGACATTAATGGCTGTGTATTGAGTTATTTTGAGGGGACAGCAAATGTGCACTGTTATACAGGCTGCACAGTTACTACTTTACATCGTAGCAGAATGTAAATTCGTCAGTGTTGTCACATGAAAAGATATAATAAAATATTTACAAAAATGTGAGGGCTGTACTCACTTTTGTGAGATACTGTATATATATATATATATATATATATATATATATATATATTTATTTTATATATATATATATATATGTGTGTGTGTGTAATTTTGTTATTTAAAGGATCAGATCTTTTCTATATGTTATTTTAAATAACTTTACTTGATAATTGAGGGTGTGCCATTGTATACTAATGAGCTTTTCCATTACTCCTATTGCAAGTGCTGTGCAAATAGAAACGTCCTATGCATTCCCCACTGAAGAAGCCATAATGGTGGATTCTACAGTAACATAATTGTGTAATAAAAGTAAAAAAATAGAGGCTGATTTATTTTGTTTTTACTCCAAAAACATTTAGCCTATTCATAAGTGTAGTTATAGTATGTGAATTATAATAGTAGTGGCCCCTTCATTCTGTCACTCAGAGTTCTTTCTAAAATGGATTTCAAGAATGAGTTTAATGAATGATGGTTCCCAAATGTTCTATTATGCATTTAAAAACTGCATGTTAAATATTTTCATGAAAATTTAGTTAACTGATTTTTTGGAAGACTTACATTCTAAATACAGCAAGAAAATACAAGAGTCCTTCCTACTCCAATCCTGCAACATACTTTTTAAGTGCATATTGGCTCATTGAAAAGTTCCACTGACAACTTCTGACTTTGGAGTGTTAGCTGGAGCTAATCAGTCTGGAGGAAGTAAATCATTTTTCCACTGAGCTCCATAACTGCTGACCCTAAGTTAGAATAAGTTAGTAAATACATTTATCAGGCAATTTATTTTGTTAATATAAATGTTTTAACTAGGTTAGTTTATTAATTGTATGCTTCCAACTATAATTATGATTTAATATTTACGCTTCATTCATTCAAAGAAGCATCCACAGTAACAGATTCTTAGCTTCTGGAACCTCGCTCTATCTTTCTATTCTTTTCCTATTCTATTCCTCACAAGACCTGCTATCTTGCATAACGCTGACCCAAAATTATGCATACAGTGTCTCGTGTTGCTAACAAGCAGGCAGAGAACACAGCTTTAGGTCACAGCTGTGCAAGATGTCAGCTTTTGTGAGGAAGAACATTAAGAAAATTCTAACATTCTAACCCACAGATTCCCAAAGCCTTATCCATAGACCACCAGTTTGCACACAAGGTCCAGGTGGTCAGCAGAACAGGTGATAACAAAAAAATATTAAACAAAAGTCATCAAACAAGAAATTCAAAAGTACCATTATACAAAACCCTATTGTTTAAATGTTCATATGCTATATTTTACTTCAGTATAACAAGGTGTGTTACATCCTGTTAAATAACAGGCAGAAAATTGGTCAAGCAGGTTATTTAAAGGGATATCTAAGTTTGCTGGATTAATACATTTCTGCACTCTATAGGCAAAAAAACAGCCAATATGTATACAGCACATCTCATAAAACATTTTATTTTTATTGATATCTAAAGATCCCTCTAATTATAGTGTTGACACCCCCAGAGAGTGTCTACACAACTTCCTGATCCCCACCGAATCAGCATGCAGCATCCGGGGAGTAATGTTAACCCACTATTTACCTGCTCTTGCTTGCTCAGCCAATAGTAGAGCAGTGTTGTCAACCTCCCAGTCTCTGCTGGGATATGACTCATGCCTGCTTCCTGTATATGTTGTGTGGTGTTACCATAGCAACTAACATAGTGCTATGTCTCAAATCTTTCATCTAACTGAATTGGCCAAAACAAATTATGTAGGGGGTGTTTACCTTAATTTTAATCTGTCAGAAATTACAATAGATTTTGCAAACTTCAAGGTAAGTGTTTAAATGTTTATTTTAGTATTTTTTCATGCATATTTCATATCCCTTTAATGAATTTCAAATAGTGACCCACTCCTTGTCAGTGAGGTGTAGCTGAACTCCCTAAGGCGCAGTGATCAAAGAGTCCACATCTGAAACCTTCTATCACCCTTAAGGTTACAAAATCAAAGAGTCATTGCATAAGCAATAAAAACAGTCAGAGGCGCTCAATCTTACTAAGAACAATTATAAATAATATTACATTTAGTAATCGCAGATGAAACAATGCAATGTCTTGGGTGTGGCCTAACTTTATGAACCTGGGGATAAATATTGAGACAAGTGATGATACCCTCATATTATATCATACTGAAAATTTCGGTTGTTAAAAATATTGTAAAATCATACATTACTTTGGCTGGAGTTTCCTGATGTACAGGTTTGTGGAGCTTGCCTATTCATGTCACATTCTTGTATAGCTTTCGGTCATTAAATTCACACATTTCCTAGTATCCTTTTTTGTAGTTAGACAAAACTTTTTTGAAAAATACATTTTCAGTGATGAAGTAGTATACAATGATATGTTTATGTATATTGTATGCACTCTTGATATACCGGTATCTGTAAAGCATCAGTATACGGTTTACAATGGCTGACAGGTCAAATGTATTGTACACCACTATCCATCTGCCTGTGTGGAGTTGTAACTCTGTGTGCCTGCAGTGTGTTGAGCTGACTGAGCTAGCTAAATTTGTTTTATACATTTAAACATTGAAACAGTTAACCTCAGTGGCAGAACTACTGTTGGTGCAGGAGGATGTGAGAAAATGAATGATAAGGAATGCCAGATAGAGCTGTTCCCTCTAACAGCCGGGAGAACAGTTCTACTGGAGGAGTGGGAGGGCAGCATAGGCAGAGCAACAAACATGTTTTGGTGGTAGGGGACTATTATTAGAAAGGATGACAGGGTGATTTTTCACCCAGATCCCAGCAATCGAAAAGTTTGCTGTCTCCCGGGTGCTCGGGTTCGCCATTTTGTGGATCGGGTGGATAAATTATTGGGAGGGGCTGGTAATGAACCGGCGGTCTTGGTACACATTGGTACCAATGAAAAAGTTAGTGGAAGATGGAGTGTCCTAAAGAATGATTTTAGAGAACTAGGGAATAAGCTTGAAGCAAGGACCTCCAAGGTAGTATTTTCTGAAATACTACCAGTGCCATGTGCTAGCCCAGGGAGACAGAAGGAGCTTAGGGAGGTTAATGCGTGGCTAAAAAAGTGGTGCAGTGCAGAGGGCTTGCGGATTTTTAGAGCACTGCGCTGACTTCTCACTTGGGTACAATCTCTATAGCAGGGATGGATTGAACCTTAATGATGAGAGAGCTTTTGTGCTAGGGGAAAGGATGGTAGAATGGCTGGGGGAGTTTTTAAACATAGGTGGGAAGGAGGGACTATATAGAAGTATTGGGGTAAAAAGGGTAGAGAGGGAAAGGGATGAACTAGTTACCCATGGGGGAGGAGAAGGGGGAGGGTTACAATAGACAGTAGTGAGGCATTAATAGGGACCTCAAATACAGTGGCAAGCACTTCACAATGGCCGAGCCATAGCAACATAAAGTGTATGCTTGCTAATGCAAGAAGTTTGCCTGGGAAAATGGGTGAACTAGAATTATTAGCAGTACAAGAAAATGGGGCTTAATAGGCATTACGGAAACATGGTGGGATGAATCTCATGACTGGACTATTAATCTGGATGGTTATAACCTATTTAGGAAAGATAGGGGAAATGGTAAAAGAGGAGGAGGGATCTGTCTATATATTAAGCCTGAATTTAAGCCTATAGTCAGTGAAGATATTTATGCTGGAACTAAAGGCAACATTGAATCTTTGTGGGTTGGGCTAAATAGTGGAGGAACTAATTCTAAATGCATATTGGTGGGAGTATGCTATAAACCCCCAAATATATTTTAATGTGAGGAAATACAATTATTGTTACAGATTGGAAATGCAGCTAAGCATGGGCAAGTTCTAATAATGGGAGACTTTAATTACCCTAAAATAAACTAGATAAATGAGACCAGCAGCTCAGCTAAGGGGAGCAGGTTCTTGAGTACACTCAGGGATCATTATCTGGCCCAGGTAATACAAGAACCTACTAGAAATGGGGCCATCTTGGATTTAGTCATCACAAGTAATATTGATATAATATCAAATGTTGAAATAGGGGAACCCTTGGGGAACAGTGATCACAACACAGTCTCATTTGAGATTGAATACAAAAGCTCTAAATTTTAAAAGCGCTAACTTTAATGGGCTAAGGGCAGCAATACTACATAAAGACTGGGTCAAAGAACTTACAGGGAAAAATACTGAAAATAAATGGACAGCATTCAAATCCTTACTAAATATACATACTCATCGGCATGTACCATGTGGAAATAAAATGAATAGGAGTAGACCACATCCCATGTGGCTTAACAATGACTTAAAGATCATGATGAGGAAAAAGAAATATTAAGTTATACAAGAAGGAGGGAACAGAGGCAGCTTTATGTGACTATAAAAAAATCAACAAGTCTTGCAAAAGGGCTATTAGACTGGCTAAAATAGAAAATGAGAAGTTAGTTGCAAAGGAAAGTAAGACTAACCCTAAAATATTTTTTAAATATATTAATGGGAAGAAGGCGAGGAAGGAAGCTATAGGAACATTACAATGTGACACAGGCCATCTGATAATTAGTGACCACGAAAAGGCAGATGAGCTAAATAGGTTCTTTTTGTCGGTATACACAAGGGAGGTACCAGTGGTTGGGACACTGCAACATAATGAGGCTACCTTACCATCACTAAATAAAGCCCCAGGTCCTGATGGAATACATCCAAGGGTACTGAGGGAGCTGGGTTCTGTAATAGCCAAACCATTATATCTAATCTTTCAAAACTCACTCACTACAGGGTCTCTACCAGATGACTGGAGAAAAGCAGAGGTGATACCTATATTTAAGAAGGAAGCAAGAGCAAATCCGGGGAATTATAGACCAGTGAGCCTCACATCTGTAGTTGGGAAGCTTTTAGAAGGGTTAATAAGGGACAGAATACAAGAATATGTCTATTTGAACAAGATCATAGGTAGCAGTCAACACGGATTTATGAAGGATATCTCATGTCAGACCAATCTAATTAGTTTCTATGAGGAGGTTAGTAGGAACTTGGATCAGGGAAACTCAGTGGATGTAGTCGTTTTGGATTTTGCAAAGGTACAGTGCCTCATGGGAGACATACTCCGATTGGACTAATGTGGTAAGTGGGGTTCCTCAAGGTTCAGTATTAGGTCCTCTCCTTTTTAACATATTTATTAATGACGTAGAAGTAGGACCCAAAAGTAGTGTCTCCATTTTTGCTGATGACACTAAGGTGTGCAAGGTAATTAAATCAGATAATGATGTACTTTCCCTACAAAGGGATTTACATAAATTAGAGAAATGGGCGGCTAAATGGCGGATGAGATTTAATACAAATAAAGGTTATGCATTTGGGAAGGAAAAATAGTCATGCAATTTATAATCTTAATGGAGCAAATCTAGGGTATCAGATATTGAAAGGGATTTGGGAGTACTAGTGGACAACCACCTAGGTAACAGTGCTCAATGCCAAGCAGCAGCTGCAAAGGCAAGTAAAATATTAGCATGTATTAAGAAGGGTATAGAGGCAAGGCAAGCAAATATAATTCTACCACTATACAAATCCCTAGTACGCCCTCATTTGGAATATGGAGTACAATTTTGGGCACCACTTCATAAAAAGGACATTTTAGAGCTGGAAAAAGTACAGAGAATGACAACAAAACTAATAAGGGGAATGGAGGGGCTAAGTTATGAAGAAAGACTAACCGAATTAAACTTATTTTTGCTAGAAAAAAGGTGTCTACGAGGGGATATGATTACCTTATTTAAATACATCTAAGGTTAATATAAGGCTTTGCCAAGTGAACTTTTTGTAGCAAGAGATTTTCAACTGACAAGAGGACATCCTTTGAGGTTAGAGGAAAAAAGATTTCACCTTAAACAAAGAAAAGGGTTCTTCACAGTTAGGGTGGTTAAACTGTGGAATTCTCTACCAAAGGAGGTGGTGACAGCGAATTCGATAGATAACTTCAAAAAGGGGTTAGATATATTTTTGAATAAAGAGGGCATTCAAAGTTATCCTAGATAACTAGCGAAGGAATATTAATCCAGGGAGAAATTTGATCGCCAGTTTCTGGGGTCAGGAAGGAATTTTGCTTTTTTCCCCTTATGAGACAATTGGCAAGGTTTCAATGTTTTTCTTTTTCTGTTTGCCTTCCTCTGGATCAATTAACAATTAATAACAAATAGTCCACATATTAAAAAGATCAAGAGAGATCTAAAAAAGTTGAACTAGATGGACTAACTCTTTATTCATCCTCAAATACTATACTATTAGTAATTAATAACTAATCCGCATATTGCAGATCAGAGGAGATCTTAAAAGGTTGAACTTGATGGACTGAAAGTGTTTTTTCAACCATAATTACTATGTAACTATGTAACTACAGTATGTAAGATGGGGCTGACACTTTGGCTATATTACTGCCTTTAATACTGTTTAGCGCTAGTAAGACCTTTCCCCTTAAATGTTACTTCCATTAGGAACAGTTATAGACACATTATTAAAGGCTAGTCCTGCAGTTAAGTACTCCATTCAAACATGCACAAAACTAAAAGAAATTAGTTTGACAAATACACAAATTACCAGTTTGAAATGGAATCAACAGATATAGAGAAACAGCTTTGATGGCAGATAAGAACCAAAAGGTGCATCTAGTCTTTCCTTTTTTGTCTGCCTAAACACTTTGCATAATAAGGCCTCCATTCCATTACTCCTGTAGAATTGGGCCGAGTGAACTTTACCTGTAAATAATCACCAAGCTATCACATTATAAACTTAGAGCGGAGACAGCATCTGACATCATGGGGTAAATACATATAGGGGTAATCAACACAACATAGTATAGGAAACACATACGCATCAATATTTACATGAAAAACAGAGCACTGGAGTGGTTAATGAAGTAATGAAGACAATTATTGCACCCCAGTTGGACACCATTTTAACTTTTCTCACTATCTCCAGTCCTCAACCGCAGAGATAAATAGGAATAGAGGGAGAAGGAGACAGAGGTAGCATAATACAACAAACTTCACTTGTATTTACTTACTGTTACCTCTTTTACTTCATCTTTACTTAATGGTATTAGTCTTAGTGGACTTCACCAATCCAACAATGGCAAACTCCATTCTCAACAGGGCAGGGGGGAAGGGCTAGTATGGTTGAGGTGGCCCAGGTTGGGGAAGCCAGGGCCGTGTGGGGCAAATGAAGCCCAGGGCAGGCCATGTGGGGTTGGGTTGGGACAAGGGGACCAGGGGAACCATACACTACCAAAATAAATAATGTTTGTCAGTATAATAACTACACTGCAGTGGAACTACTTAGCATTAAAGGAAACCAAACGCTCTATATCCCACCTTCTTTCAATAATTATATATGTAACATGCTCTTTGATGATTTTAAATCTCTGGCAAAATGAAGAGTCCTATATAAGAAACTGGCAATATATAGTCTAAACTATTTTAAAAGTATATTGATTTTTTGCAAAAACAAGGAGTGATGTATTTTATGATTAAAAGAAAAGTTTAAAGCTAAAATTTAAATTCAATGACAGTTGTGCTACTTAATCTACTTAATTATATGTATGGATAAACTGACACTCAAGTCCCAAATGCACTTAAATAGTGGATTTGAAAGGTTATAAAAGGATTTTGAATGAAAATGGAGCAATATTCAGCTTAGTCAACTAATAAGAGACCCAAAATAGCTGCTGGGAGATACATGAAATGCAAATAAAAGCCCTATTGCTACTTTATTGGAAAAAGTAAACTAGATATTAGTAGTTTTGTGTGTCAAACTTGGTACAGTCTCATATATATATATGGATGATTTTATACAGTCTGCAACTTTTAACTACAAACGTCTTTCACTTTAAAAATTCAACATTAAAGGACCACTTTTCTGGAAAAACTTAAAATGCTTCTGAAGTAAGTAGCAAACTAACAACATAAGCACCAATAGAAACCAGGAGAATAAAATCACTTTTAACGAAAATATTTTACTTAGCTGACAGTGTCACAGGTACTTGGGTCCAGGATTGCTAGTCTGCTAGATCATTCTATTGGAACTTACTCCTCTATTAAGTTCTACTGGCAAGTGGCTTCATTTCCTCCCAGATTTCTTCTCCTGTTGAGGATACAGAAAAAAACGTCTGCTGTTATTAATACAAAACTGAATTTAACAGGTAATTTTTAAAAACTGGATTCATTTCTTTGAATGTTTGTAAAGCATTTAGGCCAAGTGTTTTAATGGGTAAATAACACTTCATTGGCCCTTTCATTTCCAAAAAGGAAAACACTTTCCCCAAAATGCATTTTGAGTCACTAAGTGTTGGTTCATAGCACAAATGGCACATTCGGTGTCCTTTTAACATAAACCACTCATTTTCCAAACCAAAAATTCTGTTCCTCAATACATTTTCTGTTAAGTATATGAAAGATGCTTTTTGTGTTTGTTGATTGGTGGACACTGCTAATTTAGCACAAATAATCAAGTTATTTCTACTTCTTAGCCCACTTGTCACATAATCAATACATTTGGACACTGCTGGGTTAAAATCTCAAAAGCATTAAAATAACATTAAAAAAACATTACTCATCCAGCTTCTTACAGCATTGTTAGTCAAATTGATTCCAAGTACTTGTTTAGTGCACTTCACATAACAAGCAGCTCCTACGCATATTTTGAAATTTGCCTGAATTTCAGCCAGCCTGGCTAGTTTGTTTTTCTTTTTCTATGCTGGTTTAGGCAGTCATCTTTTAACATCTATAATAGAAAAGAAAACAGGAACTTGTCATGGAACAATTATGTTAAAACGATTCTTCCAAAACTAATCCATTTTCTTTTTAAAAGACAATTTCAAGGGCTATGAGAATAACACTTCTCAGAATATAACCTGGCTACATAGAAACATAGATATGCTGGTAGATAAGGACCAAAAGGACCCATCCGGCCTGCCTGTTCTATCTACCTAAAAAGTTTGGCTTAAATAACCAAAGGATAACCATCAGCCTTATTAAATTGCGATTCTGCAAATTTAAAAGAGCTCTATTTAAGCACACAGCATATTTTTTTTACAGAAGTTTTTAGTTAGTGAAGACCTTGCTTTTGGATAGAAGTTCACTAACTAAAAACTTCTGTAAAAAAAAAAATATGCTGTGTGCTTAAATAGCCCTTTTAAATTTGATGAATCACAATTTAAAAAGGCTGCATATGTTTATTTCATTCATCATTGAATTCCCTAACTATGTTTGGGTTTAACACTACAAAAAGGAAGGTTGTTTTTTGATTTATCTTCTACTCTTTCTGCAAAAGTAGCACTCTCACATTACAACTAAATCTTCCACCTTCCAACTTCAAATTATGACCTCTTGTTACATTCCTCTTTCTTGAAAACACATCCCTCTTGAACTTTATTAAATACTTTGATATATTTGAAGATTTCTATCATATCTCCCCTCTCCCTTCTGTCTTCTAAGCTATACATATTCAGGTCATGAAGTCTTTCCTTATAAGTTTTGTCATTTACACTGTGCTCTATTTTCGGTGCCCTTCTTTGAATTGTTTCTAATTTGTTAATATCCTTTTTAATTAAGCCTCCAGAACTGGACACAGTCTCTAGAGGATTTGAACCTAGGACCCTCACCACCACAGACTGCAGCCTTGCCTACTTTGATGTGTGGTCTTTTAAAAGTAGCCTTTATGAGGATTTGAACCTAGGAGTGTTTCCAACAATGACTGTTGCCTTGCCTTGCCTTCTGTGCTACCTGTTCATTTGAGGACTAACTAGGGATCTATAATCTCATTATTACCTCTCTTTTCTGCTACTAATTCCTGCTATTGGCTTTGCTGCATTTCTTACCTAATTTTTAATCATGCAATATGATAACTCCTCAGTACCTATCTTCACTATTTGTCATCGTCATGTTACCATTAAGGAAATATTCGGCTTTCGGGGTTTTTTGCGACATAAGTACATAATTTTGCATTTATTAGTGTTGAATTTTAATTCCCATATTCTTAATCATTGCTCTATTTTTGTGAAATCATTATGCATTTGACTTATGCCTCTTACAACTGTTGCATATTTTTCTGTCATTTATAAAGAGCCAATTTTCCCATGGTGCCCACAAGCAATATCATTAATAAATATACGTAACAAAAACTTACCCCAGCACTGAACCCTGTGGCACTCCCCTGGTAACCATCCATTCCTCTAACAGTATTCCATTATTACTGTGACATTCAGCTAGTGTCCTATCCACAGAACTATGTTTGAATCTAGTCACAGACTATGAAGTTTACAAATTAGTTTGCTGTCTGGGACAGTGCCAAATGCTTTACTAAAACCTAGCTAGTCTACATCTACTGCTTCACCGTGGTCTTTAACGTTGGTTGGATAATCATTTAAAACCAATTAGATTAGTCTGACATGATCTCCCAACAGTAAAGCCAGGCTGCTTATGATCTTGTAAATCATTAGATTTTAGGTATTCAGTAATTATTTAGTTGTTGTCTTTGCAGAATACTGATGTCAAACATACTAGCCTGTATTATTTATGTCTCTTCTACTATCTTTTTTGTGTAGTGGTACTACATTAGCAATTTTCCAGTCATCTGGAACTACTCCGGACAATCATTATTAATTCAAATATTTAGCTAATTGTACAGCAAGTACTGATCTAAGCTACTTAGTGGGCTGTGGATGTACATTATCTGTGCTAGTAAAACTCCATCTTCTGGAAAATGACTCATGTTAATATTTTGTCACTTAAAGAATTAAACTTCAATAAAAAGTAATGCTTCCATAATATTAGCTTACAAAAGAGAGCAAAGCTAGAAGAACAGGTGGCGGAGAACAGTGGAGGAGCTAGTGAATGGAGGGCCCCAGTGCAAGAATAATCCCCGCTGGGCCAATCTTTTTTTTCGTGGGGACCACCTCTGGCTCATTTCTAGTGCCAACAAGCTCTACAATAAGGAGGTAGATAGGTGTAGGGGGTAGCAGTTGTGGTTTTGGTGAGACATCAGAGGTAAGGAGAAGCAGTTGATGGGCAAAGGGATGCCGGTCGGGACATCTGGTGAAACGTTTTGGTAAGGGTAGGAAGTGGGGGACAGAAGGAGGAAGTAGTGAAATAGAGGGAGTGGGGGTAGTGGGATAAATTGAGGAAGGTAGAGGGAGTCACTAAGGGAGTTAGCAAGGGGTATAGGGGGGCAGTGGTAGTAGGGAGAGGTAGCACATAGTAGGGGGAGGTATGAGTGGGGAAGAAGTAGTCGGGTAAAGGGAGGTAAAAGCCTGTGAGGGTCACTGTAATGTAGCCTTTGAGACATATGCACACACACACACATTGCTGACAGACAGATTTATTGATAGAAACAAATGGTGCAGCTGCAGCTCTGCTCCCTTCTTCCCTCTCAGTGTGCAACATGGAGGAGCAGCCAGGCGACCCCTCATATTAAGCACAAAGTGATGTGCTTCCAAGGGGGGCAGCAAGTAATTACCTCACACCCATTCTTAACAGACTTTCTCCTGATCCAGCTTTTCCAACTATCGCCCTATCTCTACTTCCCCTGGTTTATAAACTGCTTGAGCATGTCATTTACAATCCCCTTACAAATAATTTCATCCAATTCCCTTCTTCACCCCTTACAATCTGGCTTCAGGCCCCAACACTCGACAGAGAGAGCTCTCACAAAGTCACTAATGACCTACTGACTGCCAAGTCAAAGGATCATTTTTCCATTCTAATTCTACTTGATCTCTCTTTGACCACCCTATTTTCATCTACATACTATGCTCTCTTGGCATCCATGACACTGCTCTCTCATGGTTCAAAACTTATCTAATAAATCAGACATTCAGTGTGTCCTTCTCTGGCATGTCTTCTTCACCTTGCTCTCTGACTGTTCTGAGTGTTGGTGTACCCCCCAGATCAGTACTAAGCCGCCCCCATTTTCTTCATCTATACACCCTCCCATGGTACCATAATTAAATCTTTTGGATTTCAGTATCATCCCTATGCAGATGACACTCAAATCTACCCCTCAGCACTAGATCTACTATCCCTCTCTTCTCACTCAAGTTGTCAACTGCCTCTCTAGCATGTCCTCTTGGATGTCTAATCTTACCAAACTCTTATACAGCCTCTATTCCTCACTTTTTACTCACTGTTGACAATGCCATCATTAATCTTACCTTCCAGACCAGTTGTCTTGGGGTTCTATTGGACCCTGTCCTCTCTTTCATTCATCAAATACAATCAGTCACAAAATCTTGTCAAAAAATATCTCCAAAATCTGCCACTATCTTACACAAGACCCAGCTAAAATTCTAAATCACTCTCTCATCATATCTCACCTCGACTACTGTAAGTCACTTCTTGCTGGCATCCCCTTCTCCATCTCTACCCACTCTACCCACTCTAATCCATATTGAATGCATCCGCTAGAATCATCTTCTACCCTCATCGCTAAGTGTGTGTAGCACCTCTTAGTCAATCACTCCACTGGCTTCCCATAGACTCCAGAATAAAATGTAATATCATAACCCTTACATATAAAGCTCTGAACAAAAATGCACCCCCTTACATCTCTGCTTTCATCTCAAAATACTCTCCTAAACGCCCTCTTGTCTCCGCTAACTCCCTTTTTCTGTCCTCCTCTATTATTACCTCTCACACTAGACAATCCACCTGCCTCTAAACCTTCAAAACTTCACTAAAACTCCTGTGTTTAAAGTAGCTTATCATCTAATATGCACAATTAATCTATCACTCTGTATCTCACCCTTACCGTTTATAATAGGTTTGCATGCTTTCAATCCTTTTTGGTGCTTTAGGGAAAGATATATGTACGTTTGATTGTAAGCTCAATAACAGGGCCCTCCATTCTTTTGAAATGTGTTAAAAATGTTTTGATTTGTACTTAACCCCTGTAAAGTGCTATGGAATATGTTGACCCATTACAAATAATAATAATAATAATACCTTCCTCCTCTTTGAGGTTAAAATGAGAAGTACTATGTGCCTTTAATAATAGGGTACCATGATTTTCAGGAAAAGAGAATCAAATGTCAGTTTTATATTTAACACATGGCACAAGCACCTTCCGATTCTAAGATAATGCTATATTTTGACTTGCACTTCAATTACTTAGACATAAAACTACACCCTTTTCTGACTTACAAAAGTCTTGATAGGTTAATTTTCTTTTCAATATGGAAACATTGTAGTTATAGTACAGGTATGTTATTTAAATTTCATAGTTTGTATTATGGAGAAAAAATTCACAGCAACACCCACTGTCAATAGAGTTTTATAAATTCTGTCTCTCCCCCCTCTCCCTCCCTGTGTCTCTTCCCTCTCCCTCCCTGTGTCTCTCTCCTCCCCTTGTGTCTCCCCCCCTCCCTCCCGTGTTTCTCCCAACCTCCTCTCCTCCCTGTGTCTCTTCCCCCTCTCCTTCCCCTGTTTCTCTCCCCCTGTCCTCACCCTCTCCCCCTCTCCCTCCCCTGTTTCTCTTCGCCCCTCTCCCTCCTCTGTGTGTCTTCCCTTTCTCCCTTCCCCTGTGCCCCTCCTCTCACTTCACTTGTGTCCCCCTTCTCCTTCCCCTGTGTCTCTTTTTTCCCTCCCCTCTCCCTTGCCTGTGTCTCTTCCCCCTTTCCCTCCTCTATGTCTCTTCCCCCTCTCCCTCCCCTGTGTCTCTTCCACCCGCTCTCCTGTGTCTCTCCCCCTCTCCCTCCCCTGTGTCTCTCCCTCCCCTATGTCTCTCCACCCCCTCTCCCATTCCTGTGTCTCTCCCTCCCCTGTGTCTCCTTCTCCCTCTCCATTCCCCTGTGCCCCCTCTCCCTTCACTTGTGTCCCCCATCTCCCTCCCATGTCTCTTTTCCCTCCCCTCTCCCTCCCCTGTGTCTCTTCCCCCTCTCCCTCCTCTGTGTCTCTTCCCCCTCTCCTTCCCCTGAGTCTCTTCCACCCTCTCCCCTGTGTCTCTCCCCTCCCTCCCCTGTGTCTCTCCCTCCCCTGTGTCTCTACCACCTATCCCTCCCCTGTGTCTCTCCACCCTCTCTCCCTCCCCTGTGTCTCTCCACCCCCTCTCCCTCTCCTGTGTCTCCTTCCCCCTCTCCTTCCCCTGTTTCTCTCCCCCTGTCCTCACCCTCTCCCCCTCTCCCTCCCCTGTTTCTCTTCGCCCCTCTCCCTCCTCTGTGTGTCTTCCCTTTCTCCCTTCCCCTGTGCCCCTCCTCTCACTTCACTTGTGTCCCCCTTCTCCTTCCCCTGTGTCTCTTTTTTCCCTCCCCTCTCCCTTGCCTGTGTCTCTTCCCCCTTTCCCTCCTCTATGTCTCTTCCCCCTCTCCCTCCCCTGTGTCTCTCCCTCCCCTATGTCTCTCCACCCCCTCTCCCATTCCTGTGTCTCTCCCTCCCCTGTGTCTCCTTCTCCCTCTCCATTCCCCTGTGCCCCCTCTCCCTTCACTTGTGTCCCCCATCTCCCTCCCATGTCTCTTTTCCCTCCCCTCTCCCTCCCCTGTGTCTCTTCCCCCTCTCCCTCCTCTGTGTCTCTTCCCCCTCTCCTTCCCCTGAGTCTCTTCCACCCTCTCCCCTGTGTCTCTCCCCTCCCTCCCCTGTGTCTCTCCCTCCCCTGTGTCTCTACCACCTATCCCTCCCCTGTGTCTCTCCACCCTCTCTCCCTCCCCTGTGTCTCTCCACCCCCTCTCCCTCTCCTGTGTCTCCTTCCCCCCTCTCCCTCCCCTGTGTCTCATTTCCCCCTCTCCCTCCCCTGTGGCTAGGGCCCACATTAACTGGTCACACACAGGGTCACATTGAGGCTGTTTCTGTACTGATTTGCTCCACATTTGTTTCTGTGTTTCATTATGTCTCGGGGTCACTGGGTGCATAAAGATGGTGGCCTGAGTGAAACAGCAAGATGGCGGTACTTCTCTCCTCTCGCTGGTCCTGAAGGGCTGTCTCCAAGGGGACCCCGGGGGGATGCTCGGTACTGTGCAGACATTGAGGGGAGCTGCCATCTGTTAGAGCATCTCAGCCTGGCTGGAGTGGGTCTGCGCATGCGCAACCCACAACACATAGTTCGGTAATTGCGAGTTTGTCGGTCACACTATTGCGCATGCTCAACCAGTAATAATTTACATAGCGTGACCGACAAACTCGCAATTACCACAACTATATATATACACATAATGAGCAGTGTGCATATATTGAGCACATATAACTCTAGCTGCTGTATCTATTTTGCAATTTTAGTACCAGCAAGTAGTAAGTCTTTTTTCAATATGTGTGATTCTTGAAATGTTGTTTTGAGAGGCAACTCCACCCTTTATCAAGCTCTAAGGAATAGCTAAATGGCACTTTCATGTTTTAAAGGCAACCAAAGTCACCATATGTGCTCTGATAGAGCAAGGAAAAACATATGGAAAATGTGTTTTCCTTTGTAAAATTGATGTTGAATTCATAGAGTTCTAATCAGTGGAAGTCAGTGGATTTCAGTGTGTCTTAATGTGTAATAAATATAGAACTGCACAGAGTTTGATGAATATTAATTAGAATTAGGTGTAGAGCATTTGAATCAGACAGAGTCAGCCAATGGAGTTGATTGTCCTGAATGTCTGTTCTTTTTTTGTGCTGCTTAAAAATCAGAAATATGTCATTTAGCTTGCCAATGAAAAAAAATCTTTGAGACAGCACATTTACCACTGCACTAACCTTCGATACTTTAGAAGTGAGAATTCAAATTAAAATACTGAGAATTGAATGAGTACCAGTAACAGATTTGAACCTTATTATCTATGTAGATACTTGTGAGAGGGCTTCAAATGCTAAAGTAAAATGGCAATATGCAAAATTAAGATTAGAGACACTGTCTGGGAATGAACAAACCTAAGTAGGTTTGTTCTATGGGCATGATAACCCAATTGTTTTTGCATAAAGTGTCAATATCTGTATAAATTCAGAACATGAAAATGTCACAAATAAATAAAGCTTCAAAATTAAAGTGCATTTCCATGTATTACACTCTGTTACTGTAATTACTTGGACAACAGTAACCCTATTAATACAATTCTCATCTCCCTATAAGTGTTTTTGTATATTTCTATTTTCTTTACAAATCATATTGGAGGTCAGTTATTTTGTATTTGTTGCATCCAAAATAGTGAAAGCACAAAATGTCCCCACAGACTTATAACATAAAATATAAAGCAGACTGGTTTGTTCATACAAGAACAGTGCTTTAATTATCTTACCACTCTGTTTAAAAATTCCCTACAGGGTTTATTTCTATCCCAACTAATGAATGCTAAAATTCTTGCCAAATATTTGCCACATTCCAAATCAATATCAAACCTAATTTATT